>JAGDYQ010000052.1:2293823-2428823 GCA_021962125.1 Bulinus truncatus
TGTGTGTGTGTGTGAAGATATGTATACTACAGTTTGTGTGTGTGTGAGTGAAGAAAAATATCAAAGTCTAGTCCAGAAGTATCGAATTCTTTGAGCAGAAATTTTGTTTGGTATTCTTTGCAGTATGCATTAATAACCAAGACAAAGCTCAATGAATTATATGTATACGTGAAACAGAAGAGTGTCATCACAGAGAACATTAATGATGAAAAATACCACCACTGGTCAGCAGTAGCGTAGCGAGATTAACTCGCAACCGGGGCACAATACCTTTTTAGCGCCCCCCCCCCCATTCGAAATTCATAAAATATTATATGTAAAATATACCATTTGGCGCCCCTTTGTGAGTAGCGCCCTGGGCATGATGCCCCCCTAGTCCACCCCTCACTACGCCACCATTGGTCAGGATTTATTTAAGTGTGTTGTGGACTGTGTGGAGAAAAGTGGATGGGCAATACTTGTCATGGTATAAATTAGCAAGTATTACAAATGATGGCATTTATTGGAGAAATGAATGTATAATTAAACAGCTCGAGAACAAATTTAAAGCAGATAATCCAGACAGGGAAAGATTTTTCATTTCATTTTATTCTGGAATAATGTTATTGATCCTTTACTGGGCGTTAATTTAAAACAATAATTCAGTCCACTGTTGTTTATTTTGTTCTATTTGTTAGATATTATGATATTCATATGTGAATTATTGGAAGTGTTCTGTAAACCGATAAATACGATCATTTTGTTAATGATGCGGGCCCTCCACTCACCTCGGCCATCTGGTTGCGGCCCCCTGCCCAGAATATTTCCCCGCCCCTGGTTTAATGTATTCCGTATGTCGAAGTGGTTTGAGCTGATTGTCGTCATGTGAACGTCATTATGACTTGTGTGTATGTCATTTTTTTATGTCATATGTTTTTTTATGTTTGATGTCATAGAGTATGTCATGTTTTCTGTAATGTTTGATGTTATAGAGTATGTCATATGTTTTCTGTAATGTTTGATGTCATAGAGTATGTCATATGTTTTCTGTAATGTTTGATGTCATAGAGTATGTCATATGTTTTCTGTAATGTTTGATGTCATAGAGTATGTCATATGTTTTCTGTAATGTTTGATGTCATAGAGTATGTCATATGTTTTCTGTAATGTTTGATGTCATAGAGTATGTCATATGTTTTTGTAATGTTTGATGTCATAGAGTATGTCATATGTTTTCTGTAATGTTTGATGTCATAGAGTATGTCATATGTTTTCTGTAATGTTTGATGTCATAGAGTATGTCATATGTTTTCTGTAATGTTTGATGTCATAGAGTATGTCATATGTTTTCTGTAATGTTTGATGTCATAGAGTATGTCATATGTTTTCTGTAATGTTTGATGTCATAGAGTATGTCATATGTTTTTGTAATGTTTGATGTCATAGAGTATGTCATATGTTTTCTGTAATGTTTGATGTCATAGAGTATGTCATATGTTTTCTGTAATGTTTGATGTCATAGAGTATGTCATATGTTTTCTGTAATGTTTGATGTCATAGAGTATGTCATATGTTTTCTGTAATGTTTGATGTCATAGAGTATGTCATATGTTTTCTGTAATGTTTGATGTCATAGAGTATGTCATATGTTTTCTGTAATGTTTGATGTCATAGAGTATTCATATGTTTTCTGTAATGTTTGATGTCATTTGCCTGAAGTATTTGTGCTAGGTTTTTTTTTCTTAAGGCATCGGCCATTTTAGTCGAGTTTTACAATTTACAATCTGCGTGTGACTTTTTTAAGACCACTTTTTAGACCGAACGTGTCAAACTAGATTAACCAGCAATCAGAGTGAAACATTTTGAAAAGGCTTTCATCAGATGGCAGAGTTTGGCTAGAAATTTTAGCTCGCAAATACAGATCGTAATTCTGAAATACCGTGAGTCTACCATTGCGAATGACCAATGATGATCCGGTCAAGCAGACACGTGAACGACACCTACTTTCTGACGCAAAAGTATTTCAATTGACATCTACCTGTTATGATTTACACTCATGGGCGTATTCATGGGGGGGGGGGGGGAAGGGGGGGGCATTTTCTCCCCATCCCCCATTACATTTTTAAAAAATGTCATAAAGTTGTTATTGCCCCCCCCCCTGGAAAATTTTTGCCCCCCCCCTGGAAAAATTCATAGCGACGCCCATGTTTACACTATTCCCGCGGTTCTCAACCGGTACTACGTGTACAACCAAGTGGTTAAACGGGGAACCGTTATGCAGGGGGGGGGGGGTAAGCAGCGACATGTAATTTTCGTTTTTTAACAACCCAAGGAAATTTGAAGAAATTACGTGTGAGGGGGTAGGCCTACCGGATGGCATACTTTCGCACTCTTCGGGGGTGCAGTCGTGAAAAAGTTTGAGAAGCGCGGCACTATACATTCTCGATGAATCCACTCCATTGTGTCTTGTCTTCTAATTGATCCTACGTCTTCCCCAGCAAGGGCCAATCAGACAAACTTTGTTTGATTCCCTTAGGAAAGACGGACACTGGAAATGTTTCTGTCTAACGGCGTTGATCATTGGCTGCCTGGTTGCCATCACGTGGTGTCATCTGACCATTGTTCATAAGGTTAGCAACACATTCATCTCTGTGCACCCTTATCATTTTTAGCATCATAGTCTATAGATCTTTTTCAAAACCTTATTCACCATGTGATAGCTTTGACATTTGATTAGATTTTTATTTATTTGGATTGGAGATTATTAAAATCGTGTATAATTTACATGTGCGCCAACCAACTCTGAGTCGTCGCACAATATATATATATATATATATATATATATATATATATATATATATATATATATATATATATATATATAAGAACAGGTCCAAAAGGGAGTTACAAGTAAAGTAAAGTAAAGTTCCCTTAACCCTATCGACCGTCGGGGCAGATGAAGTGTATAATTCATCTGTTTCTACAACCTCGGCATGTGAAGGGATTGTTTGGTTAGCACAACGCCCAGTCGCCTTTACTTCTCCAACTTAAAGTCAGGTACCCATTTAAAGCTGGGTGGACTTGTTTTAATTCTTTTAACATTACTATTTGTGAAAACGGTTCAGTAGTGGACACCAGTGAACTGGGGGGGCACCATTAGTATACACCAGTAGTGTACACCAGTAGTGGACACCAGTAGCGTAGGGAAGAAAATGCGGGTTGTGTGCCCGCAAATGGCGCCGAACTATGAAGGGGCGCCAAAATAGCAATTTTAAATTTTTTAGCACATTTTTAGCATGTGTAACTCGCACAGAGCACCACAATATCTGGCTACGTCTCTGGTGGACACTTCCACACACACACACACACACACACACAAAGTCACTTTTTTCTTTTTTACATTGATTTCACTTTTTTTTTTGTTGTTGTCCTGCAGAAGATCCTGACCTACATGGAGGTGTCCTACACCAACACGGACAGACTGGGGCCCTGCAAGGAGGGTTACATCTACATCCCGGTGGCCTTCGTCATCATGTTGTACCTGGTCTACCTGGTGGAGTGCTGGCACTCACACTCAAGGCTGGAGCTCAGATATAAGGTAACACACAGACCTGGGTTGTCCTTATGGTAAACAAGAGCCCCGAAACGTGGGTGAGGGGTGTAGTAGGGGGGCATTGGGCTGGCACTCACGCTCAAGGCTGGAGCTCAGAAATAAGGTAACACACAGACCTGGGTTGTCCTTATGGTAAACAAGAGCCCCGAAACGTGGGTGAGGGGTGTAGTAGGGGGGCATTGGGCTGGCACTCACACTCAAGGCTGGAGCTCAGATATAAGGTAACACACAGACCTGGGTTGTCCTTATGGTAAACAAGAGCCCCGAAACGTGGGTGAGGGGTGTAGTAGGGGGCATTGGGCTGGTACTCACACTCAAGGCTGGAGCTCAGATATAAGGTAACACACAGACCTGGGGTGTCCCAGGGGCGGATCCAGAAAATCGGAATGGGGGGCGTGGCTTTGTAAAAACGTTATATTTCGAGCAGCAGCAGAGAAAAAGGGTCTAGACATTAGAGGGGTCGGAGCCATGGGGGTCCGAGGCCGGGTCGCCCCCCCCCCCCTGGATCCGCCAATGTATCCTTATGGTAAACAAGAGTCACGTGACCTGGGAGGGGGAGGACGTTACGGCAGATCTGGTGAGGTACACCCTGGATGGCCTGGCCTCATCGAAGTTTGAACCCCCCCCCCTTCCACTACCGTCAGGTTGACACTCAGTAGCTCTGCTGCAGGGCCACCAACGGGTGTAAATCTCAAGCAGTACTGGGAATTTTTTACTGACAGATTCAAAAAAACTTTTCGTTCCTCATAAGTGACACAGAAAGCACCCAATAAATTGAAGACTGTTTTTGCACATCAAAACGGTAGCATAATTTGTTTTTTCACATTTTAAATGAATGTCGAATCACTACAGAAACAAAGATGGACAACTCTGGCTTGAAAAATGCACTTCGTTTAGAGACTATTACAAGAGTTAAAGTTCTTGTTGTCTCTAACCTGAAGGCATAATATAAAAAAATAAAATCAAACATCGTCATTGCAGCAGCAATTACTTAAGATGACTGCATATCCCATAATTTCGTCATCTCAGCCAGGTCCACATCGATTGTCAATTACATCCCAATTTTCCATCCTCACAATTCCATCACGCGGGTTCAATGCCCCAGAGTTTTCGCTGCCCAAGATTCTATGTACGTGAATTATGGTTCTCTCTACTACAGTGTGTTTGTTGTTGTTTACATAAGCCTTGGTCGCTGTTGTTGATTTATAATTTTACACTTTCTACCTGTGCTTGCTTTAACCTGTGTTTGACATTACGTCATCCGGTATTGAGAGACGTCCAGTAAAGTGACCTGTCCATAATATTACCGAGTGAGTGGCTTATTAAGACACCTCCCCCTCACCCCCGGGCCGTAACTAAAAATCTCTATAAGAGACATATTGACCTTGTGGTGAACTTTGTCGCATAACCTGATCTGGTCAGTTGTTTTGTAGAGTGGTCAGTAAGGATGGGGCATTTACATGGGAGGGTAGGGGGTTGAAAGTGGGGAAGAAAAAGGTTGGGTGTGTGGAGGATGGGCAAATTCTAAATGTCACGTACTTACTCTATTATGTATTGTCGCGTAAATTATCGCGCGTTATTATCAGGCGTAAACGGCAGCAGACGATACAAACCCATGCCGATAACAGGCTTACCGGATATCAGCGAGGCGGAACAGACGTTGATCAGACCGTGTGATAAGCACAGAAACTATATTCATTGGAGATGAATGTTCTGATGTGCGGTCATTACAGAACGGACCGTATGTAATGGATGTGCATACATCTTTCCTTTTCAAAGCTAACTGTTGTTTATTTAATGTAAAAGCCGCAAGCACTGCTAACTCAGTATATCAAGTTTGACGTATTTGTCAACATACACATGCACATCACAGCCAGGCCTTACATGATAGATATCAACTCCGCTGTTTATTGGGACGGATGGCCGAGTGGTTAGATGCTTGATTGTCGACCTGGCCGTGCTGGGTTCGATCCTCGGTAATAACAAATGGATTTTCAGCAGGCGCTGGTAAATATTGGTTTATGTCCCACAAGTCCACCCAGCTTTAAATGGGTACCTGACTGAAGTCGGGGAAGTTAAGGCGGCTGGACGTTAGTCTAACCACATAAAAATTCCTTCATATGCCCTGGTTACAGAAACAAATGCATTGTACACCTTATCTGCCCCTATGGCCCATTATGGCTAAGGGAACTTAAATTTGATTTCCTTAACATTTGTTCTAAATTATACTTCAATTGGTATTATAAGTATAATACAAGTATATGAGATTGCAAAGTAATATGAAACCGTATTTATCGCACTGGTTCTGAACACAGTTCCCTCTAAGCTGTGCGCTTGTGATCGCGCGCACAACTCGCCCAGCGCTCGCATAGAATTTACAAACGAGTGAACAAATGTTTCATTTAGTACGACTACCTTAAGAAGTGTTCCGCGCACACAAAAGTGAACCTCCACCTGAATAGCGCACAGCCAATATATATATATTCTAAAATTGAGAGAGAACATTGATTATAAAATTTACGACTTGATATCTTTTAAAAAAAATGTTTATCGATTTGTTTTAATTATATCGACCAGTGGCTCCAACTATAATTGGGGTGATTGATTTCTCTTTCTCTCTCTTATCATATGACAGTGTGACGTAGGCACGGTCTACAACTCCATACGTCAGATGCAGACCGCCCTGCCGGTCATCTGGTGGAAGGCCACCTGCTACCATTACGTCAGGCGCACGCGTCACGTGCTACGATATCGCAACGGAGACGCCTTCACGTCCACCCAGGTAATGAGCAAGCGCTCCTCCTTCTCTGCTGAACAAAAACTTTGGTTGTACATCAGTGAGTCTCAAAGCGTTCATCGCCCGCTAATTTTTTTAAAATAATTACTTAATCGAGATTATAATTACATGTATAAAACTAAATTTAAATGTATCTTTCTTTCATCCTTTGTTTATTTTTTTTTTTGGTCTTTTCTTGACAGGCGAATAACGAATAGGTTTCTTAGTGGGTTGCGAATCGCAAAAAATTTCAGAACCACTGTTCACACACACACAGACGGACAAAAGGACAATCAGGGAGAATGGTTAATGAAGTGAAAGATTAGTATAATTGATTCTAGTTTACATCAACGCGTTTCATAGATTGCGAACCTTTTTGCAGAATTCCCTTTGACGGTTTTTTTTTTGTGTGAATAGCAGTCGGTTTTACTATAGATTAGTATAAACTTCATAAAACAAGAAAAAAAAAGGTAATAAACCTGAATGAATGGCAGAGCAATTGACTGTGACCATGAACCAGGGGGACAAAGAGATTGACAAGAGGACAACAGAATGATTTATTTAGTGAGTGATCGATGGATCGATCGATTGTGATCATTTTAACGCCTCCGTTTCACCCTCTCTTTTTTTTCCCAGGTTTACTATGAACGTGTGGATTCCAAAACCGCCGGCGCAGCCTACAGCTACTCCCAGTGCGGGGTCAAGGATATCTCTCGACCTCTGACCGACCTGGAAAAATACCCGGCCATCAAGATCAAGGTCAGCAAAGGTTTCTCCTTCGCCAACCTGGAGACGGAGTTCGACTTCGAGGATCAGAGGGCGCAGTTCTTCCAGGAGTACGAAACTAAAGACGACTACATGGAGGGGAGGGAAGGCATGGATCTGATCAACGTGGACTTCAAAGAGTACATGATCGCCTTCAGGGACCCGGATCGCCTCCCTTGGTACGTCTCGCACGCCGTTTTCTGGGCGGCCTCCCTCGCCCTGCTGTCGTGGCCGCTGCGGACGATCATCGAGTACAAGACGGCGCACCTGCACTACCACATACACAAGCTGTTCGGGTCGAACTACCTGGACGCGGAGAGCGGCAGCTACCACCCCGCGGGCGTGATGAGCCGGGTGAGCACCATGAACAGCGTGGAGCTGGAGATGAGCATCCGGAACAACAACGTGATCGTGCCCAGCTACTCCGAGGCGATGCTGGCCGACGCACAGCTGAGGAGGGACTACGGGGCCATCAAGAAAACGTGGACGAAATTTCCGCGGAGCCTGACCAACGTCACCCTGGCCGCGAGGACGTCGTCGTCGTCGTCGTCTTCCGCGTCCAGGCCCGTCACTCCGGCCGTGACCATGAACCAGGTGAAGAAGTTCAAAAGCTGCAGCGCGTTCGGCAAGTCGAGCTCCACCGAGTCGGCGCTGATGAACAGCGGGACTGTCCGGCACCAGCTCCAGCAGCTGATGAGGGAGAGGCACAGGCTTCAGGGCAAAATTTCCAGGAACTCGTCGTTGAGCATATCGGGAATTTCCATTGCGAACGGTAATGTCCGCTTTAGCGTTGGAACGCCCGTTTCGCCGGACGACTCCGCCATTTCTCACAGTTTCTCGTGCCATTCAGTGACGTCTGCTAGGGATATGTGCGCGACGCCAGGGGACGGCTGCGCTGTGATAGCCATCGAGGCGTCGACCCAGCAACCTCGGTCCAAGTGCCCTGTTAACTATTCTCAAAATATGACCAAGGCCGCAAAATGTAACAAATATCAAAACCAATCGTTCGGTTCCATAATCAGGTCAAAAAGTGTCCCCGGGTCAGCGATGGGCGCCCAGAGCCTGGTCAACAACACCCGGTCAATCCCGATCGATAGCCCTTCAGATGCCAGCGCCTCATCTGACATCGGTCCTTGTTTCATCCCTTCTCAGCCCATCCCCATCCCCAAGGCGCAAATGACCAGGCAGGATGCCATACCGGTGACCGACCGACCATCGCCCCCGAGCTACGACGTGGCCATTAGGATGAAAACAATTACCTCCCCCTGTCGCGCGCAGCTGATCGCGGCAGTTCCAGAGATTCCCCCTAACACGCACGCGGAAATTGGATTAGCGGAACTCTCGCCATCCTCTTGGGCAAGACGGGAAATTTACGTCACGGGGTCACGAGTGTTCCATGACAGAAAACAAAGCACTGATTCAATCAGCAGCGTACAGCCAGCCGGGCAGACGATCGATAATGACCTTTCTGAAGTGTCCGCCTCAGCCGCCGTCGGCGATTACCCTAACAGTGCTCCAGACACCGGAAACGTTGTTCAGTCCTCCTCGGAAACGTGCGACCAACACCTTCCCAACAGCCAATACTCGCCGGCGCAGGGAGTCTCAAAAAGTCAGCAGCTTTCGCCTAGACCGTCTCTGCCTCCGCTGAAGTCCCTTCCCAAAGTGTGCATTCCAAACATTCCATCCGAGTCGGAGGATTCCGATTCGGAATGTATACACAGCGCCGTTTCCGAACTTGGCAGCTTAGAAAACGTGTCGCTTGAGGAAGAGCAAGCAATGATGGCCCGCGCGGCGCCTGGATCGCAGTGCCTTGCGGCGGACCCCGCGGCCGCGCGGAGGAACGCGGCCGAACTCATGACGCTGGAACCCATGACGCTCACAACCGGAACGCGTGAGCGCGGTACGCCTTCCACGTCGGTGGCCAGCGCGGCAGTGGCGCTGGTCCATTCCCAGAGTCGGCACCACAGTGGGCGCCATAAAGAGACCCCGGTGTGACCGGCATGTGTTTATTAGTACCCCCCCCCCTTTCATTCCATTCGTGGATAAAATTTTAAAAAACTGATTCTGCACCTTCCCCCCCCTCAATGCCGAACCTAGGGATTTAGGGGTCCGGGGGGGGGGGGCTTGGCCTCTTTGGGGGCTCCTACATTTTGACATTCGAAACCACGACATCAGATATTTTACTTTATATTTAATGTTAATGAAAATTATGGGGGCCCCCTCAAGCTGGGGCCCGGGGGACATTCAAATTTGGACCCCTCCCTCCCCCACCCTAGGTACGCCTCTAGTCCCCCTGAGATGAATGTTTTGGTTTAATTGATGTAAATCTGAACCTAAAATTTAATCTCAATGAATATATGCGAATGTTTCTTTTAATTTTTCCAAAGGATGTAAGTGGCGAAATATGTTGGCTGTGGAAAGTTGGAAGGAAAATTATAATTTTGGTGCGCAGCATCACGGGTAAACATAGGCGCATTGAAAAAAAATAATTGCGCGCTATGTTTGTAATGTTTGAATGCGCACTTGCCGAACACAATCGCACGGTTTAGAATTGACACATGAATCAATCGGCAGAGATGGCTTCGTTTTCTATAACGTTAAGAAGAAGTTAGAGAAGATTTTTTTTTTAAATTTCACTCCCATAATTCCATGATTACTATTTCCTTTTATTACTATTTGAAATTTTACTTCTATCCAGCAATATCTGTCACAATCTATTTTTTTTTGGCTTGCTATGGATCAACGCAGAGATCGAACTCGCTTATTTGTATTGATTATTCTGCATTCGTTAAACAAAAAAAATCTCACTTATATGTTTTTGTTTTTTATGTCTAATGTTGACTGTCACCTAAGAATTCCTTTACCTAACTTCAAGATTGGCGGGTAAACTGTTCTTCTTTATAGTGCGTTATTAAAAATGTTACATTCATATGCTAGCTTAACCCGTGACACTTTCTCAACCTAACACCGGACACCACGTTTCTATCCACGGGTGAGGTGAGCTCTTTACTGAATTTTATAAATTCTCGACAGAGATGAGCGGACAGCGGACGCGTCCACTTGCGGACGCAGATCCACAGACTTTTCCGAATCCGCGGACTGACAGCGGACGCTTCGTATGGTTAAGTTGCGGACTCGCGGACTGACGCGGATCTTCTTTAGCGTTACCATAAAAAATTTCAAGTCATTTAAACAGCTAAATTCCTTTACCTAACTTCAAGATTGGCGGTGAAACTGTTCTTCTTTATAGTGCGTTATTAAAAATGTTACATTCATATGCTAGCTTAACCTGGGACACTTACTCAACCTAACACCGGACACCACGTTTCTATCCACGGGTGAGGTGAGCTCTTTACTGAATTTTATAAATTCTCAACAGAGATGAGCGGACAGCGGACGCGTCCACTTGCGGACGCAGATCCACAGACTTTTCCGAATCCGCGGACTGACAGCGGACGCTTCGTATGGTTAAGTTGCGGACTCGCGGACTGACGCGGATCTTCTTTAGCGTTACCATAAAAAATTTCAAGTCATTTAAACAGCTAAATTTCAGCAATGCGGACGCGCGGACTGACTGCGGACCAATGTTGTAAGATTCTGCGGACGCGGACGCGGATCAATGATAGAAATCCGCGGACGGACGCGGACGCTAAATTTCAAGATCCGCACACCTCTGATTCTCAACCCTCTCAACGTCACGGTGTGTGTGTGTGTGTGTGTGTGGCGAGCCTTCGCCAATAGACGCAGATCCAGAGACATGAATATATGCACAGGGTGCACCGTAGCGTGACGTGAATATCAGTTGCCCGTACATCCCGAATAAAATCCCCGATACACATACACACAATTTATTTCATTTCCTCCCCCCCCCTCCCCCAACGAGTCCTAAGTCTAACCACAAAAAACAAGTGACATTTTTTTTGTATATTCGCATGTTAGGTTGTTGTTGTTGTTGTTGTTGTTGTTATTGTTATTGTTGTTTGTTTGTTTTCGTCTAAGTTTTTTGTTACATATTATCAAACAAAAGAAGCAATTTTGTGTGATTTCCTTGCGTCGAAATTGTCAAAGTTTTTAAATCAATTAACATGATAACTTATGTGATATTGTTGCACCGATGTGATCTCTTCAAATTTTCTGTGATTAAAGTAAAAGGTGATAACACGGAGTTTATCTGGCTTGATAGAACAACAAAATTAAGTAAAAATGTTTTTTTCCAGTCTATGAATGTACACAAAATGTTTGCCAAATCTCTTTTAGAAAAATGACACCTTAAACAGCTCCTGTGATAGAAAATGCTGTTAAAGAAATAAAATACAGAAATGTCCTTAAAATGCGAAACAAATATCCGCCACTTTATTTCTCGACGTTTAGTTAATAAACTTTAAATGGAATTTTAAAAACTGTCATATGGTACACAAAACAAACAATATATATGACCTTTAACCTCCCAGTAGTTGTAATGTTATTTCGAACCCGCCACCGTCTCAGACGAAAAATCCCTATAGTCAGTTCCTGACTTTTCAAATCGGCATCAAAACACGATCTGGTGTTGGGTCACGTTCATTTCTTCTGAGTCTGCTGTATAATGATTTACAGACATATCTAAACTTCAGTCCCACGATCCTCTCTTTCACCCTCCCACCTGTGATGTTCATTTCCTCAGCAAAGGGAACATTCCAATTATGTAAGTCTGCCCTGACTTTTAAAAAAACAAAAAAAAACAAATTATCGTGAAGTGTTTCCTTGAAATTACTCCCACATACGCTGGCTATTGTTGTTTATTTATTTTTCTCTTTTACACTATGTCCATTTTTTAATTATATCTTTTATCTACATTTGGTGTATTCTCTTCAGTAATTCTATCAGAGCCACACAAACTCTTCTCAGAAGCCCCTGAGAGACTTGGCCCCCCTGTCGTTTTAGATATTTTTTTTAATAGGAAGAGGCCCCAGTTGACAAAGTTTTTTTTCGGGGGGCCGCCTTTTGCTCTAAAGGCTTCTCCAGTTCTACTTAGGGGCGTCTTAACTCATGAGTCAGACCTTGGTTGTGGGTGGGGCCAAGAGAGTATATAGGACAGGTGCTAATGGACTATTACTTAAATGGTATTATTTGAGTGCTAGACGTATGGAAGATAACGCACGTGAGTTCATTTGTTGTTCAGATGACCCGGTTGTTTGCTACCTTCTGTTTTGTTTTTGGCTGTTTTCATATCTTATCGATTTAAAAATATTATCACATATTCATCCCAAGCGCACAAATTCATCACCCGGACACCCCTCTTCCCACCCGCACCACCCCCGAAGTTGTATATAATAGCCATGCTCACAGATGTAAACAATAACTATGCTCACAGATGTAAACAATAACTATGCTCACAGATGTAAACAATAACTATGCTCACAGATGTAAACAATAACTATGCTCACAGATGTAAACAATAACTATGCTCACAGATGTAAACAATAACTATGCTCACAGATGTAAACAATAACTATGCTCACAGATGTAAACAATAACCATGCTCACAGATGTAAACAATAACCATGCTCACAGATGTAAACAATAACCATGCTCACAGATGTAAACAATAACCATGCTCACAGATGTAAACAATAGCCATGCTCACAGATGTAAACAATAATTATGCTCACAGATGTAAACAATAACCATGCTCACAGATGTAAACAATAACCATGCTCACAGATGTAAACAATAACCATGCTGACAGATGTAAACAATAACCATGCTCACAGATGTAAACAATTACTATGCTCACAGATGTAAACAATAACTATGCTCACAGATGTAAACAATAACCATGCTCACAGATGTAAACAATAACCATGCTCACAGATGTAAACAATAACTATGCTCACAGATGTAAACAATAACCATGCTCACAGATGTAAAAGAGATTTTGAAAACCCGCTGTACTTGAAGCCTTCTTTAAATGACGTCATACTCTCTGTCGAACTCTCTAAACAAATGCTCTTTGGCGTACTTGAAATATATAACCCCTACATTTCTTTTCTATCAAAAAAAAAAAAAAGTAAAATAGAAGAGCTGGGTAAACTTTTGAGTGAATGATTATGTGTGTGTGTTTACTATCTTTTTGAAGTGACTTATTAAAATCTCAACAGCCAACTGAAAAAAGAAATTCAAAAAAATGAAAACAAATTTTCAAACAAATTTGCTGTGTCGTCTGCCAGACAAGAGCGGTGTTGATTATTTCCTAAGGCTGCGATATTGAGAATCTTCTTCCAAAAGCAGGGGCGTGTACTTAGACTTTGCCTCCAGAGACGGTATTTACTTCAGCTCCTTCTCACACACCCTCCCACAACAATCCCCCCCCCCACCAGCTCTTACACTTCGACCTCCCAAACTTCCCAACTCCCTCAAGCAACTTTAAAATTAAATAAGTCAAATGGACACTTTTTTCCCCCTTTATTCTCCATCTAACACAAACTGTGTGTGTGTGAGTGTGTCTTTGTGTCTGTGTATGTATTTGTGTTTGTGAGTGTCTTTGTGTGTTTGTGAGTGTTTTTCTGGTTCATCTTTTTTTAAATCTTTTTTCCTCAAACAGTTAATTATCGCCCCTGAATACATGTAGGTTTCTCCATGAGCTAAATTTAGAACTATGCTTTGTATTATCTCTCAAAAGAGAACGATGTTTATATTCTCGCTCTAAAGAAATTCGCTGAAGTGATTTTTTTTTTAATTTATTTAGACCGCTTGCTGTCTTGTTTTTTAATTGGTAAATTGAATGCATACATGCATATGTACATACGTACATATATACATACATATATATACAGTGCTTTTTTGTGCCGGTACGTTTTCTTGTATTTTAACGTTTATTATTAATTTATGTTATTATTAATTTGTTCAAATTGTATTGTTTTAAAATTGCGCGCAATAAGAATAAAAATAGGTGCGAAATGGTAGTTAAAAGTTAGGCAATCCATCACTGAGTACCGGCACCTATTTTTTTTACAAAAAAAAGCACTACATATATATGTATGGAAGAAAAACAATTTTAAAGTAGACTTTTTGCGTAGTAAAAGTTCATTGGTTGAAAAATAAAAAAGATACACAGCGAACTAATGAAACATGTTTTTTTTTTATATACAGCAATAATACCATTGATTCAGTTTGTATACAATGTAAAGCAATACAGTGTTGCCAGATTTTTTTTCAGTAAAAGCAATATAAATCAAATCTTTACGCGTACTTTTCTGATGTTTATCTAAACGTGTAATTAATTGCCCGTAATCACTATGTCCAGATTTTTTGTAGAAAAAAAAGGAGGGCCAATTAAGCATAAAAATGTGGCTTTTTTATTATTATTATTATTGCAATTATCTAACTTTATTTTTATTTTTTTTTTTTTTTGCTTTTAAATCTTTTTTCAAATTAAAACAATGTATCAACATCTTCGAATGGGTCTTTTTTTATATCTAACATGGTTAATACGTATTTAATATACATACATTGACATGTCTTTGAGATGTTTTTTTTTATATATGTGCCAACTAGGCTTTCCTTTACCGATTCCAATTAAATCTGGTACTTTGAGGGTCCAGATAGTTACTTTTGCCCAGGGCCACGAAGGACCTAACAACGGCCCTGAATGGACTCGTAAATCTTCAAACATAAATGTGTTTATGCCAGCTTCGTAGTAAACATGATTTGCATTTGTAACACATGTTTGCAGAACGGCACATAATAAAAACATAACACACACTTAAATTTAGTACACTCACACAAACATAGCACACATACACATAGCACACATACACATAGCACACCTTCACATAGCACACATACACATAGCACACATACACATAGCACACATACACACATTCACATAGCACACCTTCACATAGCACACATAGCACATAGCAGACATACACATGGCACACATTCACATAGCACACATACACATAGCAAACATTCACATAGCACACATACACATAGCACACATACACATAGCACACATACACATAGCACACCTTCACATAGCACACATACACATAGCACATAGCAGACATACACATGGCACACATTCACATAGCACACATACACATAGCACATAGCACACATACACATAGCACACCTTCACATAGCACACATACACATAGCACATAGCAGACATACACATGGCACACATTCACATAGCACACATACACATAGCACACATTCACATAGCACACATACACATAGCACACATACACATAGCACACATACACATAGCACACATACACATAGCACACATACACATAGCACATAGCAGACATACACATGGCACACATTCACATAGCACACATACACATAGCACATAGCAGACATACACATGGCACACATTCACATAGCACACATACACATAGCACATAGCAGACATACACATAGCACACCTTCACATAGCACAAATACACATAGCACATAGCAGACATACACATGGCACACATTCACATAGCACACATACACATAGCACACATTCACATAGCACACATACACATAGCACACATACACATAGTACACATACACATAGCACACCTTCACATAGCACACATACACATAGCACATAGCAGACATACGCATAGCACACATTCACATAGCACACATACACATAGTACACATTCACATAGCACACATACACATAGCACACATACACATAGCACACATACACACATTCACATAGCACACGTTCACATAGCACAGGTTCACATAGCACACGTTCACATAGCACACATACAAAGATATTGTACACATACACACACACACACACATCGTACAAACACAGATGAAAAGACATGATGCATGTCTTTTCTTAGTTGACCGATGAAATCGATTCCGAACAACTTCATAAATAGCACAGCCGTTATTCGGTGCTCGGGGGCCCTGGACACGGAAATGTGCAAGATCATAAATATTTTCTTTCTTTTTCAAATCTGTTTTAATTAAATAAAAAAATAATTAGACAAACTTCATTGTTTTGTTCTTGTTTTTTTTTTCTTAAAAAGTGACAATTTTGACTGGACTTTTACTTTTAAATAGTTTTCTGCTGTATATTCTCGGCCCTGCATCAAAGTACAGCCACACCTACAAAATTCGTGTTCTCGGGAATTTTTTTCCACATGATTGTAAGACTGAGCTGCGCGGGAATTTAATTGAAACAGGATATTTTAAGGGGAAATAATCGAAAGGAAAAAAAAAAGGAAAGTTCTTGATTGCCAATTATCGAGACCACCCTCGGTTGCGGGACTTGCTCGCCTGCAGCTCGGGTTTTTCAACATGGAGGCGCCAAAAGTAATCGGTCGACCTTAACCTTCGAAAGCAGATGAAGTTTGAGAGAAATGGCGAACTGAAGAATGGAAGACGTTTACGAGTTTTTAGGACGTACGGACGAAAAGATGGATATCGATGGATATAGAGACAGACATACAGAGAGATATACATGTATACATGCATACATACATACAGATAGACAGAAAGACTGATAGACAGACTGAATGACATGCTGGCAAGATGGACGGACAGTCGAACGGACGGATGGATGTAAATATATGTATAGATAGATAGATAGATAGATAGATAGATAGATAGATAGATAGATAGATAGATAGATACATAGATAGATACATAAATAGATTGATTGATTGATTGATTGATTTGATGCCCCCCCCTAAACATCTGAGGGACCCTAGACACCAGAGAGTCTTTGTCTTCATCTGAAACACTGTCGACAGCGCAGTAGATGTCTTGAATGTAAGTGATAGGATGATGCAACATTTTGTGCACTCGGTGCACATCGTCCCGGAAGAAGTAAATTTTCGAGAATGTTTGTTCCTCAGTCAGCTTAGGTAAAACACTACCATTCAGATAATACACCTGTTATAGCGCTTATAAATGAGGACATACAATTTTCCCCCTCCGTGATTGGGTTAACGTCTGATGACGTCATTTGTAATGTGCCGTTGTATTGTTGAACTTAGTTCAGAAAATGCTCACTCTAAAGATGTTCCCCCCATTTAACAGGCCACAAAGAAGGTCCGTAGGTTTACGCTAAGAAGTGGGACAAGACTTGATCACCGTTACAGCACAAACCAGGAGACTTGCACTTACACCAATGAGCTTAAAATTAGTAACAGACAGCATTCATGGACATGGGCGTATTCATGGGGGGGGGCAAGGGGGGCATTTGCCAGGGCAGTGGCGTGGTAAAGGGGGAGACCATGCCCCGGGCGCCAAATGGTATATTTTTACATATTATATAATATGGCTTTCGAATGGGGGGGGCGCTAAAAAAGTATTGTGCCCCGGGCGCGAGTTAAGCTCGCTACGCCACCGTATGGAATCGAGGCTAATGGCGTACACAGGAAGTTGGCGAATTAGTGATAAGTCAATCAGTCAACCAGTCAGTCAGTGAGGGTGTGGGTGTGGGTGTGCGTGCGTGCGTGCGTGCGTGCGTGCGCGTGCGCGTGTGCGTGTGCGTGTGCGTGTGTGTGTGTGTGTGTGTGTGTGTGTTATGGAGGCAAGCAATCGACACAAGTTCTACTCTTTTTTTTTTACTCAATGAACAACCAATCAGGATGGTCTAAACCTGACACGCAGTCCAATCAACGCTCTTCAAGGAGGTCACATGACCAGATAATCCGTTTACACTAAAAATAAATAACTCTTCAAGATTCGGGATTTTTTTTTAAACATGTTGATGGTTGTGTGCGGGTGGGGGGGGGGTAACTTTTAAAGAAAAAAAAAACAGAATCTTTTCAAAATATTTGGTATAGGAAATCTGCCTCATGTTTTAAAGCAGCGGTTCTCAGACTTTTACTCCTAGCGACTCACTATAAAGATTTTGTTTACGCGCTCCAACCGTAAAGAAAAAAAAAAAGGAAGAGAATAAAAACGTCATTAATTCCCCTAGTCATTAACTCCCCTTGTCATCATTTCCCCTTGTCATTAATTCCCCTTGTCATTAAGACCCCTTGTCATCATTTCCCCTTGTCATTAATTCCCCTTGTCATTAAGTCCCCTTGTCATCATTTCCCCTTGTCATCAATTCCCCTTGTCATTAACTCCCCTTGTCATCATTTCCCCTTGTCATTGTCCCCTTGTCATCATTTCCCCTTGTCATTAATTCCCCTTGTCATTAAGTCCCCTTGTCATCATTTACCCTTGTCATCTATTCCCTTTGTCATTAATTCCCCTTGTCATTAATTCCCTTTGTCATTAATTCCCCTTGTCCTTAATTCCCCTTGTCATCAATTCCCCTTGTCATTAATTCCCCTTGTCATTAATTCCCCTTGTCATTAATTCTTCTTCTATTTGATCCATAAAAAAAACTTTTAGCTGTTTTTGGTTTTGAAAACATTGAGGAAATAGATCTCGCTCGTGTTATTAAAAAAATTTGAAAAATTTTTTTTTTGTCAAGACATGCCACTGTCACACAGAAATTACAAATAACTTGTACATAGGCGGACATTTAAACGGAGGGTGGGGGTGTGGGGGGGGGGAAGCAAAGGTCACTCAATAAAGGCCCATGAGTGTATCTTAACAGTGGTCAATTCTTCGACTTAAACATCAGCCTATACGTTAAAAACATTAAATTTAACAAGAATCTTTGATGTCGTGGAAATGTACAAATATCAAGTTATAATAATAATAATAATAACAAAATAATAATAATAATGAATTCGGGAACATTTGGTCCTATCTCCTCAATGATATAAAACATGATTGTGTGCATGTGTGTGTCTGTGTGCATGTGTGTGTACATGTGTGTGTCTGAGTGAATGTGTGTGCATGTGTGTGTGCATGTGTGTGCATGTTTGTGTCTGTGTGCATGTGTGTGCCTGTGTGTCTCTCTGTTTGTGAGTGTGCGTGTGTCAAAGTGACGTGATATGTTTAAGGTTTTTTTGCGTGTGTATCCTTCAATGTTTATTTCGTTAGATTTCAAAAATTAAAGAAAAAAAATTAAAAGGTATGTCTTAATGTAATCCTCAAATTTCGAATAACAAGGGTAATTAATACCCCCCCCCCGCCTGTCCCCCTCAACACCTCTTCAGTATATTTACCCTTCCTTGGAAATAGTGGGTTGTAGAACGGGCACTGATAAAAAAAAATTTTTCCGTTTGGTTATTTAATCCGGCCCGAAAATTTGCTCCTCTGATATGATAAAGTTGACCTCAGCTTGAACCGTTTTCAAATAAGCGCTCCATCAGTCCACCACCCCATCATTCCAACACCCCATCATTCCAACACCCCATCATTCCAACACCCCATCATTCCAACACCCCATCATTCCAACACCCGATCATTCCAACACCCCATCATTCCAACACCCCCATCATTCCAACACCCCATCATTCCAACACCCCCATCATTCCAACACCCCATCATTCCAACACCCCCATCACTCTTGGGTCGGTCCGTCTGTTTTATTTATATTGTGTGTATATAATAAATCTGCTGTTTTAGACCAATATAATGGTTCGCTAAGGCAGTGCCATTATTCTAATGGGAAGATTATCCTGCTTCGAAACGGTTAGTTGATTCAGGGGCAGATTTAACAAGGGGAGGGGGGGTGGGAGGGTGAGATGAAGCAGACGTGGAGTGCCGCGCGCGCCCTCGACCACGACATCTGAGCGTCTTGTAAAAACTCCAATTTACATTTGTAACCTGTGTTCCCGCGTCTCTGTCTTTATAAATGAGACCAATATTGTCACGAGGTGGTGGGTGGGTGGGGGGAGGGGGGGACCGCGGAACTTAATCCGCCTTTGAGTAGACCACAACCAAAGAATTAAGTCTTTTTGTGAATGTTGTCGTACCATAATTTTTAATAATTTCAGTGAACTCTTATATAAAAAAAAAAATAAAACATTAATTAAACACAAAAAAAAAAAAATAATTTATGTTTGAAAAATTGTATGTTGTTCACCTTTGTTTACAATGTTTCCCCATTGCAGACGGGGCCAACATGAATTCAGTGTAATCTCGTATCATCACTGACATATCAACAAACTATGATGACCATTTAGCAATGAATAGAGACTATTCGATGTAAATTTAGCATCCTAAGTTTTTAATCTATACATGTATTAACTAACGCACAATCAAGTGCATGTATGATGCATCAAAGACAAAAAAAAATCAATAAATTCAGGTGGATTTGCCTCAGGTATTCCTCACTCACCCTCCCCTGCCCCCTCTAAAATTATATTTGTTTGAAATCTTTTTGATGAACTTTTTTTTTTGCTGATTATCTCCCCTTGATCATCATTTTTTTTTTAAAGCAGTTGAATTATAATTTCACGAGAAAGTTATCCTGAGGTCAAATAATGTTTGCAGTGTTCATGGGGAAGGGGTGGGAAGGATGAGAATGTTTTGTGCGAGTTTTTTTTTAAATGACATGATCACATTTTGACCTTTTCAGGCCAAAATTAATACTTTTAAGTTTCATTTACATAAAAACAGTACAAAAAAAAAGGTTTTATAAAATTTTAAATTGGTGGAAATAAGGGGCCATTCACTTATTACGTGACGCTTTTTTTCCCTTCATATTAAATCCCCCCTCTCTCTCCATAGTAATGCTTGTTTACCATTCTTTATCTTTGCATGTCCCACTTCAGCCAACACTTCACCCCGCCAAAGGCGTAAAGTAATAAGTGAACGCCCCCTTAGTTGCTTACAAAAAGAATATGCATACAGTTTTCATTACATCATGATGGCCAGATTTTTTTCAAAGTTAAATTAACAGAAGAAACAAAAAAAAATATAAAGAATCATTATACAAAATATTTTAAGAAATTGAAAGCATGCAAAAAAAATACAACTAAAGATGGTGCCAGGTTGCTCATTGTTTTCTTCTAGTTGCCTTCTTGGTGACGCCATCTTTCTTTCCGCGGCCAATGAGTTTGCCAGCTGGGCTTGGGGATTTGGTTCCAGTTTTGATCCGGGATTTGGTTTTGGTTTCGCCGACTCGCTGGACGTGAATCTTATAGTTTGGAAATAGCTCTGAATATCTGTGGACAGTTAGCGTAGGTGTAAATTATACTGAATGGGTGGGTGGTTGGATGGATGGATTTGACGGATGGGTTTGATGGATGGAAGAAAAGACATACGGGCTGTTGTAAGGGTGGATGGAGTGATGGATAGATAGATGGATGGATGAACAGCAAACCTACAGACAGGAAAAGAGTCAAGCAGAAAACAAAAACAGGGATACGGACAGAAAGAAACACATGACTAAAAATCAAACAGAAAGACATGCTTAAAAAATAGACACAAAAAAAAAAAAAACAGACCGACTACGTGATTAACTGATTGATTTTTTGTTTACACTGATATGTTATATTGCAAATGAGGTCAATTGATAGTAAAATTAAATGACTACCTTTCTAATAGAGGCACATATGTGTACTGTGTGGAGGATGACTCACCGTCGTCAAGCAGAACTTCCTGCAGAAATGTAAACAATATGAATAATTGGACAACAGAGCCCGCCACTCAAGGGACATGTAGAATGAACGCAAATGAGGTCATCAACTACATTTTGAATTCATTCCTGGGGAACGAAAAAAAGAGAACGCCTCGCCCCCTTATATCCGGTATAAATTATTCATCAATAAGAAAACAAGATGAAGCACACCGATCTACGCTCGAATCTATCTCATTACATGTACAGTTTTTTTTTTTGTATTTACATTTTCATTTTTCTATTAAAAAAAAAAAGTAAATAAAGAAGATTATCATGGGTCAACGACATGGTTTCTGGACGTCTGCTCCGTGTAATTTTTCAGAAAGTTGTGTGCAGCAGCTAAAGATATTGTTAGAAAATGTATTGATTTTTTTGTTGTTATGTGTGCGCAGCAAAACGGGTATACCCAGAATACGTTGTTGTAAGCGCGACGAATTGTGCAAGCGCGAACAGGCTTAGAAAATTACAGTAGAAAATGAACCTTCGCCCATGGCAATGCTGAGTTGGATATAAATAGATCCATGTTCTGCACTTAGAGTGACGTCTGCATTAGGTGCGCGCCCGTTGACAATTGAATATCAATTATCCCATGTTATCCGCATCTATCCCTCTCCATGCAACATGTTCTCACACACATACACATTCACACACAGACACATACACATTTCTTACCCTTAAACCCCCATTTACAATGAAAAAAGCGTACAAGATGTTTTGGCCAGATTTCTGTTGAAATGAAACCAAATTTGGGGGCCGCTGATCCACATTGTTCGCTTAACTTTAAAACGTTTTAGATATTTTACTTTAATTTCTTCTGAACATGGCATTTGTATGTAGAAGATTTTTGCCAAGAGGAATGTGATTGGCTTGTTTGAATAAACAATGATTCTCTCTGCTAAATTGAATGCATTTTTTTCATGTTAAAATTTAATCAGTTTCTTTTTTTCTACATTGGTAGTCCGCTAAAGTTAACGTTTAAAGATGGCGAAATCGCTCCAGTTCCTATGTAAATAATGTATGCAAATCAGGGGAGACCACTACATGAAAGAAATCCACAGAGCGCTGCTATATTTCTAGATCAGCAAGACGTGAGGAGGGAGGATGAGGGTGAAACTCTTCATCAGATCCTTGCCTGTAGAAAGGCAAAATATGGGGGCTAAAGGGGGCCCTGAATGTAATTTTATTTTGAAGTTACCAACTAAATATCTGTTGTTATATAAAAGTACATAATTTTGAGCATTTCATTTCACGTTTACCAGTTCCGAAAGAAATTACATGGGCGAGTTCCACAGTCAAGTACAAAGAAGAGCAAACTGAGAGCGTGTAGGGGGGGGGGGCGTGGGTTAAAGTGTCTTCATGTTGTGTAGGGGGTCTAAGGGATCTCAATAGTGAAAGGCTTTTAGGAGCCCAAGACTTGCACTGACAGCGTTTTAGCCCATGGGGACACCAAAAGTGCCTTTGTCAAATCCCCAAAAATATTTTTGTCAAGGGCTCCCAGTAGTTCCTTTGTCAGTTCCCCCCAATAGTTCCTTTGTCAGTTCCCCCCAATAGTTCCTTTGTCAGGTCCCCCCATAGTTCCTTCGTCAGGTGCCCACAATAGTTCCTTCGTCAGGTGCCCACAATAGTTCCTTCGTCAGGTCCCCCCAATAGTTCTTTAGTCAGGTGCCCACAATAGTTCCTTAGTCAGGTGCCCACAATATTTCCTTAGTCAGGTGCCCAGAATAGTTACTTCGTCAGGTGCTCAGAATAGTTCCTTTGTCAGGTGCCCACAATAGTTCCTTTGTCAGGTGCCCACAATAGTTCCTTTGTCAGGTGCCCACAATAGTTCCTTTGTCAGGTGCCCCCAATAGTTCTTTTGTCAGGTGCCCCCCCCACAATGCATTCCAGCCTGCAAGCTGTACCAGCCCAACCGTGTTAACTTACAGCTGAACTAACATAATATTAAGATAAACGTTGGATAGACAGACAGACAGACAGATCGATAAATAAATTCATTGGTTGATATATAAATGTATAGATTAATTGACAGATTGATTGATTGATCGATTGATTGAACGATCGATTTAAAACAAAAAAAAACAAAGGTAGTTTGAGACCCATCGACTTACCTTCTGAACAAGGATGTACGTCTCGTGTGAGGTCAGGTATTTTGTGGCGTTCTCAAATTTATGAACATCGAGCTCTTTGACGAGGCCTGGAAATGTAGCAGGAGATTGAGGTCACATTATTTCGGGTCAAAGGTGAAATTATAATAAGAATAGAGTGAGATGAAGGCGAAGATTTTCTTTTTGGTAAAAAACAGTGATAAAAATGATATTCTAGTAAATGTACATGCAACATACAACAAAATATATGCCTAATTCATTTTGCATGTTAAATGTATGCCGAATTCTTTTCAAAGATGTATTATGATAGACAACTCTAGATTTTAAGATCCAATGAAGACAAAAGCATGAATTATTCCCCCTATTTTAGAAAAAACTACCATTTGTTAGCCGTTGTACACTTCAAGACCGTGATGGTATAATTTAATTTATCAAACAAATGTAGGTATTAAAGCTCCCACAGCTTAAGTTGATTTTTTAAAGCGGTACACAGTATAAACTATAATAAATCTGTTAATGCACGCATTGATTTTATATCATTGAATGACGGTGAGAACAGTGAAATCATTAGGATGTAATGTACGCGATTAATTGATACTAGCTGTACCCTGCAAAACCTTTGCATAGAGTGATATCCCCCCTTAGGCTTGATCGGTAAGCTAGGTTTCATGATTGTATTTTAACTGGAATACTGTTGTATTAATTCTTTACTTTCGATTTATATATGCCCCCACCCATCAGGCCATTTGGCGGGATCCTATGTGTAAAGTCCCTGTAAGGATGAGATGAAATCCCTTAGATCCTATAAACCACTAATGGGACGGTTTTATGGTGCCCTTCTTTCATCCCCACCATAGCCGATAGTGCAATGGCCATGGAGGCACCACGGGAGATATATCGGGAACTTGAGCCAAGACCTGAAAAATTTCCTTGGTCCTCACCGGAGATCGAACCAGGTACCTTCAGGTCGACAGTCGAGCGCGTTACTGCATATGGGGCATCAGGCCTTTGGGGGGGGGGGCGGGATCCTATAGAACTGTGCATTTTGAGTTGAAGAATAATATATTGGCTTCATTCTTTGAGATTTTCGCTGTTATTTTATTTTTTTCATTTTATGTTGTGTTTGTGTTTGAAAAATTGATACGCAGTGGCTACGGATACAGCAAACGCGCATGCGCTCTAGTGCTCTAGACGGACTATTTTTTTGTGCGCATGCGCGATTGCTGGATTCCGAAAAAAATTTTTCGGGATCCAGCTATAGATATTGCTCCTATCCCTAACCCTATCCCTAACCCTATCCCTAAGCCTATCCCTAACCCTAATCCTAATCCTATTCCTAGCCCTATTCCTAACCCTAACCCTAGCCCCGAAAACAAAAATTAAAACAAATACGGAGTACGTTTGCTGTATCCCGAATAAAAAAAATACGGAGTACATTTGCTGTATCCGTAGCCTCTTCGATATTTGATATTCAGTCGAAAAAAAATTGAGTTTAATATTTGGAGGAAAGTATTAGGAATAAATATTTCTTTTTTCCTGCGTTGAAGGATTATTTTTTTCCCTTCATTTTGCCCCTGATAAAATTTTTCTAATATTACGTAAATAGAACACACATAAGCCCCTCTTCCCCCCCCCCGGGGGGGGTCTTGTATCACTAATTTAAAATCAGCGTACATATTGTTGGGCTAAGTGTTTTCTGACGTCATCACTTTTTGTTGTGAATATCGCTCTAGTTGTTTTGTTTTTTTTTTAACTTCTGCAGCGCACTTTCCGAATCTCTTGAAACGTAAAGATCAATAAATGGTTTATCGATTGATTCCCGGCGTACTACCCCCCCCCCCACCCACCCACCCCCTCTCCCATATCCATTTTGTGACCAAGACCCTGCTCAACTTTTCCTTTATCGGTTCCAAAAGAAATAAAAATCAATTTATATCGTATTTGTTCAACACACACAGACACACAGACACACGCATACAAAAACGACAAGGATAAACAGCCCCCTAGGGGGGACTTAACTCCTTAACGTTTGATGCAATATGGATTCAGTTACGTAACCTTGTACGGCTTTTACAAAACTAGAACCAGGGACGTCTTTCTGAAATTACTTTTTTTTTTTGTGTTGTACAATGCTTGTTTAAGGGCGTATTAAACAATGTCATTGTAAAACATTTTGTAGCTCTAAACTTTATTACAAAAGTTTTTACGGTGTTTGAGCATTGAGGGGGTGGGATGCAGGGTGGTGTATATAAAAAAATATAACGTCCCTGACTGATGGGGTGGAGGGGGGGGGCGAAGGAGGGGGGTCAGCCGCCAGGTGACCCATCTATAAGAATGATCCTGTCGGAGACCAATGGACAAGTCAATGTTGCGTCTACTGTCAAATTAGTCTTTGACCCGTGCCGTTGTAACAGCATTGTTAGGCCACTGGGCTAGCCCATGCTCCTGGGCCCCATATATCAATCGCTTTACTGTAAAGAAATGTGAACAAATGATTAACACGGCGACGTACCCCCCCGCCCCTTTATGATACTCATGCGGCCCCAGGGTAGTAACAGGCCGTGACCTCCGAGAGAAACGAAACAATGGCAGCACTATGATTTCTGCCACTTGAAAACGTTTAACAAAAAACTGTCACATCGATTTTTATCTTTGAAATCATTGTTTAGTTACTGATTTGAATAATTGATTTCTCGGGTCACCAAAAAACACTTAACTGGCAACAAATGTTTTGACAAATCAAATTGGGGGAAACACCGAGTGCAATAGATTAGTTGTTTTGTTATGGCGATAATTTTTTTTTATACCTCTGGGGGGAATTTTAAACTGAGAGCCCAATTCATTCAAAGTTAATTGTAACAACATTACTGACACTTTGTCAGCTTGGCGTGCCGTTTCGCTGAGCCGGGTTGGGAATTAAAGTGGCTTTCATAACGGTACACTTTTATTGTGCTGGAAATGACTTAATGGGGTGACTGAAAATTTTCAAACGATGCACAAATGGTGTTTAACAATATGAAGTGGTGCACAGAGGCGGGTTAATGTCTGATTGACAGGAGACGATGATGGGGCCCTCTCTCATTAAGAGAAAGACGGTGCAATAAAAAAACTTTTCGTAAGATTGGGTTCCGGGCCTAATCGAAGTACGCCCGACGTTAAATCCGCCTCTGATGGTGCCATTAGTTGGGATCTAGCAGTTTACAATGTCCGGTAGTTTTTTTGGATCGAAATGTCCACAACTGTCCAGTGGGCTCGTAACAGTCCACTGCCTTCCCCTAGGGTAAATAGAGTATAGGTTCTCAAACTTTTGCGTTTCACGACCCACTGAGAGACCTGTTTGGGGGGGGGGGGACTAGGCGCACAGGTAGGGCCGTTCTTATGTATAGGCAAACTAGACGACGGCATATGGCTTGTCTGTCATAGGGCCACCTTTTCCAAGGGCCACCCTGTCATATGGCCTCTCTGTCATAGGGCCACCTTGTCCAAGGGCCACCCTGTCATATAGACTCCATGTCATAGGGCCTCCATATCAAAGGGGCCCCCACTTGCACTAGTTCATATAAAATCTGATGCTTTCAGGTATTTTGCTAAGGCCCCCCCCCACTAATAACTCTGAAAGTCTCCGCCACGTTCAGTGTGTTCGGCCATACGTAGACTTTACAAGCAGACTTATGTTTATCAACCGCAAAGTAATTAATGTAGACACCGACACTCGCCTGTATACGAACCGGGTAATCTAGTTTGCAACCGAAACAAAATAAACACACGAAAGTTACGACTAGAAAGAACCGGAAAATGTAAGTAGGAGTGGCGTTACCCCGCTTAGGTCAAAAGAAAGAAAAAAAAATCCCTTCACATAAAAAAAAAACTATAATAGTTCGAATTTTTATAAACATTAAAGGGGTAAGTCGTGAATTCAAAATGCCCTACTTGAAAAGAAACATTGTAAGACACGTACAGGTATCGATTGAGTCCCCGCCCCCTCCCCAACCCCAACGCCTTTTTTTTTTTCAATACGTAATGTTTTCTGAGTCTTGTAAGTTTTTTTTTTTTATGTATGTGATCCCGAGTTTTGAGTAATCTCCCTTCATGCAGTCGATAACATGGCTTCTGGTTTGATGGTCGGTGTAGTTCCCCTTTACACTGCCAGTACAATATATCCCACTAATAACAATAACGCGACGAGTCATAGCGAGGCAGCAATAAAATGCCGAAACACGCTTCGAGGAACTATCAAACAAGTACTTTTGAACTTTTAATCAATTTATACAGATCAAAGGAGGACTAATCAACAGATATTGTCGACTGTAAGAATTTATTTTTAATATATAATAAAAAAAAATGTCAAAGGGCGTGAAATGGGGTGGGGGGGGGATCAGTTCAAGGCAATCGGTAAGAAACAAAACAACGGGTGTAAGAAGATGAAAGACCTAGCTCAGATTCATTTCTGTAACACCGTTACGTTTGTTTGAGCATTGAAGTGGGACGTAGGGCAGACGCGGTATGAAATCACACGCATACGTGATCGCGGGGAATTTAATAATTCATCTTAATGGGATAAATGTAAACATTAGTGTCGACTTGTGGTCTGTAAATGTACTATTCCAGAGGTTCTCAAAAAGAATGACGCCCCCCCCCCTCCAAATCGCTCGGTTGCGCCACGAGTTGAGTGCCGTGATAAGAGATAATGCGCAAATATTGAACAGCTTGAGCATAAAAAGAGATAATTGCACGTGCAGCGGTCACTCGTCTGTGATTGGCTAAAGCTTTCATTTTCAATGGCAGCGCGCGGATATGTAAAAACAAAAAAGGTACAAATTAAAAGAACCTTCGTAGGAAATTGTCCCAAAAGTATCATAACTGATCCAGGTTTGATCATGTTAGTCAACTACAAAGTTTACAGGTGTACTTACTATAATAACCTATTATTTATTTCCTGCACGGGGGGGGGGGGCTACCTACCCAGAGGCACTGCTCGCTTAGATTTACCAAGTTAAATATTGATTGACACATCAGTGCCGTACACTGGCCGTTTGAGGCCCCGGGCTCAGAAGTAAATACTGGGCCCATTACAAATATAAGTGTGAATTTGAGTTGGTCGGGGCCCTGAAGTAATCGGGGGGTGGCATGGCACGCGCCTGGTGCACCCACCGTTATAAACTCCGCCTCTGATGAAGTAGGTCAATCTAAAAATAAATGACCGGGTAGCTTTGATTTTGTTTTGTCTATAATCGATAAAAATCTTTACATTTATGCAACAATATCTATAATTAATGGGTCCAAAGTTATGATGTAGTAATATGTATAATTAACATTCCCTTCGACTGAATCATATGTTTTGGTTGTTTTTTTATTTATTTAGAAGGATCAAAAGACTGATAAATCAACTGAATGCAATCTATTCTTTGAAATCTGTAAAGTTGTTAACTTTTTTTTACGAAATTATCTTTCAATATTTATTATTCAATATGCATGAAGTATTATACAGTACATGTAATACAATACATATGGCACAAAACATATGGTACAATACAGATGATACAAAACATATGATACAATACATATGATACAAAACATATGATACAATACATATGATACAAAACATATGATATAAAACATATGATACAAAACATTTGGTTCAATACATATGATACAATACATATGATACAAAACATATGATACAATACATATGATACAAAACATATGATACAAAACATTTGATTCAATACATATGATTCAATACATATGATACAAAACATATGATACAATACATATGATACAAAACATATGATACAATAGGACGGGGTGGTAGTGTGGTAGGGCGCTAGACTACTAACTGGAAGGGCCCAGTATCGAGACGCTGAACGCGCCATGACCTTTTCTAGGGTTCGATTGATGCCAGAGTATACCCAGCTATAAAATGGGGACCTAACATGAGTTGGGGGTGGGGGGGTGGGAGGGAGGGAGGGAGTAAAGGATAGCCGTGACCACAGAAAAAAGTGACCGGTGAACTACACATTGGTCTGTATTAGCTTTACATCTTTATTATATAATACATTATGTACGATACCTGTAGCGTGAAAAAACACTGACTTGTATGTATGATTGTATGTATGATGCAATGATTGTGATCCAGTACGCACGTTGCTTGCAGCTTGCTATATGCATGATACGGTACGTGATTTACTACTACTATACTACTACTATCATGCTATATGCATGATACAGTACGTGATTTACTACTACTATACGTTATGTTGGGATATCTCGCGTCCTGGTCATAATGAATCAGGCCAGAGACAGACCACTGGACATTTGCGCTCTGGAATTCTGCCAGTCATTCCCCCTTCCCCTCCTCCCCCCCCCCCCATCATCAACCCGCAAAAGCCCTTTACTTCTTCCCTAGGCTCGGGATAACGTATTCACCACTGATATGACCCAGTTGAATAGTGGACACTGGACAGTACAAACCGTGCTAACAACGGTATGTGCCACAGAATGGTCATATGTAGTACGGGAGTGAGGGGGGGGGGGGCAGAAGTCCAGACCAGAGGTGCGGCCGTCAGGGGGTGGTGAAAAGGTTGTCCAGACCAAAACAAAGCCACTAGAGCATTGCCGGGGGAGTCGGGTGAAAGGGGGGGGGGCAGTTTAAATACGTATTCATATGGGGGTCAGTGTGGGTGGGTGGCGTTGTGATCTCAGCGGCGCAGGTCTCTGGTTCGATCCTGTGTATATAATAATAATTTATGATGGGTATAGCTCCAGTGGGGGGGGGGGGGGGGGGGGAGAGAGAGACGAAAGGCTGCTGTCTCCGTTGTGTCTCCGTGAGAGCTGCACCCCCCTCCCCCACTACTTAAAATATATCTAATCGATGGTCGTAGGTTGGAAGCATGTCAAATAATTTGAAATTTAAACCTGGCAGGGAGGGGGGGCTACTGCAGAGGCCCACGGGGCACACATTTCTTGGACCCCAGGCAGAAAATTTTAGAAATATATATATATATAAGATATGACATGAAACTTTTACTTGGAGTGTGGGGGGGGGACTCTTTGGCAGTGGAGAGGCCTCGGTCATACGTCATCTTTAGGCCAACAGGTACAGCCGTTAAATATAGTCAAACTGGACGACCGCATAGGATCTCCCTGTCATGGGGGGGGGGGGCTCTCTGTCTTGGGCCCTCTATGTCATAGGGCCTCCCTGTCATAGGGCCGCACAGTTTGCCTCCCAACAGGGACAGGACTCTGGAAGACGGCCCCCTTGTCGACAGGCACGTCCGTTCATTTGTCAAATGTCACGATGACATTTCATGCTGGACGTGTCGTGAAACTTTTTTTTGTTTATTTCTACAAGTCTTGTGTTCAGGTGGTTCATATTGCTTACCCCCCCCCCACACACACACACTTCCTCATTCCACGTTTTAGTTTATTTACTGGATTGGGAGAAGAAGGTGGAGGGGGTGGTTTGATTCGGGAAGGGAAGGGCGAGGGGTTTAAATTAATTTTTTTTTAAATGTCCGAAGGTTTAAAACATTTATGGTAACTGACGGCAGTGTGTGTCCGTTGAAAGCGACGTCATTAGCCCGTGATAACGGGACACAGTGAGTGAACTGACAACATACAATGACATCATCACAATGTGCAGCTAGTCATATTATGTTATATTCATGCATACACACACACACACACACACAAAACACACACACAGATCCACCATACACACAAGCGCACGAATTTTTCTCTCGTCACCAAACAGCCAAAAAAACAATGGGGGTCGCAAGGGGGGGGGGGGGTCACACGGGGGCGGGGGTCACAAGACGCGGTATTGGAGGCCAGGCCTGTGTTTAATGAGGCGAGACCGAGTCTTGTTGAACGATTGAACTGTCAGATAAAACCCCGCCGGTCACTGGACTGTCGCTGCTGGTGTCATGACTTGAAATGTTTTAAAGTAAGGAGAAATATGGCACAGTTTTATGTGGCTGGTATGTGTATATGTGTCTATATGTGTGTGTGTGTGTGTGTGTGTGAGTCTACAAAAAAAGACCGTTCTTTGTTTATTGTTGATTGTTTTTATTAGGCGTTGGGGGAGGGGGGAAAGGTTGTCCTAGTCAAAGTTAACTTTCCGAAGTTTAGGCGGAAATGATGTCATAAGACCCCAAACTGATCATAACGGTGGGTGGCGGGTAGAGGGCTATACAGTAGGGGGGAGGGGGCTACAAGCGACCGTCTAGTTTGTATATACATAAGAACGTCTCTGTTTACAATCATATTTAGACAGACAGACATGCAAATGGAATAAATGGATAAATAGAGGAGGAGGGGGGAGACGGACAGACATTGTATAAATTAGACAGACTAGATAGATAGATAGATAGATAGATAGATAGATAGATAGATAGATAGATAGATAGATAGATAGATAGATAGATAGATAGATAGATAGATAGATAGATAGATAGATAGATAGATAGATAGATAGATAGATAGATAGATAGATAGATAGATAGATAGATAGATAGATAGATAGATAGATAGATAGATAGATAGATAGATAGATAGATAGATAGATAGATAGATAGATAGATAGATAGATAGATAGATAGATAGATAGATAGATAGATAGATAGATAGATAGATAGATAGATAGATAGATAGATAGATAGATAGATAGATAGATAGATAGATAGATAGATAGATAGATAGATAGATAGATAGATAGATAGATAGATAGATAGATAGATAGATAGATAGATAGATTTACTGATTGGCTAATCGATTGATAGATAATTCGTTTCAATTCCATTGGCCTCTGTTTACAGTTTGTTAGCGAGTCGTTGTTTCTTAATTTAATCTCTCCCCCACTCCTCGGGCTACATCGTGAACCTTCGTAAACCGACCGAAGTAGTTTCTATAAAAGCTAAAAGCACAGCCATTAAAGGATTAACTAAAGAAGTTCACGAGTCTGTCACTTTTATCAACAGGCAATGACGATACGTCAATCACAAGGTTCAATATGCTTACAAAGATGTTAGGAGGTGGGGGGGGGGTTGTAACTGGAATTACACACAAACACATCAAAGCTGTAACTTCAATTTGTAAATAGCACTACTCGAGGTAATGTTTATTGACATGCCACATTCAATTACATCGATTTCAATAAATATGTCGATTTAGCCTCCTCTACACTCGTCCCCCCCTCCACGAGCAGGGGAGTGGTTAAGGGTGGTAGGGACCTCGCAGCAGCTGCTCTCCTCAGGTCGGTGCATAAGTCTTACAGAATAACGAAACAACAATAGATGTCATTGAAAGTTCAACTAACGCTATGTCCATTTGTGCGTCATGAGTGGTCACTAGATAGCCAGTGACGTCATGAGTTGTCACTAGCTGGCCAGTGACGTCATGAGTGGTCATTAGATGGTCAGTGACGTCATGAGTGGTCACTAGATGGTCAGTGGCGTCATGAGTGGTCACTAGATGGCCAGTGACGTCATGAGTGGTCACTAGATGGCCAGTGACGTCATGAGCGGTCACTAGATGGCCAGTGGCGTCATGAGTGGTCACTAGATGGCCAGTGACGTCACGAGTGGTCACTAGATGGCCAGTGACGTCATGAGTGGTCACTAGATGGCCATTGACGTCATGAGTGGTCACTAGATGGCCAGTGACTAAAACAGCTGTTTTAATTCATCTTTACACCGGTCACTGATTCAAAAAGCCTTCCAGAAAATAGTGAAATGGTGAATGAAGTAGTGAGACCATTCATACGGTGAATGTAGTAGTGGGGCAGCAAGGGAAAGGGTGGAGTTCGGGGGTGGGAGATATCGTGACGTGACAGAGTTAAAGGGAGGTCATGTTGGACTGCAACAGCCAGCTGAATTAGCAGATGGACTAGTGAAACTGTGAGACCATTCACATGTATTTTTTGGCGTTCACACAGCCTTCGGAAAATTAGAGAGGGGCATTGTCTGTGGTGGTCAGTTTAACTTGTAGGAGGACAAGACAGAACATATTCTAGACAGAATACATACAAGACAGAATACATACAAGACAGAATATAAGTCAGAATACATACAAGACAGAATACATACAAGACATAATACATACAAGACAGAATATAAGTCGGAATACATACAAGACAGAATGCATACAAGACAGAATACATATAAGACAGAATACATACAAGACAGAATACATATAAGACAGGATACACGCAAGACATAATACATAAAAGACACGAGGTCCACTAGTTGTCACAATATAAAATGTTATTTCAATAAAAAGACTAGCTTAATATTCAGTTGATGTATCGCCCCCAAGTCTTCAACAAAATGTTTTGTCAATGAAACGAACGTATCAACATTAATATCAACATTAATATCAACATTAATATCAACATTAATATCAACATTAATATCAACATGAACTAAAAGTCATCTAAACCGACCAAATGTCTTGAATCCACCACATGCACCAATGTCGTTTTTCAATCATACCAGCAGCCATGCTAGATCTCGTAAAAACATGCAAGCAACGAAGATGTATGTATTTCGGGTTAACAAAATAATAATCAAAATGTTTGGAATAATTATGAATTTGATCGAAAGCTTATCACAAAACTAATGTTGCTGGCTTTTTTTTTAATATGATAGTTTTCCTTGTTATATAATTTCATGTGAAACCAGAGGGAACGTAGTAGTGTTGTTTTAGTCCCAGGTCATATTTTAGTTTCAGTTTTTATTTCGTTTTTTCTGTAATAATTTTAGTTTTCGTCTAGTTTTAGTCTTGCTGCTAATTTTAGTTTTAGTTTTCGTTGACGAAAAGTCAACATTTTCGTCAACGAAGGTTTTAGTTTTAGTTTTCGTCAACGAAATTAACACTAGAACGTAGCCTATCTATTCAACCTTTTATTCTAATGGGACATATTCATTTCTAAGTGGACACCGTATTATGTATATATATTTTTTAAAAATCACTTTTATTTTAATGGGTATATTTATAAGTCAACACCGTGACATATACAAGACCGAATGACCACTCTTTAATTTTAATGGGGCATATTTCTATGCAGACACCGTATCATGTAAACAGCAAGACAATGCTATTCTTCGTGGTCGGCGAGAGTGTGCGGTGTATTGACTCCAAATTGGTCGACAAATATTAACATGAGCTTATCAGTATTACAGTCCCAAGTGAACGAGTGGTGTGCCATTCTCAGTGTCGGCTGTAACAGCCATTCATTACAACGTTCCCCCCCCCCCCCCCGACAAGACCGACATTGGGGAAAGTGTAGAATTTCTCTGGCACGTGCTGCCGTCGAGTTAGTGGCTAAGGAAACAACATTTGTTACGTGTTATTTATTTGAGGCGTGTAGCAACAGATGCCTTTCTCCTCTGTTACTAAAGTTACTAAAGAAATAAGGAGGTGGTTGGGGGGGGGGGCGTTCACACAAAACACGCGTGCGGCATGTTAATACATGATTAAAGCCTGACGTAAACATTGGGTGGGGATGGGGGGATACATCATTGGAATGTCAGGGGTCAGCGGACAGGGTTAGTCCAAATCAGATAGAAACATGGACGTCTGTCTTATCGACTGGGTCAACACGTGGACTTATCCATCGACCCCCACTGGTATAAGGGACCCCCCCCCCCCACTGGTATAAGGGACCCCCCCCCAATCGAATCTACCAATTATATTTATTATTCTCAGTCAATTTTCGTAAACCCACAACCCTCCCCCATCTTTTTATCAAACAGCAATCTATGAAATTGCCCCCCCCCCTCTTTGTCTATCAGTGTTATATCGTCAGTTCGTTCAAAGTGTAGTACAAAGAGTTTGGTTGGGGGGGGGGGGGTACCCGCTGCAACGGGCTGAGAACATCTGGTAAACCTGAACGGGTCAAGCGAAAAACAAATGAAATGAGGGGAAACCAAATACAGTAAAAATAAAAATTATGCAAATTGTTGTTGTTGTTGTTGCTGTTGTTGTTGTTATTGTTGTTGTTGTTGTTGTTGCTGCTGTTTTTGTTGTTGCTGCTGCTGCTGCTGTTGCTGTTGTTGTTGTTGCTGTTGTTGTTGTTGTTGTTGCTGTTTTTTTACAGGAGTTACAAAGTTTTACAAAAATAATAAAGCCGAGGGTACAAATAAGTTAAAAGTTTGTGAAACACTGTCCTAAGAGATAAACATTTTCGTTTCAACAGGGACCTTAAAAAAATGGCTTAAGACGGATTAAGTAGATAATCAGACGTAGATGAAGTTCACGTTTACTTTTAATTCAACCCTATTTATATTTAATACGACAATGTTCCGAGCCTCGTTCAGTACTTAGTGTTAATCAGAGTAAATAGTTATTTTGTCTGCTGAAACGTGTTGACTACATATCCTGCGTGTAAATTGATATAATCAATAGCTATTTCACTGTCAGTGTGTGCAGGTTTTGAAATGACTACAACCACGCAAATCTACATGAACACATGCATACATATCTAACACATGACATACATACATACATACACACACATATAACCACATGGGTAAACAAGATGCATTAACGTAAGCATAAAAGGGACGTTTGTGTATAGTGGTGCACGCATTAACAGATGAACGCAGACATACATAATACATGCATACATACAACAAAGGCCGTAGCCGGTGGTGGGGGAGGGGCGGGCTAGGAGCCTGCAGCCCCCCCCCCCCAAATTAATTCCAAAAAAAAAAATTCTATCATAAAATATACTTCTATCAATATGCGTAACGTAAAAATTATGTAAAAAATGTAATATTAATTAATTATATGTGATAATCACATAGTGTATAACTAAATATTTGTTCACATAATAAATAAATATTTTAAAAAACATTCTTTATCATTGCCTTCCAATTTTTCTTTTTAAAAAAAACTTTCCGCACTAAAAAAATTTTTGGCTACGGTCTTGCATACAGCCATATACATGCATAAACACAGACGCGCACCTACACGCATAAATATATACATATATGAAAAACATATGTGCATATAAATAAATAGACATACTTGAGAAAATCATTATTATAATCATCACACACTTGACCGATGTGGCTGCGTTGGGGCCATGAATGTGGGGCACATCAACAGACAATCCGGAGTGGCTGTCTCTTATAATGTCATTCATGAGTAGCACTGTCCGTGCTATTATATTTTTCTTTTATATTGAAAACATATGTTCGTGTAAATGTTTATGTGTGGGGGTTCTTTTTTTTTTTAGATAACCGCCGGTCCCCCTTCCCCCCCTTCCCCAATAGTACCTAATAACCCTGAAAGGTGAGTGAACTCGATGTCGTCCACTGAACTCCAAGACATTGCGGTGTACAGCGAGGTCAAACATGCCTCGTTTTGGTCAGAAGGAGGTGCGTAGTTCAACTGCTGCTAACACGAATAGCAGGTTGCTGTTGGTGTTGTCGAAGTTTCAAATGAACACACAAAAGAGAACTGTCACTTTCATTGACAGAGAAATCAACAAAATCTATTGGACACGTCAGCGCGAGCATAGAAATATAGCGTCAGTGTGAACGTAGTCAATAAATATGGAAATATAACGTCTGGGTGATATGGGATTAAAAAACGTGGCAATATAACGTCTGGGTGAATGTAGTAAATAAATATGGGATTCATTTTTTGTTATAACTTTGCTATGACGGACACACAGTGACGAGCTATGACAACGTGATGGGCACTCCCGCAAAATCGGCTCTGACCAGTTTTCGGGCTGCCTCGGCCCATGTAGTGTGTAATGTATAGTACATGGCTGTGACGTGTGTAATGTATAGTACAGGGCCGTGAAGTGTGTAATGTATAGCACAGGGCCGTGAAGTGTGTAATGTATAGTACAGGGCCGTGAAGTGTAGTGAAGTGCAATATAACTGTTATTTATTTATTTTCATGTGATGAGAATTTAGACAGTAAAATAGTTACGAAGAATGTTGATTTCGTAACACTGTTTTAGTGACGTTAGTTAATCATCTAAAAAAAAATTACACAAGATTAATTCAATTGATTTCTTTAATTGATCCCGTTTACCGTTTTCATCCGAGAGATCGATAGTTTTGTTTGTGTTGCCAAATCCTGCCCTTCTTTTGATGCTGGTCAGCAAGTTGATGACCACTGAGGCTGGGATTGACCAGCAAGCTTTCGTTGTTTCCAAATTTGACAATAACAAACATGGCAAAAGAGTGGGGTATTTTCTTTAGACAACTGGTTTCAATCTGAAAATTATTATGTTGGTTAAATATTTTTGGTCACTTTCGTGTAATACAATAGGATGTGACGCAACATTGTCTATACACATATACATTGATTTACTAATTGATGACAGACAGACAGACAGACAGACAGCCAGACAGACAGACAGACAGACAGACAGGATACAGACAGACAGACTGTCATGACAGACAGACAGACAGTGGACAGACAGACAGACAGACAGACAGACAGACAGACAGACAGACAGACAGACAGACAGACAGACAGACAGACAGACAGACAGACAGACAGATAGATGATAGATAGATAGATAGATAGATAGATAGATGATAGATAGATAGATAGATAGATAGATAGATAGATAGATAGATAGATAGATAGATAGAGATATAGATAGATAGAGATATAGATAGATAGATAGATAGATAGATAGATTAGATAGATAGATAGATAGATAGATAGATAGATAGATAGATAGATAGATAGATAGATAGATAGATAGATAGATAGGAGATAGATAGGATAGATAGATAGATAGATAGATAGATAGATAGATAGATAGATAGATAGATAGATAGATAGATAGATAGATAGATAGATAGATAGATAGATGAATATAGATAGATAGATAGATAGATAGATAGATAGATAGATAGATAGATAGATAGATAGATAGATAGATAGATAGATAGATAGATAGATAGATAGATAGATAGATAGATAGATAGATAGATAGATAGATAGATAGATAGATAGATAGATAGATAGATAGATAGATAGATAGATAGATAGATAGATAGATAGATAGATAGATAGATAGATAGATAGATAGATAGATAGATAGATAGATAGATAGATAGATAGATAGATAGATAGATAGATAGATAGATAGATAGATAGATGACAGACAGACGGATTGATTGACTGATTAATGTAACACTTTAAAAGGGCGAGTCAATTTGACCGAAACCTAATGACCAGATGACCATAGAACAGTACTTGTCTACAAGTTCATACATTTTGTCTTTTATACAACAGCAGACTAAGTAAAGTGCGAATCAAGTTAAACTTGTTAACTGGTAATCATTGTGTACAGTATGCCCCACAATGCCCTAAATGTAAACAGTAATTGTGGTTACATTCTTCAAATGAAGACAAGTGGTCGGCACACATGAAAATTTTTTAAAAATAAAAAAAAAAATTTAAAGTTAAGTTAAATTACCTGAGAATTTTAAACCATTACGCCTTGTCCAAGAAGAAGAGGGTACAAACCAACACAATATTACCAATAAGACCAACATACGGTAGGTTAAACCTGTTCTTAAGCCAAAAAAACAATGGGTTACGAATCTTTCAAAATAATCCAAAACAATGGCCGTTGTTCATTATAGCTGCATCTAGAACTATTGACAGAACACAATGCCTTATCCTCGACATAAACTAGAACAATAACAAAAAAAAAACTGTAAGCACACAACCCCACTAACAGAGTTTTAATAATACACAGATCAACACGCTAAGCCGACTTGTTATCGCACATGACGACATTAGATTTCGTCACCTTTGACCTGTCGTCGCAAGGGACGCTAAACAGCAAAGCGACTCAGTTTTGTAAGCTGAAATTTGATTAGTCGATGATCGATTGGTTATATCGAATCGCGATCAATGTAGCTTTTTTACTTTTTGTGGACAACACCTGACACAAAACATTGGCTTTCTTTTTTTTAGTTCTGCTAGGCTGGGTGTTTACATTTGTTAGATCACGCGAAAACTTTAATTTTCAAGACAGAAAAATTTCATGTAGATTCAATTTAATTCACATATCGTGTCTATCGTTGATATTCACTGTTAAAATAAAGGATAAAAAAAAAAAACAGAAAATGCCTTTTTTATATAAATATTAAAAATAATTTCGCTTTTACATTAGCCCAATAGACATAGATTGGCTAAATATGTTTAAAATAATACTAAAGAAACATTAAGAAAAAAAAAAAGACACAATTAGATGGCTTAAGAAAAACATATTTTTTTATAATAATTTTAGTTTGGATTTATAATTGCACTCTATTTTTCGTCGTATAAATAAATTGTAAACTTTTTTTTTTTAAATGGTAGGCTTACTAGGCTAAGTGTTCATGAGAATAATGACGACTATTGTTCAGTCGCTATAAGTTGTGTATGTTTGTATGTAGGCCTACATATGCGTTCTTGTGTATTTTGAGGGGAGGAGGGGGGGGCTATCTAAGATCCATAAGAACGGCTTTGTGTAGGCTATGTATGTAGGTCTATGTTTTTATGTCTTTTATATAGGTCTGTGTTTGTATGTCTGTGTATGTAGGTCTATGTTTGTATGTCGATGTTTGTATGTCTGTGTTTGTATGTCTGTGTATGGATGTCTATGTTTGTATGCCTGTGTTTTTATGCCTATGTTTGTAGATCTATGTTTGGATGTCAATGTTTGTAGGTCTGTGTTTGTATGTTTATGTTTGTAGGTCTGTGTTTATATGTCTATGTTTGTATGTCTGTGTTTGTAGGTCTGTGTTTGTATGTCTATGTTTGTATGTCTGTGTTTGTATGTCTGTGTTTGTATGTCTGTGTTTGTATGTCAATGTTTGTATGTCGATGTTTGTATGTCTGTGTTTGTAGGTCTGTGGGGCGAAGTGTCGCATCCAATAGATAAAGAATGGTAAAAAAAAAATTTTAAGTGAGAGGTGGGGGGGGGGGGGTTTCAAAGATAATAAAAAATCGTCAAGCAATTAGTGAATGGCCTCCCGCCATGAGAACAGTGCCGGCTTTAGGTATAGGCGATATAGGCAGCTGCCTAGAGCGGCATTATTTCAAGGAGCGGCAAATTTCAGCAAAATAAAATCAAATCAAAAATGTAAAAATTAAAAATAAAATAAATGAATTTGAGAAAGTGTAGAATTAAATAAGAGTACAAAATTGCTTAGAATGGCGACAACAAATAAGTCACGTGGATTAACGGTCTTAATTTATTACATCACTATTATGACATCACTATTTTCAAAATTATTCTCTTTTTTTGCATTTAACAAAATTAGATTCAGATATAATGGAGGATCCTGCTAAATGGCCAGATATAAGTGATAATATTTGTTGTTTTCATATCCAGCATGATCCAAAGCAGATCAAATTGAGTCTGGTTATCCAAAAGATGAAAGTGGGAGACAATTTTCTAATTACCACTATACACGCAAACTGGCCTAAGGAGAAACATTAAAAAGGAAATGGTTGATGTATTCTACGTCAGTAGATAAGGTATATTGTTTTTGCTGCAGAATATATAACCGGATAAATCTGCCTTAGCAAGACATGGCAGTTTTGACTGGAAAAATATGTCAAGTATACTGCAGCATCATGAAAAATTTCCAGATCATTTAACCAGTTATCATGATTGGAAAGAACTAAAAATGAGGATAACAAATAATGAAACTATTGGATTAAAGAGAGGTTTTCAAAGATTGCATGGACCTTCAATTAGCTTTAACATTTGAAAACAAAGATTCAGCAGACATGAATGCAACAGAACTGTACGATGAATTATTGGCTTATACAAGGAGAATTACAGAAAAATCAAGCCCTAGAGTTATATTAGACTATCTATGTAGAATGGACGTGGTTGCCTAGAGTTATATTAGACTATCTATGTAGAATGGACGTGGTTGCCTAGAGTAATATTAGACTATCTATGTGGAATGGGCGTGGTTGCCTAGAGTTATATTAGAATATCTATGTAGAATGGACGTGGTTGCCTAGAGTAATATTAGACTATCTATGTGGAATGGGCGTGGTTGCCTAGAGTTATATTAGACTATCTGTGTGGAATGGGCGTGGTTGCCTAGAGTTATATTAGACTATCTGTGTGGAATGGACTTGGTTGCCTAGAATTATATTAGACTATCTGTGTGGAATGGACTTGGTTGCCTAGAGTTATATTAGACTATCTGTGTGGAATGGACTTGGTTGCCTAGAGTTATATTAGACTATCTGTGTGGAATGGACTTGGTTGCCTAGAGTTATATTATACTATCTGTGTGGAATGGACTTGGTTGCCTAGAGTTATATTAGACCATCTATGTGGAATGGGCGTGGTTGCCTAGAGTTATATTAGACTATCTGTGTGGAATGGGCGTGGTTGCTCTTTTTCCGAATGTGTACTCGGCATTGCGAATTTTGCTTACACTCCCGATAACAGTGGCGAGTACTCAAACTTATAAAAACATATCTTCGTTCTACCATGTCTCAGGATCGTTTGGTTATCAATATCTACAGAGAAAACGATTGCAGAAGATTTGGATCTGACCGAAGTAAGTGAAGAGTTTGCCTCTGCAAAAGCTAGAAAAGCATATTTTTCTTGAATTCTCTTCAATCTTTTTAATGCTTAATAATCATGAAATTTCATTTATTTTAATTTTTCATTACTTTAACTTAGCAAAAAAAAATTCTCAAAAAATTCACAACGTATACTTAAAACTCTTTAACTTTTATAAAATTGCCAAATTTTAAAAATTTGTTATGAAGAATGAAGACCAGCAATACAACTATAAAGATATCATATTTTTATTTTCATAATTTGGATTTACTTCAAAATAAATAGCATGTATACTGTTTTCTTAGAAAAATGAAACTAAAAAAGGCGGCATTTTTGTCCTTGCCTATATCACAAAAATGTCTAAGGCCGGCACTGCATGAGAATAACATTTTATGAACAAAAAATGGAACTCGACCATCATATTGATTTTTTTAATGATTTATTGAATGAGTCCAACCCACCAATGGTTTATTTTGTAAATATAAAAAGACTAATTCACAGGTTTTCATTTTTTTTTCAATCTTTACAGCAAATTCTAGTTCATTAAAAATTAGGGGTGTTACCGGATTGTAATTTTTAGATCCTGCAGGAATCGGAACCGGAATCGGATTTAATAGTTGAATCCTGTCGGAATCGGAACAGGAACCGGATTTTACCAAAGTAAATAGTAACTCTTCCGGACGAAGTAGTAATATCTCACCTAACATAAAAAAAAGGATATAAGAATGAAAAATAGAATAAAAATTTAGTTTTTACTAGTTGCAAGTACCCGGCTTTGCCCGGGTTTAAAATAAGGTTTTCTGTTTACCTTCTGTTTTCTCCCTACCCCCTCTCTCCCTTCCTCTCTCTCTCCCTCCCTCCCTTTCTCCCTCCCTCCTTCTCCCTCCATCTCCCTCCCTCTCTCTCCCATTTCTCTCCCTCCCACCCTCCCTCTGCAAACTCCCCTCTCCCCCTCCTTCTCTCCCCCCTGTCCATCCCCCCTCCCCACTTCTCTCCTCCTTCCTCCTTCCCTCTCTCCCTCCCTACCCCCTCTCTCTCTTTATCTCTTCCTCCCATTTCTCCCATCCTCTCTCTCCCTCTCTCCTTCCCTCCCCTCTCTCTCCCTCCCTAACCCCTCTCTCCCTCCCTTCTTTCTCCCTCCCTCATTCCCTCTCTCCCTCCCTGCCCCCCTCACTCTTCATCTCTCTCCCTCCCTCTCTCCCACCCTCTCTCCCTCCCTCTCCCCAACCCTCTCTCTCCTTCCCTCCCCTCTCTCTCCCTCCCTAACCCCTCTCTCCCTCCCTTCCCTCTCCACCTCTTCCTCCCTCCCTCATTCCCTCTCTCCCTCCCTGCCCCCCTCACTCTTCATCTCCCTCCCTCCCTCTCTCCCACCCTCTCTCCCTCCCTCTCCCCCAACCCCTCTCTCTCCCTCCCTCCCTACCCCCTCTCTCCCTCCCTACCCCATCTCTCCCTCCCTTCCTTTCTCTTTCCTTCCCTCCCTTTCTCTCTCCCTCTCCCATCTCCCTTTCTCTCTCCCTCCCTCTCCCATCTCCCCCTCCCCTCCTTCTCTCCCCCTGTCCATCCCCCTCCTTTCCTCTCTCCCCCCTGCCCCCTCTCTTTCTCTCTTTATCTCTCCCTCCCTCCCTCCCTCCCTCCCTCCTCTCTCTCTCTCTCTCTCTCTATATATATATATATATATATATATATATATATATATATGTATATATATATATATATATATATATATAAATACTTATTATTATGGCTTCACACTTCTTCTAAAATCCTTCTTCATTCCTTTACCTTCCTCAAACTGTACAAATCAGAGAGCATGAAAAAACATCAACAATTCTTCGCATCACAAAGGCACAATACAGCACCAGCGCGCAAGTTCTATTCAATCATAAGGAAATGACGTCACAGAGGAATTTTATTTATGGCGCCGTCGAGATTACTTTAATATAGTAAAATACTAAAATAAAAAAAAAATTAATTACAATTAAACTACCCATCGAGATGAAACGAAACCTGTCCTATAACCTTCCCCATGTAATTATGTGTATGTGTAACAAATTTCACGTTATCTGTTTTTCTGGATCTTGAGTTATAAGGGAACAGACAGACAGACAGACAGACAAAAAATGCGTCTTATAAGTATAGAGATGTTCTAGATAGCAAAAAACAGTATTAACCATTTAGATCTTGAAGACTGTGACTAGAACCCCTTCCCCAATCTTGAGTTAAGAAATATAACTCTGTCAAAATAACAGGTTCTTTGTTTAAATTTTTTTTTAATAAAGCTGTACCTAATTTAACTTGATTTCTATTACAATCAAACAAAGAAATGGGTAACATATCTTAGCAAGTATAATAAACATGTTTATTAATAAATGAATTCCAAAAAAAAATATATACTGTGGCACACAACCCCCCCCCCCGATAGTTCATTTTTCCATAGTGACGTTACCAAACCTTATTATTTCATTCATACTTTCTTTTAAATTATTATTTATTTCCCATAAAACGCAAATTAAAATGCATTTCAAATCTAAATCAATATCACTTTAATGTTCAATAAAAATGTATCTTCAAGTTATTTATCTAAATATGCGAGGAATTTTATCCAAATCGTGACAAAATCCACTAAATTAAAAAAAAATTGCAGAAAAATAAATTATTGACCTATTTTTAAACTGTAAACACTCAATAATAGATAGTTGTCTTATCTTTAAAGAAGTTAAACTTTTATAGCTAAATATAGTTAGTTTAAAGAAAACACGGAATCAAAAGTAGCGGAAGGTAAGAAGTCGTATTACTACTAGACTAAATACGATTCAAATCTTCCTTTTTAATATATTTTTACTTACAAATAGAACTAAAAGCGATCAACGTCATTGTAGTTTTGAAAAAGCAAATGAAGTTATTGTTTTAATTTAATTGTTTAGCGCTAAATATTTCAAAAATATGTTGCGCTAAAAAAATGTCTTTCAAATTTTAAACAACAAAGAAATCCGGCTTAAATCCGGCACATTTTAACCGGAACCAGAACAGGAACCGGATTAGTTAAAACTGCCGGAATCTGGCTTAACAGGAACCGGAATCGGATTCCGGTACAGCCCTATTAAAAATATGTCAGAATACATGTAAAGGGAAATAATACAATCATTTAAAAAATGACAGTTGTTGAATTTTGTGGAAGTTAACGGTGTACTCATCTCTAATACTGTACATATTTTTTAACATCTATAAATATACATAGTAGGGCCATAGAGAGATAACTCCAATATGCAGCTCATAAAGATTATAAATTAAATTTCATTAGAATTCATCGATACATCATAATTAAAAGCAAAAGTGTTCAAGGAATGTAGAACATTCACACAATCACACATGTCAATAACTTCAATTTTACATGGACTTTATAAAAACCACACAGCTTATTTTAATACATGATAACATTCAGAATTCATCTACCATACCACATGAATCTCAATTCATATGAACTGAATCAAATTTATAAAATGCAAACAAGATCAAACTGTACAGAATACAAAATATTAGATGAGTTCAGTTGTCTTATATTTCTTTTTTATTCCCTGTACTTTTTCAAAAATGTACAAAACATCATAACATGAACTATTTATTCAATAAAAATGTATATTACATCATAACATGAACAAATTATCCAATAAAAATTTTACTTAAACAAAGATGAATGTCTTAGCACAGATTCTTAACACAAAATCATTGATAATTGGTAAAGTTACAGTCAACAGTTTGGGTACAACCGATACCCTCATATTAAAATATGTTTACTTAAAAAGAAATGAGCATCACCATTTACTCCTCAAATGAGGCATTAGAATTTATAGGAAGTTAGGTTTGCTCTATTGTAAACAAGGAAAGCAATTTAAGTCATACCAGCCGATAATCTACCCAGCTTGTTTGTTAATTTTTTTTAGAGATATTGTCTAGTTTTGCACTTCGTAAAACAGCACTTTTTCAAGTTCATTTATCCTACTTTCCTAAAATATATTTTTTAATGCGTCATTTGTTGTTGTTTCTTCGAATGAATCTTGTTTCTTTTTTCTAGGTCAATTAAAACAATTAATATCTCTAGCTCGAGGAAGAGGGAACTATGGATGTCCCTGTGTGTTCCATCTTTTTAATTTCATTTGTAATCTGGTTCAAGTCCTGAACAAATAATTGGATCTGCAAAAGAAAACAAATTTGTAAAATTTCAATTCTCTATTTAGCAACATAAAAGATCTACGGATGGAATAAGTCAAATTTATTTTATTTTTTGTCTGTGCTCTAAAACACAGATAATTTTTTTTTCTTACGTATTTCACCTCCATGTTAATTTCAGTAACACTGGATGATGATTACCTCATAAAATAATTATGTTTTCCATATTAATAATTTTTTTTTTGTGTCAATCAACACTGCTGTCAGAATACAGTGGATTCCACTTATTTGGGACAGCCACTTATTTGGGACAAATCTCAAAGAAACCAAACCAAGAAGCCAATAGTAAATTTGTATGTTTAATTGGGACAGCCGCTCAATTGGGACAAAAAGCCTCGGTCCCGATGTGTCCCAATTAAGCGGAATCGACTGTATTAGAAAAAAGTAGAAAACTAGGATATAAATATTCTGCCTTGATTTATTTTGATACACGATTTTTTTAAATTCTTTTATTCATGAAATATCTCTGTAAAGAGTGAAAGCTTTCATTGGTATTAGTGTTAGGCAGTCCATATCATACATAGGGCAGCATTTTGCATTCAACTCTTGTAAACACCAAGAGAAAAAGAAGATACAACCTTAGAAAAATATGATAACAATACATGGGTCAGTTAATAATATTAATGATTATATTGTGAATGCATCCCCACGGTTAACAGACTAACACATTTGTTTTCAGCAATCACCTAATATAGGGTGAACATAGGTCCCTATTCTGTATGGACACTTTTTGGACAGTTTGCATTTTCAACTCCTTTGTTGCCACTCATTTTCACTTTTGTATCTGCCTTTACTTTTCACCAGTTTTCAGTTATCATCCCTACTTTTAACATCTATGGCTTGAGATCGTCTTAGTTTGCGCAGGTATTTTTCGGTTTTTTTTTACCACTCGTCCACTTCCCACACTGCATCCAGAGATCTATGCCCTAATATGTTAATTTAAAAAATAAAACAGTACTGGTATAATTATTGCAATTACCTGTATCAGCTGTTCTGTTGTGTCTTCTACATCATCAAGCTGGTTCTGATGGCTTCGTACCAACTGATATAAATTGTGTGTAGCCCTGATAAGTAAAATAAAAAGTTATTGCCCTTACACTATAAATAGTTTGGTATGAAACAATATCATGACATGAAATCAATCAATTTTAAATATATGATCAATAAAAAATTTTTATTTTTAATTTTAAACTTTTAAAATATTTGTGTGGGTTTCACTTAATAAAAAGGTAAGAACTGATATATTTAAATTTTACATTTTGAAAAGTAACATAATGCTATAGAAATGCTCTTTTTTTCTACAGACTTTCTGAACACACTAGAACTAAAATTTCAAGCCTATAGTACATACATTTTAATTCTACCCAGCAAAAGTGTCTTCTTTGCAGCTGTGTTTTTTATGTGTGTCCATTTGCTTTCCCACTTGACTGCTTCACTTTGAGCTGCATCCAGTCGAGTCTGTAGTGTTGACAACTGATTGTTGTAATTGAGAACCTGATTTTCTTTCTCCTCCATATATTTCATGAGGTCTTGACGCTGTTTTTCTACTTTGTCATGATTTAGTTGATCTCGTTCTAATAAATCCTGAACGTGAAATAAAGGGAGAAAAATATACTATTAAAGTTTTTGGGAGGTAAAAGTTTTAGGATGCAGACCACATTGAGATGGTTGTGGTGAGCGAAGGGCAGCCTCATCCAAAAATAGTTGTATTTTTTGGTTAACATTAAACTTCAATTGATGCAATGTGTGAATTGCATATTTTATTAACAAAAACTGGCAGTACACAGAAATGTGAAAGTACATTATAAAATGTATATGTGCCAAATAAACATGGAATAGCAATAACATTAGATCTCGGTGCTAGTCCTATCAAAAGACAATAGGAGTACACAGAAACTGTTGTGATAGCTATTCTCTGCCTCCACATTCTCAAGTAGAGAGATTCAAACTGGTGATGGGTGAGTGCCCTAGCTCAGTGCAGGATCAGTAACATGAGTACCATGCAAGTTTACAAAAACTTTCATGAACTTCTCTTCATTTTCAATAGGACCAATAGAAGAACAACATAACATGAATACTTTTTTAATAAACACAAAAATAAATTAACTGTGAATTTTTGTGGGAAATTCCTGGAAACTCACTCCATCCCTTCCCTCCATTTTGTTATTTTTTTTTTAATTGACAAAGGGAGTCATATATCTAAACATGTGTCCAATGTAAGATTTATATGATATCAAACTTCTTAAGACAGATCAAGAGGTCAGGATTAATTTATATTATTCAATAAGTCAAGTTATTTAATATCAATAAATATCTTCAACGAAATTCCCATAAACACTAAACAGTTCCAGCTTTATCCAGCTTACTGCATATTTATTTTAAAAATTTAGGATTGACAGGCACGACATACTGGACCAACTACGTAACAACTTACTGAAGACAATAAATTAAAAGGAATTAACAAAACATACTTGATGTGTTGCTGTGAGTGTGTCCCATCTGGTAATGATATCTCGTATTTCATGGAAATCTTCTCCTGCCTCCAGGACTTTATCCATATAGTTGTGAAATATGAGATATTTGTCCAACTTCCTCTGTAACATTTCTTTTTGTCTTTGAAAAGCTTCAGTTTCCTCTTTTACTCTGTAAATGTAAAAGAAAAAAAAAAACTAAATTATGTTGTAACATTGTTATTTTTTATTACTTTTTGTTTAAACCTTGTTAGTCATATTGAAGAAAAGTTCTCGATGAGTCATAGCCTTGAGTTTTTATTTAGTACTAGTACTTTTGTTTAGTGTTATAATACTTGCAAAGATTTTTTTCATGCTTACCTTATTTAACATTACATAATAATAATGTTATAACTGATACCTTTCAATTTCTTTATCTTTTTGCTTCTTGAGTTCACGCTCATCATTTGCCTTCTTGACAGCTCTTGCTCGTTTGGAATCATTTTCCTTTAATAATTGATAAAAATAGATTTTAACAAAGTTAAATGAAACTAATACAACTCATTTTAGATACCTACAAATAGCTGAGTATTTTACACCAATCATGATAATACATGAAATTATTTTTGTATGCAGACCTTAAGATATGCCTTTTTTTTTATAATTATTTTATTTAATAATTGTTGGAAATGTCAAAGATATACTAATTTGTTAATTCATATCGCATGTGAAATTTATTATCATACTTTTAGTAAAATACCTTTAAAAATTTATCAAATTTCAGTAAAGATTCTTTTAATTGAAATTCTTTTCTTTCAAGTTCCTCTCGCCTTTGCTGTAAGCTTTCCATTTTCATTTGGAACTCCTGCATGCCAGATAGAAATATTTTCATTTTATATCATTTTTATCCAAAGCAGAAGAGAGATAAAATTTTATAGTAGATTGTATTTAACTAAAGTATTTTTTTATAATTGTTAAATTAATATAGTAAAAAATACATGAATTTTTTTAACAAACTTCTTTCTGAGCTGCCAAAGCTTGTTCCACCTCTACCATCTCTCTCCTTTTTTCAAGTAATCTTGTGGCAGGTGTAAGATGGTCATCTTCTCTCTCTGGCATTTTACTAATAATACAAAAATGATATATATTTATATTTCTTGAAATCAAATACAATATGACAAGGTACAGTTTATCAATGAAACTATGGGATATTTCACATATTATATAAAATAAAATGCTAAAAAATATATCCTCCTAACTATATTCCCTATTATAATAATATTTAACAAAATGCAGAACCAAACTCCTTCTGATTTTATAACAGAGACTCCCTCCATCCACCCACTCACCTTTTTGTAGAAAATTGCCCATTTTTTTAAACCCCCCCCCCCCCGGCGCCAATTAATAAAATGCTGAGGATTCTTTTTTTGTGCAGATGGGTAATGGTTCAAGATGATTTATATATATATACAATGCATAATAATTATTTGTGTATAAATTGATGCTTCAATTCGCCTGAAGAGGCCTTTAAAATTACAACAATTCAGAAAAATGTAAAAATATAGACAATATAGTTAAAAAATATTGTAATCAAAAGTCCATTAGGTTAGCAAAATTGGGACATATTTACTACCCATTGGGGAGGAGCCCTGGTCCATATTTCAACGATCAAAGTGCCTGATATATTTTATGAAGGGTGGTTTTAAATAAAAGGGGAAAAAATTAGGGCTGGGAGTCGCAAGATAAACTTTCCTTTGTAAGTTTGTTACTTATGTATGTTTGTACTTTGTCTTTAAATTTGAATAAGTGAATGGGCTATGCTTATGTCAATTAACAGTTATGATACATGGAAAATTTTGACTTACACGAGGAGCTTATCCTCGAACGTTGTTCGAAAGTATTCTTGCAGATTTACTGTCATTTTTTTATTTTTTTATTATTATTTTGTTTACAACAGAGATGTTACTTATCACTGTCAGTGATTGCTTTTTAGAGGCTGCTTTTGTTTCCAAGGAAGCAGCTAGATTATAATCTCTAAATAAATTCTATTAATAATTAAATAATAAATATCAACTATGATAATTATTTATTATTTTTTCCAAAAATATTTTAGTTATAGTTTCTAAAAATATTTTTAAAAGTTTTCATTAGTATTTTTTTTGATTATTTAAGCAGTTTGTGTGTTTAGAGAGTATTAATATAAAAAAACTTCATTTCGTCTAAACGAATAGTAAAACAAATAAAATATTTACTCAATGTTTTTTTTTTTTGTTTATAGTTATTGCATGTTAATAATGTGAAAAATAGCTGAATACAATTCATTATATTTATTTATATTTTGAAGTAATGTAAATTATGTAATTATATACAATATTTTGTACGGAGCCTACTTTGTAAAGTGAAACAATTTAACTTTTTAGTTTTAACGGATATTATTGTTTATCATGGCGACGTCTACTATTACAAGTGTGAATTTCGAGGTGTTTGGTAAAGTTCAAGGTATGTAAAGAAAAAAAATATTTATTTAAAAATCTTTTGTACTGAAATCGTTTGAACTTGCTGTAAAATTATTTTTGAATTTCACGTAAGTCTAAGTAAAATAAGGTAACAGTCTAGTGACTAAACTACAGTCAGTTGTCAGGAGTATTTTGAAAGCTTCACAAAAATCACATCCTTAAACCTATTTAATGTCTTGGAAAGCTGTTTCTGTAAATTCAAATATCGATGTTAACCTAATAGGTCTGGGGACAAGCGTTGTGACATTAGTCAATAATACAAGTTGTAAACATTACTGCCAATTCAATACAGCAATAGTGCCAAGAGATTCATCTGTTTGTATCATTTGAATTATACCATATTATAGCATATCTAAAACATTGGGTCAATCATCTATGCAAATGACTAGTTGCAGGTATATAGGAAATACATTTACAAAATGTTTCTCTGGCAATGTTAGGTTAAAACTTGAAAGAGCCTCCAAGGGAAAAATTCATATAATCACTGCAGCAAATTACATTCACAGTCAGTTTTTTCACTCGCCACAAGATGTACAAAAAGTCTGGAATATATTGAGAATATCTAATCATAATTTTAAGAAAGGGAAGCATATAAATGCCTCTAATCTTTTTCTCACAAATTATGTTTATTTTTGTTATTTATTATTCATTGATTTAGAATTTGTATCATTTTTTAAACCAAAAAATATTAAATTCTTTTTTTTTTTTTTCAATAGGTGTTTTCTTCAGAAAAGTAAGTATTATCTGAAAGTATTAATTATTTGAAGAGCTCAATACTATAGTGAAAAATTGTCAATATGTTTGTCTTTTTTTAAAAATACAAAGAAAATCTGAATTATGATGAGAGGGTGGTCAAAGATATTTTACAGCATTGAACCGGATGCTGTATGTTAAATCTTGGGGAAGCAGGAACAACTGAACAAGTAATTTTGTGTTAAATTTAATTGGGCATGTGCTAACTTACTAAAATGATATTGTAATTAATTGATGTCTCCTAAAAAAAACTTTTTACTTGCACACATTATCGTTGGAATTTATAGTTTATCTTATTATTTCAGTCACTTATCTTGAAAACTTAAACACATAAGCTGTGATAAGGTTATGCTTTCATATTCAGCCTTTTTGGTAGTTTTAAGTACAAATTAATTTGATTTTAAAATTGAAATGTGCAATCGTGAAATGCAGATATTGTTTAGCTAATGACTTTTCAATAATTACAGCACACCCAAGCAGAAGCTAAAAAATTAGGATTAACTGGATGGGTTCAGAATACACCCTCTGGGACTGTAGTTGGGGTTTTGGAAGGCCCTGCAGATAAAGTAAAAGTCATGTAAGCACACCAATTATCTTTTTCTTTTTAATCAGTTAAAGTATTTGTTTCCATCCAGATAATTTCATGGAAACACATTAAAGTGTTGATTGATTGGCTTGGATACAGCAATGTCTGTGAATTTTTTTAAAAAGAAAATATGTTGGTGCATGTGTAGTCATTAAATTGTATTATGCAGCATCTGTACATGTGTAGGTATTAAATAGTAAACAAGTGCACTTTAAAGATTTTCTTTAATAAAGAAAAAAAAATGTTTAGAAACATAACAATGCAGACATGATAGTTAAAGAACTTCATTATCATAGTCTTTCTATCATGAAAACAACACATGCATGTTTTCTACAGGAAATTATGGCTTGAAAAGACAGGCAGTCCAGAATCTCATATAGATAGGTGTGCCTTTACAAATGAGATAGCAATAGCAAAGCCAAATTATTCAGAATTTCAGATAGTCAAGTAGAATGTGCCCATTCGTGAAACTCTTAATCCTTTATTTTGTTCCCTTTCTTTTTTAATTGAAGGTAAAAGAAAGTAAAAAGATTTTTTTCATTTATGTCTGTATTTATTATTGTTGTGAAAAAATATTTTTATTAAAATTCAGCTTCAAGGCTTTTAATTTTTATTAATAGTGAAAGCAGTTTAAAGCAGTTTTATTCTAATGCTAAGATCTTTTTTTTTTTTACATCAGATTTTGATTGATGATTTTAAAATATTATTTAATAGCTTTTTTTTTTTTTTTTTTGTAAGAACCAGCTTTTCATCTTAAAATCTGTTGCATTTGTTTTGTTTTTTTAATTTCAGGAAAAAATGGCTCACAGAAACTGGAAGCCCTAAATCTGTTATTAAAAATTGTGAATTCAGAGAGGAAAAGAAGCTCCAGAAAAAACTGTTTTCTGATTTCTCAGTGAAACATTAAGCATAACTTATAGTACAGCTTTATTATGAACCCTTTTACAGTGTCTTTGATCATACTTTACATGAATAATCTAAAGGTGCTACAAGCATGTCTGATTTTTTTTTATTTATATTTGGTTGTTTTAATTTTTCAAGCCAGCCCCATGTCTGATCAGTCTAAATGTTTACGGGTCATGAAGTGTTTATTTATTCTATAGTGCTGGCTGTCTGTCTAATTGAGAGCCATTATAACAGCTAAATAAATATATTTGCATATGAAATACAATGGGCTTTTTTCTTATATTTTGCTTTTTCTTAATCGTACACATTATGAAATTAACTTTAAATTAATCAGACAAACAAAATAGTATGACTCAATATGATTATTTCTATAGGGTGTTATTTATTTTCAATATTTTCATAGATTTCTGACATTTTGAAAAGAAGAAAAAAAAGGTAAATAAATGACCACTTTAAATGATCATAAAATTCAAAATTATGCATACAATCTGATGACTTGTCGATCAATCATTATGAATTTATCACCATATTTATGCAGATCTTTCTAAAAAAAAAAATTCACCTTCAAGTATACTCAAAATTATTTTTACCCCTAAAAGACAACAATTTGTCTCAAGTTTATCTACAGGTGAAAGATAAAAATAGATGGCAAGACATTTAACAATCCAAAAATATCTTCAAATGATTACAAGGTATACAAGTACCATAAATTCAGTAGAATCATTATGATTTCAATCCTGGCTACATGTATAAGGATCACCAGATTTGCCAAAACTTGACATATGTAAGCAATATTGTGTGCTCAGTACTGATTATATGTAAGCAATATTGTGTGCTCAGTACTGATAACATTTTCTTGAGTTTCTTTTTTTTTTTTTTAAATTGAAGCAGATTTTACAATGCTGAAAATATTTGTCAAAATACAATCAATTTTTTAGAATTCCATGCATCTAGAATAGATTATAATGGTTCTACTGGATTTAGATGGTAAAAAGGTTTTCTAAAAAAGGAATTCAAGGCCAAACATTTGAAAGGCACACAGTGAATTAATAATAAAATTTAATATCAATATTCAATGTGCAAAAAAAAAAAAAAATGAAAAGCCAAAATGAATTTTTTATGACTGGCGACAGATATGAAATAGTGTATAGACTCTTTTAAAATTGATAGAGTATCAAATAATTCTTCAATTATTTTTTATTCAGATGGAGAAAAATATTATTTTTTTTATTTAAACTCCAGAACATTAAAATAGGTGAAAGATGATAATTTACTTTTGTTCTCAATACTTGGGCTACTAATCTCCAAAATAACATAATCATCATAGCAATATCTCTTCAACGACAAGAAATGAAAAGACATGTATGTACAAGTCACATAAATATTTCAACATAACAAATCATGCATTAAAATGTATTATGTAAAAAAATAAAGCTCTTAACAGGAACAAACAACAAGTGATTATATCTGATGAGCCAAATGCCTGAACTACTTCCATACTTTAAAAAAAAAAAAGATTATTTTCTCTCAGTACTACATTTTTTTAAAGAATAATTCATTTATTATTATAATGCTGAGTTATTTCAATTTAAGCACAGAATGCTGGCTAAAAAAATTGCACAACATAAAGAATTATCATTTTATTCAGAAAATTTAAGCTGGAATGGTTATAAATTGCAAACTACTACATTTCTTAAATTTATTTTCTGATGCCAATATTACACTGGCAGCTATTCAGAATATACAAATGTAATTCTAACATTGACAAAATTAGATTCCAGGTATCATTGAAAAATTAATGAGTACCCAGGTACATGTCTAGTTAAACATGAAAACAAATGAAAGCTTATTTTATTTTATTATTTATAAATGTTTTTAAAAAAAAATTAAAATTATCTATCTTACTCAATTCTACATTACTACTATATGACTCGGTTGCATAAAAATAATTAACTCACTTAAATAATCACAGCTATAATCATTTATCTACTTCACTTAACAGAGAATGTCATCTACCTCGCTGTATCAAACACCATTGATTACCACACCTAAATGAACACAACTATTATCTAACTCAATAGTAATTTGTCACTAATATCTAACTCATTTTAATTAAACTAGCAATAACTATTTTAAATTTAACTTCCCTCAACTAACAAGTTTTCTAAAATACTTGATATGACTAAATGTTGTATAAAATATTTGTATGTTGACGCTTTTTTTTTTAAACATAAACTGATTACTATTTTATAAGTTATACAAAAATCACAACAAAAATAAATGTTGCATTTCACAACGCTAACTGATTCTAGAAGAAAAATCATTAAATAAAAATGTTATCTGTACAATGATACTGACCACGTGATAAAACAGAAATAATCTCTTTCATAATTTTTTTTTGTGAAATTCAAATTTAACAACACTGGGACTAGGGTCAACAAAATGCTTTTGGTTTAACATAAATAAAGTCAAAAAAAAAACAGTAACAAAAAATATCATACATCTGATAGTTTCTTGAAATGAGTCTTGGAAGAATTAACTGAATAAGATGCTGTCCATAAATAATAAACAATTCATAAAGACATTTAAGCCAGGCTTAAATTCATCAAAGTTTACAAAGAAGCCTGAGACATGCACAACTGATGTGTATGTTTCTATCCATCTTTTTAATGAATTATTATTTTTTTTTTTTTGGCTTTGATGAATGATTTTTAAATAAAAAAATACTTCAATGAGATTAGTGTGTAAAAGAATAATAGATCATAGAGAAATAATCGAATACTTCTAAAGCACCAAGATGCGTAGATGGCTAATAAGATATAATACAATAAATATCGTTAAGCTTGTACATTAAGTATGATGTGATTTGGTACTGATGATTACAATTTCAGTTATTAAGCGTAAAACTAGTTATAAATTAGTATAAACCATAATGATGGATTTTTACCGAGCTAATACAGAGTAATAACGACCAACACCATTAAGATAACGTGTTCTTAGTCACAGGATTGTAATGTAATATTGTGTCATTTGAAAACAAAAATGACTGTACATGTACTGTTTCACCATTTTTTTTTGTCTTCTTATAGATAAGAACAATGTATTACACACGCTCATAGTTAGTTCTTTTAAAAGGGTTTCAAAATCTCAAAATAACATTTGAATTGACGTTCAATAATAATATAATAAGGTATAATATCAATAAACAAATAAAGAAAAATGGCAAGTCACAACATATTATGTGGTAAACAAAAAATTTTCAGATCACAAGGAAAATGTAAAGGAAAAAAATCCAGACACAACCAGTTTCAATAGGGCACATTTTTTTTGTTCCTTTAGCAATGTAGAGTATGGTTACAAATGGATGAGTACCAACAAAAATATAACAGCACCAAAACGGGGTGGGGTGTTAAACAATTCCTGTGTTCGCACAATATTTATGGACAAAGGATTAAATCAGCCGTGTGTTCTTCAAGTACTGGATGAGGGTGTCATGAATAAAACGATACTGTCCCATGGTCTGTACCATGTGCATTCTCTGATTTCTGATGGCCATGAGAGCCTTTGGTAAATCGACATTCTGCAGAGGGGGGAAAATAAGAACATGATGTTTCTTAGTAAACAATTAAATGACTAGATTAAATCACTTAGAAAAAAAAAGTAATTTTTTTTAATATAAACAAAAAAAATGCCTCATACAACTGGAGTCCGCTGGGGCCTGGTCAGGGTGAACATAATGTAATCTTACTTCTACCACTGAAATAACTAATTCTGGAATAAAATAAACTAAATAATGTATAGAGGTCAGTGTTATGTCAAAAAACCGGACAAGTTTTCCAGTGAGAAGTTGAAGATAAAAACTAATGAATCTATTCCCCCCCCCCATTATTCCAGTGAAACTCCAGTTATAGATGTAACGCTATTCATTCAATGTTGTACTCACATTATTATGTTCCAGACACCATTTCATAACCATTGTCAATATCACAACTCCAGTTCTCCCAACACCTGCACTGCAATGTACCAGGACAGGAGGTCTTTCACCATGGCCCGATTCACTTTCAGCCAGACGAGCAACAGATTCAATTTCATCCAAGAATCCTTTTTATTAACATAGTAAAAATTAAACTGCTACTTAGCCAGGTGTATATGCAATCATAACTGTATGCTTATGAACCATGTAACTTCAACTGCATCAAAGTATTCAAACGCAGTTATATTATCTAATGAAAAATGAATATCCACAAAAACTAATACAGTTAGGTAAGTGAGTGAGCCTACCCAAAAATCCGTAAGTATCTTCTGGACATCCGTGATCTGGCCAGTCAGTATATTGTAGGTGCCAAACCAGATGTTCCCGGCCACCATGTCTCAGAATTATTCGACTAGTTAAATAGCACAGAGAATCATCCGTAAACTGTAATTCAACTTCAAACTGTTCAGAAAAATTAATAAACATCATACGATTATTTTTTGTGCCAAAATATATTTCTTTACCTGTAAGCTTCTTTTATAATACAACTGCTAAGTTTGATAGAAATTTTACCTCTCCGTAAACTTGTTTATGCTGTGGTCCAGGTTCTTGTGGCCAGTACACAAAACATTTCGATTTCCCAGACTCCTGGGAAATTATAAAATGTCCGTATTAATAATGAAATAACTGTAAAAAAACTGAATTTCATTATTAAAAATCAATAAAATGAACATTGCTTTTAGTAATAGGATGGATAAATCTGTGGGGGATTTGGTTATGAATCCAATCTGCATGTTACAGATTATGGGTTTCAGCCCCAACTTTACATATCCAGCTAAAGTGAGTATGTCGAAAGGGTGCAGCTAAAGATGTACAATAGCTATTGTGGGGCCTTGTGCATGTTACATGTCTTGGCATCCTCCATTTAACACAAACACAGAGAAGTGTTTCAATGTTTGAAAATTGGGGGGGAGGGGACTTCATAATTCATCTTCAACTTGCACTAATTTAACTGACTTAACTAAGAATCGCTGCTCATATTTCTACTGATTGTACTAAATTAAAATTGAGACACCCAGCCCAGCCTCCTTGCTGAAGGAGAGAGAGTTCATAAGTCAAAGTCAAGATAAATTTATTGGCCAATTTTTTAGGCATTCATTTATTTATTTTTCTAATAAAACATTCAGTTAAATAAACAATGCACACAAATTCATAAGATAAAATATATTTAAGGAAATATTTTTTTCCACAGAATTATACCAGAACACCAATGAAACCATAAGGTGGTCCGTTAAGAAAACAGAATATAAGCAAGAAATATTTTTTTATTCCTTTTTACCAATACCTCCTTTTCAGAATAATGAACCTGCAAATTTCACTAGGATATACAACAATTTCAGTAACGAATATGTTTTATTTTAGATGAAAATATTTGTTTTTTTTAAAAGTTAATGGCAATAGTATTGACTTATACTGTACAACCAATACTGCAATAACGAAAAAGAGAAAATAATTAAATTACCTGAAAAGGAGTCAGCATGGCTAGAACATCAATACTGTTTTCCCATATCATCTGCCAGAAATCAACAGCTGTGTTTTCCAGTGGCGCCTGTGTTGCTATAAATATCCACTTGTTGTCGTTGGCTGTAAGCTGTGGTAAGGCAGAATAAAACTGGACATCAAGTGCAATGTCAGATAAAAGTGTTCATAATTCAGATGATTAAAAAAACATTGAGATGACCACTGCTGGTTTTCTTCTAATCGAAGGTGTGCAACTTAGTTTGTGTCCAATAAATAAGCCCGCCACATATTTTAAAATTCGCCCACTGAAAGGGTGACAGATAAAAGAGATATAAAAATGTAAACATCAAAATGAATAAAGAAAGCAGTGGTCATCTCAATGTCATTTGCTTTATCTCAATATTTTTTGCCCTGAGTACATCTACAAAATGACTCATTAGGGTCCATAAGTAATCTATGAGAGAACAAAACGGTTAGGAAGTATGTAACATATGACTAGCAAAGTATTTATCATTTATTCTTGTCCAAGCATGAAAAAAATGCAGAACACAATAATGCAAAATTATAAATAAGTGCAAATGAATAACCTTTGCAAAAAAAAACTCATAAACCATAGGCCTATATTAAAGAATTTCTTGAAGCTCACGCTGCCATTAAATTATTTTGAGTGAGCAACATATTCATGATTCATATTCAAATTATGTCCTAATTAAGATCCAAAATATTTGGTTAAAAAAATCAACAACACAGTTCTACCAATCATTCAAATTGTATTAGCAACAACACAGTTCTACCAATCATTCAAATTGTATTAACAACAACACAGTTCTACCAATCATTCAAATTGTATTAACAACAACACAGTTCTACCAATCATTCAAATTGTATTAACAACAACACAGTTCTACCAATCATTCAAACTGTATTACCAACAACACATTTCTACCAATCATTCAAATTGTATTAATAACAAAAATCAAGCTAAGGAATCCCACTCCCAATTAAACGCAGATGTCTGCGATTCTCTGAACTGAAACCTGTGAGTGAAGGTTTCATAATAGCAGCACAAGATCCAATGTCTGCCCACTAGAAGGTACCAACATCACATAATAAAGGATGGTAACAACCAAATGTGCATGTTAGGTAGAAAGTTTAAAGAGACAAACACTTGCCCTGAACTGACAAAAACAGATTAAATGTCCTGCCACAACAGAACTGCAGCATACATCAACTGTATGCGCATTCCGTATGATTGTGTGGTTCAAACTGTGTAACATTTAGAAGAGATGAAGAATAAAGAGAATACAAAAGAAAAAAAAAACATTTCAAGATTAAATGAGAAAGAACCTTGATATGCGAAGCATTGACATAACCGTCAGGATTATCTTTCCTTGGAGTCAACTTGACACGAGTAGCATCATAAGGCAATACATCTTTAAATCTATTCCTTGAAGAGTTGTGGGCGGCTGACGCTATGCTGCACTCTAGAACCTCAGACTTACGAGGGATTTGTTCAAACTCAGCATACACCTGACCTTCTGAGATTTTGCTTTCCAGCATTTTTCTCTGAGGATAAAGAGGGTAACAAAAAAAATACAAAAAAAAAGTTAAAATAATGTAAAATATTCATGCCAAAAAATACATTTCTCTGAAAAAAAAAATATAATTAAAAAAATGACACAAATAGTTGTTTCTATCATTCTTTATGTTTATCCAGCATAACTGTTTTTATCCTAAACTTGCAGTTTAATAACAATGTATGTGCACACTAGAAGAAAAAATATTAAATATCATATTCATAGCAATAAAATTTTGCCAAAATAATAATATTGTGTAGATATAGTGAATTTGTTTATCCAGTAACATATACAATTGTGCCAGAGTGATGACTTTGTGTAGATAGTCAACAAATTTGCTCACCCTGTCATCAGTAGGTGCCCTACTCTCATCATTCATCATGGACAGCACCATTGATCTTGATAAAGTCAAACCATTCATGGCAGCCATTTTGAGGGGACCCATATGCAAAGATTCTGATGTGCTCTGAAAAATGAAATCAGTTTGGCAATTTTTATACTCGACTTTTTTCTTACACAGAATCAATTTTAGCAATAAATAGAAGATAAAAAAAAAAGTCAAACAGAATAAATGAATTCAAGTGTCTAGTCCAGGGGCAGGGAAACCTTTTGAGTCACAGGCCACATTGGGTTCATAAATTTGTCAGCCGGGCCAGACAAAGAGCAGATGAATGGAGTATTAACATGAATTAATTTTTAATCAGTTGTAATCATCATAACATAAAAGCCTAGTGCTGCGCTTCAGTCTGAAACGAATGGCTGTAGTTCACCCATGACTGTAGTTTGCCCATGGCTTGTCTGGTCTATTTACAGCTATGATATTTTAAAATCTGTCATCTATTTACATACTCACCCTTTCATGATCGGAATCACTGTCAGAGCCCACGGTGTAGTCATGTATTCCTACAAGTTTTTCGCTCATATCATCCCTGTCATCACAGCCACTGATGATGCTACCATCCATCTCAGCAGCCAATCTGGCAGCATCAATCTCACTGCCACTCAATGATACCACCTCCACAGCCTCTGATTTTAATACAGAGGTGCTGGCCTCTGGGTTTTTAGGAGAACGAACCATCCCAGTTTTTGAAACAGGAACTACAGTATCCAGGTTAAAACTTGCTGATCTCGGCTTAGACACTGAAGATTCTTTACCAGGACTAGATTGGAGTGAAACATTCACAGGTGAGACATTGGTAGAATGTGCCTGCTTGATGTGAGAAATATTTACAAGAGTTTTTGAACTATCTTCAACAGTTAAGTTGTTGCTAATGTTAACCGTGGCTGCGGATGATGTGACAGTGTTAGAAATGAGAACCTGATTCCCCGTTTTGCCAGGATAAGGCGGAGGATCACCGAGGCGATCTAAGAGCTCTTTCATTTCAGGCGGAGAGCTGGTGGACTCTAATGGCTTAGCCAGGGATGAATTTTGAGCAAATCTGTAATCTCCCTCCTGCACTTGTTCGTTCACAACATTTAACTGTGAAGTAATCGATGGGGCTACATGGGGGACATCTTTAATTGATCTCAGAGAGGACCTTCCAAAAACTGGGCCTTCTTTGCTGAGCGACCCAGCCCTAGCTATTTTTAATCTTCTAAAGCTTTCTCTCAGGGCGGCTTCTTCTTTGAGCTTAGAAGGTGGGGGTGCTTCTTGTGGGGTGAACATTCTAATTTGAATGCTGGACTCTTCCCTGTGGGTCACGGCTTTACCCTTAGAATTCTCATCTTCAGAGCTATCATCAGATTCTTTGGCATGAAATGTGGAGTAAGAGTGCTCACTTGAGGTATCTTCCTGATCATCACCAAGTACTTTACTGACATTCTCCAACAGCATATGAACGATGTGATGAGGAGGATTGCCCATGTTTGGGGCAGCGCTGGACACAGTTGGGGCATCAGTGCTTCTGTCATCCACCTTTGCTGGCCCCATTTCCATGGTGGACGTATTTTTAGCCTCAGAAACCACTCCTGTTGACCTTGATGACTCATCTGAAGTTGGTGCAAATGGAATCTGGTGTCCATTGGCTGTGTAGTCACTGGTTAGTTTAAATCCAGAAAGATCATCAATACTCCCGTCAAGCCTGGACTGCATCAGTAAGTCGTGCGGACCAACCTCGTTGGAACTGTGCACAACCAGGGAGGTTTGATCTGGCATAGCATTAGTGCTAGACTGGACGACAGCCAAATCTGGAGTGCTGCTGCTCGTTCTTGGATATGGGGGTGGGGGTCGGAAGTGGTAAGCCAAAGCCTCTTGAGCTGAGAACTCGCTGTTAGCGAACACTTCCTGCTGGTGAAGCTCAGTGTTCAGCTCTGGTGAGCTGTATGTTGGGTGCACGGCTAAGTTGTTTCCACGCTCTCCGCCTCTACCCGCATAGATGCCATGACTGTCTTGGAATATGTTAGCATAAATTGAGTGGCTATAATTCCTGAGCGCGTCGACATTGGCATAGTTGCCATGTTCATCTCTGTACAGAGCCATGTTCTGACTTATTTCCGGCTGACTATATGCTATGCCATCAGGATGAACGTAAACCTGAGCGGCCCCTAAGTGTGGAGTAAAATCCTTGAAATGGGTGTGCTGCTGCTGCTGTTGTTGTTGCTGATGGTGATTCTGATGCTGCTGTTGATGCTGCTGTAACAGACGCTGGTGCATGACAGCATCATAATCTGGGCTCGGCCTGTATGCTGGCAGCAGTGCAGCTCTGTTGACATAAACAGGGTCACCTTCTGGTGTTGGGGTCAAGGACTCATGTCTCTGGAAAAAAAAACAGTAAATAGAGAATACTTTTTAGCCCAGTTAATTTTTCATTTCAAAGAGATAAAAATGGGAAATAAAGCAAAGTGTATATAGAATTTGACATGTATTAGAGAACTTGAAATATTTCTTAAATGTAAGTTAGATTTATGTGGGGAGAGAAAGCACAGCACAACCAACTGACCATAACTTGTTGCTGATAAAAGCCGTTGCTTATGACAACATCACCGTCGATGCCAGTGAGATGGCCTGCTGGGTGATGATGTTGATAATGATGTAACTGCTGCTGCTGAGCCTCCACCGATGACTCTAAACTCTGCTGTGAACTTTGGAGAATATCTTGAAGAAAAGAAATGCAATAAAATAATTTATTTATCGTTCTTCAAAGTTTTTTTTTATTTAAAACTCCAAACATTTACCAAAAAAGGAAAACCATCTAATGATAAACTTACCTGGTGGGTACCTTTGTTCTGTTACATGTGTCAGTGATGTCTGTGAACGTGCCTGAAAATGGTGAAAATGAATGCATCAAAACAAAACCATGCTCATAAATATATTATATGTATATAACAAGAATCTATCAAAAAAAAAAAAAACATTTTCGATAGTAAAACATTACTTACCAACTCCTGAGAGGATGAGTCGGAAGTAGGAATGTAAACCTGCTGAGCATCTCTACCCATGAAAGAATTTTAAAATAGTATTATTAACAGATTTTTCAATTGATGCAATCTAAAAATATTTTTAAAACATCTCTTTAATTAACACGGGGACAATTGGCCAAGCACTGTAGAGCCCTTAATTGTCAACCTAGGAGTCCCGGGTTCAATCTCCGGTGAAAACCAATGGAAATTTTACCAGGTCCTGGTGAAAGTTAACAGGCAAGAAATAAAACACCTCTTTTACGTGGACTGTGGATCTATTGGTGCCCATGAAGAAGAATATTAAATTGAAGGGAGAAGAAAAAAAAACAACTTTCATGCACATTCTTATTTTTTGTAATAATTTCCACAAATTTCACGACGAGGACGCCTCGCATAACTAATAAATATTTTAAAACAGTTTACAATTATTTATTTCAGATAGTTATATGTAGTACTTTTTTTTTTTTAAAACTGAAATGCTGTTAATCATGCCAAGTTCACAATGCACCAAATGTATCTAAATTGAGGATTTATCATGCTTAATTAAAGAATATGGACATGAATTACATTAGATTGATGGAATATTTCTGTGTACCAAAGGATCAAACAATATGGCTTAGATTTTCAGCAGCTAAAAGGCAGGCTTAAAAAAAAATATAATAATTTGCAAAACATCAAATATCAATACTGATTTTTTAAAATCTTGGTTTACATATTTAAATTAGGAACAAGAAGCCATTGCCTATTTAAGTACAGCTACATTTTTTTTTAACACCATCCAACCAGGCAACTATTTTACCAGACTTGTTGGTCGGCAACTGTAATGAACTGGTAAGTCCACCTTTGTATTGCAAACTATTTAATAAAAAAATTTTTTTGTTAGATCTTGACATTCCAAAATGTCTTCAAAAACAAAAATGAAAAGTTTATTTTGTTGGCTTTTTTTTTTAGTTATTTAACAAACTAATACTCTTTTGCTTCTTCCAGTCTTCTATAAAACAACTTCCTCCAAGTGTCTCTAAGTGTATAGTGCAGTTATTCACTGAAGTTGAAGTACTTCTGTTTCTTTCATTTCATTTAAAAAAAAAAAAAAAAAGTAACTATGCTATGATACATACGTAAACCAAGGGCCTTCTGGGACGTCTCCGGCTGTAGTGACATCAGATAAACTTTGACTGAAAGAGAGGCATGCGACACAATGCTACATGAAACATGCTACAGAAATAAACAGCAATCAGTCGGCAGAGAAAACAACAAAATATGTGAGGCTGTCTCAGTTTTCATCTATTTAAAGATTTGATGTTAAGAAAAATATATAATAATTACTCAGCTGAACAGAGATGAACATGGCAACTACCTCACTTATAGAACATTTTATATTATTAGCAAGGAAAAAAAAAACTATTTTGATTTACTATGTTTTAAAGAGGCAACTACAAAATATATAACGAAATAATTATAAAAAAAAAAAGAATTTATCGGTTGATAAGAAACAAATTTTAAAAAAAAAGCTAAAACAAGAAATGAAATGAAATTTGTCAACAGTATGAAAATAAGATGCAAATACAAATACATGAGAATTTAAATTCTCAAATTAACCATATCTAGCTTTAAGGTTCATAGTGCACTTAACCACTTATCAATAACAAACTTCATGATATTCCATACAATAATTTACTTCATACCTCTCTTCCCTGTTATCAAGAGAATAATAATATTTGCCAATTATTGTCGACATCCTTCTAATTTGATCTACATCGCAAAATTTATGAAGTTGTATTTAATAGTTAACAGAGGAAAATCGTAAAAGTAAAAAATAAAAAAAAAATGAACTGGAGAAAAATGAATCATTGTTACATGTGACATTTCCAAGAGATATCAGGCAAGTCTGAAAATAACAGAATGGATACTGCCACGTTTCTAGCACATTCCCTAATACATTCGATACTTGCTCTTATATAGTATTAAAAAAAATGCAAGGCAATGTTCAGTTTGGGATAGAGTACTATCTGGCAACAAATTCATACATGTAAATTAAAAACAATTAAATATCATGTCTATATAAAACATTATTTCTTAAGAGTCATGCATACAGACACACACCATGCTAAAAGTTCTTTTTTCTTTTTTGGAAAAATTAGCCAAATGAATTGGCCTTAATGAATTTTTTTTGAGCAAAAAGTACCTTAAATTCCCCTTGGCAGATTTATAAAACTGGCGCTGAAGCTGAGCTAAGCGACACACATATTTAGCAGTATCTGTGTCTTCCTGTAGTGATCACACAAAAAAAAAATATTAAATAATATTAAATTAAACAAATAAACAGCCTGAAAATTTAAAAAAAAAAAAATTAATGAAACCTTGAATAAAATTCTGATTCATTATCAAGTGACGATATTAAAATATTTAAGGATTCAGACACAGTTAGTGCTACTAACATACCAGTTGAAATTGAACAGAACTTTTAGAAGTATCTATTTCTAATGTCTTTTTATTCTGGGTCACTTTCGCTATCTCAGGCCACCTGATAAGGATGATGACATTGAAACAAATTACCCAAGTTGCTTGTGAAATAAGAAACACTTTAGAAATTTCTTTTTTTTAAAGTTAACTTTAACCAATTGATCAAGTCTAGCTTTCAAAACAATCACTTACTTGTAATAAACAGGGGATTGGCCATCAGCATATCTGGCAAAAATACCTGTACAAGATGTGCCGAGGTAAAGATCTTTTCGTGATTCATCCTGTTATCATAATTGTTTTTTTAACATTCATAACTACATACAATCATTAAAAAAATTTTTTTTTAAACAAAATGTTGAAATAATGTTTATTTTAAAGCTGAAAGCTAGAGAAAGCTGATATTAGTATAATATGATACACAAGTATTTATTTAGTTTAAACAGTGTATAATGGTACCGTTCAATATTTAGTGTTAACTGAAAGGAGAGTTGGGGGGGGGGGTGTCACAAAAAAAGAAGGCAAGGTATTACATTTGAAACAAGCACTTTTATCCACTGTGTACTATACAGAACTATCGAACAGTATAAATGTAAACAAAAAAAATGATATGATGAATAGCATTTACTTTAATTAAAGAGAGTAAAAAGATTGCAAAATTGTAAATAACCTTAGCACTGTAATACTCCACACTATAGCCATCCATCATCTGAATCTCTTTGACGTATTGGAGCTCTGCTCTAACAGGAGGCACACCTTGTAAACTGGCATGCCCGCTCATGGCCTCTGATAAAAATTCAGCAGCCACAGACTCATCTTTCATCATTGTCTAAAAATAGTGATCAAAGAATTTTTGAAAAGGTTTAACTAATGTTGTTGTTTTGTTTTTAAAAAAGGTTACCTTGGCTTCAAATAATGTGCAAGACAACACAAGAAACTAAAACATTTCAGCTCACCTTTGGAAACAATTGCAAGTTCTGAATAGAATATTTTTCTGGCTCATAATCTCCAAACTCAGCTAAAAAAAATGAAGATGAGCAAAATAGAAAACAGTATTTAAAGTAAAATGGTTTTCAAAAAAAAATAAAATAAAAGAGGAAAAATGCATAAAATAAGAAAATAAAAAAAAAATGAAATCCTGTGTTCAGATTAGTGAAATAACTTCATTTTTTTTTTGACTACAAAATCCCTTAAATCACAGAAGTAGTGAGTAGCAAACACTGAGCACTTATATAACTGGAGTGCCCATCTGGATAAAATACCTGATGATATATATCTACAGCCATATTGATGGAGACCTTAAAAGTATGTGTGCACCGCACAGGATCTCCTGTATCTAGACCTTGCCAAATGTTTGGCTGCAAAAATTTTCATTTACAGCGCTTGAAGAGTTTTCTTCCTGCAGGTGTATCTTTTCACAATGGTAACCAAACCAAAATGGCTGCTTAGAAACATCGATTTCAAAAGAAAATCGTCAACATTAATATATGAGAATGTCATTCCAGTGCAACAGATATGTAATTCGTGAGGTTTCTAGATATCAGTATTTTGGTTAACAGTTAAAAAAAATTTATGCTCAGCAAATGGCTTATTTAAGTCTGATTACTAAATCCCACTAAATGAATCGTTTTGAGCCAAAAGTCGATGTATTCATGCCAAAGTTTGATATGCAAGTGAAAAAGCACCAATTTACTCTGTAGTATCTAAGATTTTCAATTATTAGTAAAAAAAAATTATCAGTGCGTATTCCAGTTATATTAGAGCTCACAGGTTACAAAATATTGTTTTTTTTTTTTTTTACTAAAAATAAAGAATAGTAATAAAAAACTTCAAATATTACACACATTTGTCATTTCTATGATGGTAAAAAAAATTGTTATGCAATCATGACTTTTATTTTGATTTTCAAATCTTTTATATAGTTCAATCAATTTCTTCTCAGTTTGACTGTAAACATTTCCAATATTTAATATTTTTACAACCCACCTTGCAAGCTGTAAGCGGCAAGTCTAATAGCTTGGTCTGAAGAACAAGGTAACCTTCCATCAATGACATCATTTTTGAGTTGGAGGTAATAATGGTATCTGTGAAAATTGTAAATATTATTTTAAAAATTGCACAACCTACCAACATCAAACTAAAATTATTTTATATTTAGAACATGTGAATTGCTGCCTTGTTGAAGGCAATGCATGTATCAAGTATCCAGTTTGCTATTATATAAACTTTTACCTAGCAGCATCATCTGGAATTTTGTGAGCTCCCATAACATAGAACATCACACCAAAGTATAAGCAGTGACAATGATTGGCTGGCTGTGCATATTTATCCAGCTGCTTTTTGAGTGGTTTTTCCAAATCAATCCAATGAAAGTGAAGTTTCTTTGTAACATATCTTAATCCAAAATACTGACTCTGAAAAAAAAAACATTATGATAACAAATAATGCAACATTTTAACACAGCATTTTTTATCATAAGCCGTATTTTTTAAGTATTTCATAAATTAGGTTCTTCAATGGTTATTGAAATAAGTTTAACATAAAGAGAACAATAAACCTTTTGACTTATCCCTGGGCAAAATTATGAAACTGTTTAGATTTCTAAACTATTTTCCCTAAGCAAAGCAACTGTTTGATAAATAATTTTGTACTAAATGAAATGAAAATTCATTATCAAATTTTGTGAAGAAGGAGAAACTGGTGGAAAACACAAAATAATGAATCTTGAAAGATTAAGAAAAGTTGAATCATGTGAGATCTCAAAAACTAATGTGATAAATCTGGGAGTTGAGGAAAAATTTTGAAATAATTAATAGGTGGGCTGGACAAACTTTCTGAGTCTATGGCCATATAAGCTTTGCAAATTTGACTGGCCAGCTGTTCCAAGGGCGGAATTTAATATAAATTAAATGTAAATGTCATAACATGAAAGAATGTGCTTCACTCTGAAATGAAGCGACTAAATGAAGTCTATATGAAATCTACCATTTGTTTGAACAAGTATTATTTATCACTTTTATTAAGGTAACAATGTCCATTTCAAATATTAAGATATATGAAATATGGTGTGGGTAAGTAACTTCTTAGTTGCAGTGCATTTATTAATAACTGACTTAACACTAACTTTAAATACAACATTCTGTTATTCTGTAATCTCGGCCACTCAAAAACAATGTTTCTCGTTTCCCTTCAAGAATCTTGCTGTTATTTCAAAAGCACCTTTCTAACATACATAAACCAACAGTATTATTGTACAACAACGACAGAAACAGGAATTGAGGTTGATGTGGGAAAGCATAATAATTTAGACCAGTTGTCCTCAAAATTTTGCGCCCCATTAGGAAATAGGTTTTGTTTCCGCTGCCCCATGCATATGACAAGAACATTTTTAGTTAATTGGTTTATATTTTATATTAAAAAATTGTGAACATTTATGGTTCCCCACTTCAAATCAGGACAAGTGGGTGTAGGGTGCTCAACTGTCGACCTGAGAGTCCACGTTTGATCCTCAGTAAAAACCAAGGGAATTTTTCCAGGCCCTGATGAAAGTTGGTTAAAAGTCTCTCAAGTTTGGGGAAGTGAAGGCGGCTAGGCATTGTGCTACCCACACCATCCCTTTATAGGCTGTGGTTACAGGATCAGATGAGTTCTACACTTCATATATCTCTATGGCTTTTTAGGGCTAAGGGAACTTGATAGAAAATTATATTGCATGTAATATGACAACAATAACATCACTCTCGAGATCAAGACTTGTAGATGTTCACATAATGCAAAACTATTGATTTCTTGAGTTTTAACTAAGTATTAAATTATCTGCAGTTAGATCCCAAATACAAATATTCTTATTGACATTTTGTTTAAAATCTTATTGTATCACATTAAGATATTCAAAGAACATCCAAGACTGTTTTTTATAGAAAATTTAATTAACGAGCATTAAATGTCAAAAAGAGAGTTAGTTTGCTTTGTTCTACTTCTAAAATGTTTTTTCCAGCTAAAATTCCAAATAAAATATTTTGTATTTAATGCAATATGGTAAAAACAAGCTATAATGAATTGATGATTGTGGAGAAAAAGGTTCTCACAAATTGGTTACTACTGTGTATGCCAGGTAGACAGGATCATGTATCTTAACAATTTCTAGTGACCCAGGTTAGGGAATTAACATATATATCCATATGCCTTTTCCTTTGTTCCAAGATTATGGAGAGCATATACATGTCAACTAACTTTCCTTGACAAATAATTAAATCGCTGTACTTAATTGAAGGTGGCAGAGAAAGTGCACCAATTACTAGGCTGGGAAAAGGGTACTAATTATGTAAATGAGTTAGATTGGAGGTAGAAAGGCCAATCATAAGAGTTGGGGCGGCCCTAGCATCATGGGACAGGTTAAACTAAGATATAATCAGAAGCAAGTTAGTTTTTGAGAGATTGGAGACAGAAGATTTTAGATAGAGCATAGAGTGGTCACAAGTAGACTTAGTAAAATTGATGTTGAATTATATTTGATGTCATGAACTTTGTTTTTGTAATTGACATTGCCATATTCCCTGCAACCCAAGTGGCTCTGTTATCAATACTACTGTACAGAGTGTGATGGTGTCTATATTCAGATATATCTACAATAGAACGAGTGAAATAATCCTAGGAAGAATATACTTAAAGAAAATCAACCCAGAACATAAGTGGCACTTTAAAAAACATGTAACAATGGTCTAATCGTCACTTTGGCAAAATAGACAATTGAATGGTCACTTAGGAAAGTACAAGTTAATGTTGATGATGTCAATTTCAAAGCCTAATCACATAAAAAAATTGCCTACCATTGCATACAATATACAAAGAAAGTTGTTTTTTTTATATGGGCTTTTTATTTTTACTTGTTTTTAAAACATGTGCAAAAAAAGAATACAAAAACAAATAAAGTAACTTACCTCTGAAAGCTCTATTCTCTGAGCAATACTTTTTAAACATTCTTGTCCAGTGCTCTCAGCATTTAAAGTACATTCCAAGTAAGCATTATCCAGTAAATATACTCCAACAATGTATGAGTTTTTTGTGGAAATGTCATATTTTCTAGTCTTCTTGAGCCTCCATTTGAATGGCATTTTCAGTATAATTTGTAGATCTTAAAGTTGGGAGATAAAGTAAGTAATCATATAAATGTTTATGAGCTACTCATAATTTAACAATTTTTCTAAAGTGTCTAAATGATTAGTTTTCAAATACTACAGCATATGATATAATATAATAAGACATATAAAAGATTAATAAAACAATAGCTTATTTCATTAATTTATTAACCAATTTTTTGTGCATCTCATCTCAGAGTTAAGAGTTCTTTTTGTTGCTTGAAATTTTATTTCTTGTATAAAATATTTTCTATAAAGGATATAGCCTATTTCTACTATAAATATGATAACTAAATAGGTAGTCTGTGAATTACTACCGGTACTCAACTAACAACTTAATTTGGAATTTAGAGACAGTAAAACTAGTAAAGATTTTTGAATTTATTGGTCTGCAAGAACCAAAAGATTGCCAACTGCTGATCTATGCTATTATTATACTTATCTTATGCCATTTGTGGTATATTATTAATAAATGTTGATCATACTTTGATAGTTGATGTAATAATGCCTTACTGTATTATACAGTGTATACTTTTTTCAATTGAATTAGTCACAAACCAAGTAACATATATTCCGTTCATAATTTAAATTGAACTGTTCAAATACAGATACTTATATCATTTATGTTTCAGTCGAAACAATTCTGGATTTTATTTCTTAAACAGAAAAAGAATGTTTGCAGAATAAAACAAAATGATTTCACTAAGTCTAAGTCCGTGAGTGGCCCGGCATGTTTACACCATTGTACATTTCATAATAATCAAGTTTACATACCGTTAGTGTCAACTTTTCGGTTAATCGAATTCCGTTGACTTACCAGGTGATAAAATAAACACTAATCATAATACTTCAATAACTAGATTGTCTAGATTCGGGATTGGCTGATCGTTAAAAATCATACAAACGGGGGGTGCAGCCAACCGTGTTGTTGTCATCTTTTAACTATGCCAGGAAAATACTCTTGGCTGGAATGTCAACAATTTACTATCGTCGTAAAAGTTAATGAAACCATTTCTAACCCGCCCACTCGTTTACGGTTTAGCGAAGAAAAAAAAAACAATGAAAATATGATGACTCAAAACTATAAGACTTAATTAATATAATCTTAATTATAACTAGCTAATGGGTGTGTGTTTTGTTGTAAAATATGTTGGATTCTTTTAATGAAGTGAAACATGAACATTTTTATCCCGTTTTTCTTTGTCATTGGTTTTTCTAAAGTCGTAAAAGATCGTCTTTTTTTTTTCTTTCAAATAGTTGCCAGGTTTTTCAGAACGCGAGTTTTTTTGTCATTTAAGTTAGTTGTCCTGTAAAATTCCATCCTAAAATTAATCAGACTGGTAGAATTCTTAGCTGGGTAGTCCATAATAATGTGGTATCAGAAAAAAATTATATGACGGTCCCACAACTTCCCCATCCCCCGCAGTGTCTGTATTATCCTCATACATGACATGTATGTTTCCATATATTTATTGTTCAAAGTTGCGCTAATTATTATCAAATTTGAAATAGTGCTTCTTTTTTTCGATTTCTATTGTCACTATTGACATTGTTACATTTATTTATATAATCATATAGATTTATGGTGACGAGACTTCTCCTGATTAATGATAATATGTTTTCTAGACTGCCTAAATCTTTTATTTTTGACAAAATTTTGCATTTATGATTGTCTATTCTAGGGGGTGGAAACCTTTAGGTAATCTAAAGGTAGTCATGAAATAAATCTACAATTACAAGCAAAAGAAAGAATTTAATTTTCATCTAAATAAAAAAAAATCCATAAACGCTTTCAAGCCTTACATAACAATCTTAGAGAGAAAGAAATCAAGGAGCAATCAATCTGCTTTTCTTACCAATGAAATTCTTGGCCTGTTTTTTTTTTAGATAGTTTGACAAAGAGTAGTAGATATATGTACAAGCATAGATAAATTAGTGACAAGTTTTGTGGTTATTAAATGCAAATGATTTTGCAAATGAGTGTTCATAAGCACTGTGATCCTCTTGAAAATTTCACATCTGAGTAAACAGTTTCACAAATGTGTGTTTTGCCAAAAGCTAATTAGTATTTGATGAGCGTACTATTATATACACTGCTGTACACTGATATGCAATGCAATATACTCTGGTATGTCTATACAACTATTTTTTATGTACAGCTATGCACTGTATAAAGTGTTACTTATCGCTATATTCTGATAACAGTAATCTACTGCTGTTATATACCGTAATACATTTGCTGTAAACAGCTTTACTGCTGTTTACTAATAGAGATTGCTATATACTGCTGTACACTGAAATATTCAACTATACACTGCGATAGTTATACTGCTATATACAACTTTACTGCTTTTAGTCACTGTCGAAATAGTGCTTTTGTTTTTTATCGTCCCCAGGTCCGATCATGGTGTATATCTAGACCTGGTAATGCACTCTCATTCAGCACCCTTAAACTGGTACAATATTTTTAAGATTTAAAATTTTACAACCGTTTATTGTGGATTTGGCAGGTCTGATATGATCTAGCAAAACAATTCATTTAGAGCACCCTGGAAAATCCATTTCTTAAATTCATTTTATTACAACCTTTATACTAGTCTTGACTATTAAAAAAAAATCTAAATCTAAGAATATAATTATATTTTATTGGAAAGATACTGTACACTTCTGATTATCCAATCTAATGTGGCCCAATGACATTCCTGATACTGCCAAAGTATAATTAATACAGGACCTCTGGATACTGATATCTTTTAAAAGTTACATGTACTCATACACAAGTCAATAAATGTTTTTTTTTAATTATTATTATTTTTACAATCAAGCCAGCTGCATCAAATATGAGTATTATACCATGAGAGGTCCATGAGAGCCACAGTTTTATTTTAGCCAAATTATTAAAAAGCCACCCAAAAGTCAGTTTATCAAAGTCTGGTTAAAAAAAAAAAAGCAATCTAATAAAAGAACTGGCTCATTGGGAGCCAAACAAAACTCATTAAAGAGTGGAGCCTCTTACAGTCATGTAATATTTGAGGGTGGGAGATGGGCTCGTTTTTGTTTAATCCCATTATGGATACTTGTTGATTTTGTTATATTGGGTGATTAGATTTCAATTATTACCTTAACATGGGGCCGAGTTTGAAGTTTGGTATTTACATTATATTGGGGAGGAGTGATTTTTTTTTCTTTATTATAAGTTTGTATTTTTATATAAAGTTTTATAAATCAAATCTAACATTCAAATGACTATAGTCCAATGTTCCCTCTAAGGTGTGGTATGAAGTGAGCAAGAAATTTTGTCTCTGAGCGAGATTTTTGTTTGAGGCCAAAATTTGTGAGCGATTTAAGCAATGTCATCGGAGTGAGCAATCGTACGTGTAGTATGAGCGACGCTCTGAATACGTGTGAGCGATCGCTAACGCGCTCAGCTTAGAGGGAACATTGCTATAGTCATACCAGTAATTTATTTTTTAAATGTGTCTTTATATACCTTCATGAGGAATATATAATACACATTATTTTGTAGGCATTATTTTTAATAATCATAACTGTTTGAAATAATAAAACTTGGCATATGATGCAGTGGTTGATGGATTTATTTGTATCTTTTAATTTTCTAAAAACTGTTGCTATTTGAAAAAAAAATGTTCAGGCAAATTATATAAACCAAAACTCAAAAGTATGTAAAAAGAACAACAGCAGCTTTATAACTTTTTGAGTGAGACTTAAAAAAAATAAAAGAGCAAGGGATAATATTTTAAATTATCACTAATGTAAAACTTGTAACTACGAAAGTTCAAATATGTTTTTGCAGGTTTTAATTTGTTTACATTAAAAACAAACATCACTTTCAGGAGTGATCATCACCTATTTATTAAATTGCATTCAAGAAAGAAAAAAAAATACACAAGACATCTGAAAAAAAATATTTGAACACATAGAGAGCCACAGATCTTAAAAACAATAAATTCCAACTGGAAATAGATGTGAAATTTTAAAAAAAGTTCATACAAAAATAAAGATACATACATAGTAAAAAATGCTGCCAAATAAGAAAAGGGAAAAAAAATGTAAAAATATATTGAGAATTCAGGATGAAATATGTTAACCAATATCACAAATATTGATGCCATAATGAAATGTACCAGACAGCTCTAGGAGAACTAATTAACCATTGTATCACAGAGAAAATAGCATGTTATTTATCGACTTTTACAAAAAGAAAAAATAATGACACTGTGAGAGTTAACATTTTAGAAATTCTAATAAAGTATAAATTAATCTCATTTCAAAATTAAACAATTGCATTTATCAACTAAACTAATGCATTTATCAACAGAGACAGATATTAACTAAAAATAGGGAACTATTTTTTTGCTTCTATTAAGAAATATTTAACAGTAACAATATTTTTTACAATAATGGAACAGTAAATGCCTTTTAAATACTAAGTTTGTCTTCTCTATCAGGAAAATTATATACATATATAATGAACAAATATTTTAACATTATGAGCATAATTGAAAAAGAAAAAGTATTTTTTGTAACAAAAAAATGTGCGTAAAGAAAAATGTTTGTTTTTTTAAACAAAAAATGAAAGTTGAAGTAAAAAAAAAGTTCACATAAATTAACTGTATACAGTTTATAATCAAACAGAATTTCTTACATTTTAAACATTTTGATTATAGTTAAAATTTTTCAACTCAACATGCATTTTTCAAACAATAATAAATTTACATAAAAATAAATGCTTTTTTTTTCAAAATTACTATTTGAAATTTAAATTACATCAAATAAGTAAATTACAATGATGAATTCAATGGCACAAACAATTTTTTTAACAATATTAAATAACTTGCCTTGGATCTTTTACAAAATCATTCATGTTCCCCTCATTCCACTACAGTTCAGACAAAAGGCCTTTTCTCTAGAATCTGTATAACTATAAAAAAAAATTATATAAAAAAAAGCATCAATATGAAAGATTTTTTTTTGGTGACTGCGATCACAACCTAAAAACGCTGGTACCAATTTCGATTATTGGCTTCAATGATTTATTTTTCAATTTATCAATGAATGGAATTGGAAGTCACACCAAATTCTAAAATATTTTGATGCTATATTTTTTTAATGTCATCGATTACAAGAGGTGGTTAAATGATGCCCACAGTTTTATTTTAGTCATCTAAATTTCTAAAGATATTTCTATGATCTAAGATTTTTTTTTTTCCTTATAGTATACTTTCATACTTGCATTTTAAAAAAAAAGGTCTATGTATATTTATATAATTAAATCTAGAGAGAGAAAGATAGTTTTTTTATACATAAAATAATTTCTTGCTTTTATTTTATAAAGCTCATATAAACTAGTCGAATTAGGCTTCCTCTTGGTGCAAACTAAGACTAAAAAGGCTGCAAGTGTGATTGATATGAATTGCAATAAATATTTTTTTAAAATATATATTAAAACCAAATGAAAACTGTGTATTGTCATTGAGAATACACAAGTGTTAAAAATTTCAGCTCCTTCAGAAATCGGAAGTCAAAAATGCAATGAATGATAATGAAAAGAAACTTAAAAGACCAAGTAAGTTAAATTAAAATATATATAAAAAAAACTTTTTAACTAGATATAAAGATTATTTATTTGTTTATTGCTGCTTATCAACTAATGTAAAGACATAATTAGTTCAGTATAATATGAAAGATTTTTTTTTTAAAACTGCCACTTACTTCAAAACAGAACAAAGCTGACAAAAGTGTAGATGACATCCATTACACTGTCTAACACATGGATAACAAACATAATTCTCACAAAACTGACACTTCATAACATCTTTGGTTTGAACAGCATTTCGACAGTTATGACAAGCTGTGAATATATAACTGTATTATCATAAAAATGAAAGCAGCAGCATTTCACTAATCATATTCTATTGCAACTTTTTGAGTTGTCAAGAATGATATAATGATATAATTTTACAGTGATACCTCATAATTTAAATGCCCAAAAACCTAGGAAAAAATAATTTTTCCTTTAAATTTTGCTACAAAATTCGATATGCTTTAGAATTTTAAAAATTAAAGAATAGTTTGATTGTGATTTTTTAGTACTTTTTGCCAGCACATGGACCAATTTTATACCATAAGTTCGACCATGCATATGATATTTGTATGTATGTTCGTGCTAATTTTATGCTCTTTTTTTGTGTTATTTTGAACAATAACTTTTCAAATAAAATATGCAATATTTTATATATACTTCAAAAAATTAGAAAAATTGCTATGAAAAGGATCAGTAACGAATCAATCCATTTCGTAAGATTATTAGTGGGTAGAGAAAAAAACTGAGAAGTTATACTCATTAAAATTCAAAGGAATCTTTGGAAATGATCGTATGAGAATTATGAGGTATCAATGTATATAAATATAAGGTATATTATTGTACAGTTAGCAGAATTTTATATTATAGCAAACAACTCTATTAACATGAAAAAAATCAGTGTCTATTATCTGTATTAAAATGTCAATGCGAATAAGCACCTTTCATAAAGCAAAAATAAAAGCAAAAAAAAAATATAATTACAACAAAAAAGACTATCTTATATCATCAGAGCAAAAAATTTCATCTTTGTAAAAAATATTTTAATCATCTCAGATTTCTATAGCTTTGAAAATATTCTAGAGAATAATTCTCACCTCCAACTCCTAAAAATGATTTCTCATTAGAGAGTAATTTACTCTGAGCCGATTTCATAACCACGAATGGATTACACGTCTGCTTGAATGAGCAGGATGGCCCTGCATCAAACACAGACTTAACATTCAACTGTGGCACAGTGTGGGGAGATGTTACTTTATTTAAAGTTCTAGAAAAAGTGGATGAAGAAGCCACTGCTTGACACTCTAGGTCTTCAATGTTATTCACCTGGGCATTACACCCAGAGGTGGTAGATGTTGGGGGAATTAGGGAAAGAGAACTTCTGAACTCCATCTCCATTTCCTCATCAACATCACTGACCAACTCACAATTTTTGCTTAAATGCAACTGTTTCAAAGAGGAATTTTCACATCTGCTAAGTAATTCACTGTCTGTTATCTCAATGTCAATATAGTTAACAGGTGCAGACTTCGTGTCATGCAAATGCTTCATGCCACTGAATAACAAGGCCTGCGTTCTTTCTGTTAAGGCAATAAATAAAACAAATTACATTTAGGATCAGAGTAAATTATGAGAGTGCAAAGTAGGGCATTATGTATTTTCTTTAAGAATGCTGCTAAAAATTAAGATTTGAGAATGCAGTAATGTTACTATAAGAAAATGTTAAAATTTTAATTCAATTTTTCAAAAATTGTTTAAAACTAGCAAACTACACATTGCTTTAATATTAAAATTAAGAACTATTTTTAAAGTATAAACTGTCAGCTGAAGAGAAAATTTAGTTTACAGATATAATTTTTTTTTTTATTTCTTTACAGCATATGAGAACTACAGAACAAAACAAAAAATAAATACTTTGTTATTATTACAGTGTATTAGTATGCTCTAAAATATGTAAACAGTGTCTAAAAAGCAGATATAAATTATAATAGATATTTAAATATAATTGCAGTGCACTCAAGTGTTGCATGGTAAAACAGAGTGTCATATGAAACTTTAAAAACATTTTTAATGCTTATACATCACTCTATTACAGAGATGTGGCTTTTTAGGTAAAGAAATGGGTGCTAAAAAATTGTAGAAACAATCCACATTTCATTCGTCACATATTACACTTTACCCGGCAACACTAACAACTTATTAGAGACAAATGGTTATTACAGTAATTGTTATCCTCAATTGTAAAAATTTAACTGAGATTCATAAAGATGAAATTATGAAATAATGCTTGTACCAGCTATTGTATCTGTTTTTTAGTGTGATGGGGTGGCTGAATTCAGGGTTATTGTGTGGCCAGCTATTACTACCTTAAATCCACAATCCAATGTATGACATTTAGTACTATTTTATGGTATGTGTAATTATCATCCGTTCTATATAGTGTGTGATGAGAAAGATAGATATTGTTATAATGAGAAGATAATAACTGTTACTGTTGTTGGTTTATGTATACACATAATACTTAGTTTAAAAAAAGAGATGTATGGCTTTGACAGTAATGATAAAAATTTTAATTTAAAAAAATCACTGTTCTCTTTGCAAATTTATCATATCTTTCTTGAATCCATTTTATTTCTCACCATTTTGTAGAGGCCTTAAGACAACAGAAGTTGATTTCCACATTTAAATAATTAGACTAAATATTGTGTTAATTGCGAAATAGAAATATTTATAGACATTATATTGACTAAATAAAAGTGTGAGCGAAAAATTGATTAACTAATATTAGCAATAAATAGAGTTTGAAAGGCAAACAAAGAAGTTAACAATAGTTTAATGTTAAGATTTTATCGTTTCATTAATACAAAAGATACAATTTCTATAAATATTTGTATGATCTAAGCCTAAGGACCTTTTGAGAAAGGAATTGTACATTTTATTAAAAGTCTTTTTCCTTTTATTTCAAGCTTATTTTAATATATTTTAATTTTCTATTTCACTAGCCACTTTAAATATGCGATAATGTGATAGTAATAATTAAAAAACGTCTCATTCACTCAAGTTACCGTCAATGGTGACTTGGTTCAGCATTTGTATTGTATCTTATTTAGATTGTTTTATTTATAGAGTAATTGAGTACATAATATATAGACCTGTCACGTGATAATAATTAATTTTTCTCAGACTTACTCTTACTTTTAGTATACTCAGTAGTGTTAATTATTTTTATTAAACTACCCACTTTAAATATGTGATAATGTGATTTCAACACTAAAACACAACCCATGCATGTGTTCTTTAAGTACCAATTTCTTGTGTACATATTAGGAAATGGTGGGGGGAGGGAGGTCTGAGGACTTCAAACTGTGACTGGGGGGGGGGGGAGTTATGTGAGAGCGAAAACCTATCCGACCTAGTTAGACAGAGGTAGGGGCGCGGGGCCTGTGGGGGCGGGGTCTCAAAGGGGGGGGGGGTCAGGAGGAGTGGTTTTTTTTTTTTGAGGTGGGTGGTTGGGTTTTAAAAAAAAAATATAAAGTTTTAAACTTGAAAATATCAGGGCGTTAATTTTAATGGGTTTGCCAGAATGTGAAATATTTTTCATATATTCCTCCTCTTATTCTCTCAACTCTGAACTTTGTGTCATTTATTTTCCCTGTGGTCTTAGTCAGCTAATGTTGTTGGTTTTGTTTATTATTTGTAAATTTGTATATATGGTATTTGAAAGGAGAAATGGAAGTTTGATGTAAAAGAAGAGAAAGGATATTTAGATATTTTGTTTAGGGGGTTTGTTGTGTGTGTATTTGGTGTGGGGGTGTTGTTGAATGATAGGGATTAGGGGAAAGTTATGAAAGGTGTGTGTTTGAAAGAGAAAGTTGGGTGTGTGGATTGTTGTTGAAGGTTATTTATTTGTTTAGAAAGGATAAATGTTTGTTGTAGTGAGTTTATAGTTTTGAATTTTTTTTTGTTGATTGTTGGTTTGTGTTGGGGGTTGTTGTTTTTTTTGTGTGTGGGGTGGTGTTTGTGATTTTGTTGGATGTGTGGTGTTGTTTGGGTTGTATGGGGTTGTATTTGGGTTGGGGTTGGTTGGGTGGTTGTGGGTTTTGGAATATATATTTAGAATAATATATGTGTTGGTTTTGTTTGGTGTGTATTTTTGAATGTTGTAATTTTTTAGTATAAGTTTGTTTGGGGTAGGGGGGTTGGTTTAAAACGGTCTAGTAGACTACAATGTGAATTTGTACTGTCTGCTTGTTGGCCAAAACTGTGCTAATTTAACAAATACCGCAATTTAAGAACAAATTTCGACTCAAAAGCTAAGTACATTTGAATATGACTTTCTCTTTTTTGTCCAATTAATATTATTATTTTAATAGTATTTATAAAATATGCTTTCTAAACTCATACTTACTATCTTACTATGATTGTATGATACTGTCAGTCATAATGAAGTATTAAAATATGTTGATGTTTAGTTGTTTACTCACTGTTTTAAGACATTTATTTTAAATTTAATTCCTCGAAATTGAACTTTTACATTCGACTAACACAAAGTAACTGCTATTTTTGACATAATGTAGTAGTTGTTTACCACTGAGCACTAAATCTAATTGTACATTAGGCCTCTGTGTTGTTCCATAGAGTGATACACATAGACTTCAGTCTAGTAGTAGTCGAGTGATAGTCAATTCAAAATCAATGCAAACTTACCATACACAGACTGCATTCTTATTTGCTCGTTTACTCCTTTGTCGACTTCTTTTTCTCTGACATGAGTCTTTAGTTGAAGGCATGTATGATCTCCAAAGGGATTCGCTCTTTTGGGCATATTTTTAAACAAGACCGGTAAAAATTATTTTGATATCAGTTAGCTACATAAATAGCGCTTAACCTAATTTACAGCCAAATTTTTCGTACAAATATGAAATATATATATATATATGTCAGTGATGGGCAGCAACAAGCTGGCAAGTTGTATGGCCACTCTTGCCGGTTATTTATAAAAATTTCAATGTTAAGCCCAATGTTAAGCCCATACACAAGAAACAAAAAGAGACATTAATATCGTATTTAATAGACAGCTGAACGAAACTGGCAACTATAATTGAATTATAAAACAGTGGTCTTATTTAATCTTATTCTCTGGTCTTTCCATATACCACAAAAACAATTCGTTCATCGAAAGTTGAAAGTGTTCACAACTATGCCTGCGAAATACGGTTCAAATACCAATTGTTTCGTCCCAGTTCCATTAATGTTTAAACTGTCAAAGTTCCGAAAGTATTATTAATCTCACTATCCAATATAAGAAAAAAAACTGTTAGTATCACAGTATTATCTATTACAAACACTATATCAGCTAGAATGGTTTGCATATGTTGATTCATCCAGTTATAAAGCATGGAATTTTAAAGATTTCTTTTTTTTGTTCAACTGGATATTATTGTAGTCTACGACCATCAATGCTTTTGGAAAATATTCAATGGCTTTTAGGTTAAGCCCTACTACGCTAAGACAGTATTTTTTATTGCTGGAAACTGGAAATTTAATGTCTGATTTTAAAGAGCATGCCTAATATACTATAGGGACATGTGGCCGAGTGGTGTAGAGTGCTTGACTGCTGACCTAAGAGTCACAGGTTTGATCCTCGGCGAAAATCAAGGGAATTTTTAAGGTCCCTCAAATCACCCAGCTTTAAATGGATGCCTGGCGAGTTGGGGCAGTCAAGACGGCAGCTTATATCAAACATAGCAAAATCTTAAAAGGCCATAGTTTAGGCTTCTTTTATAATTTTAATATGGTCGTTGTCTCTTCAAATGAATTACTCCCCTTGTATGTTTTATTTTTTCGCAGTGGCTACGGTTACAGCAAACGAGCATGCGCTCTTGCGCTATAGACAGCCTATTTTTTTTTTTTTTGCCGAATTTTTTTTTCGGGGTCCAACTATAGATATTGTTCCTATCCCTAACCCCTAAAAAAATAGTCCGTCTAGAGCGCTAGAGCGCATGCGTTTGCCGTAACCGTAGCCACTTCGTTTATTTTTTTCATCCAGTTTGACCCAGCTCTGGTAAGTTGTTTCCCTTTGTCAATTTCAACAATAGATGTAAAAGACTGCAATGCAACTAAATTGAATATTATTTTATTCAGGTCACCTACTGGTATGTTTGTGTGTGCACAAATGTTGCTCCAAATTTACTCGAAGGCAATTAAACCAAACAAATTAAAAATAACAAAAGTACATTTTTAATTCAATGGAAACTTCACTGAATTTAATTTAAAGTTTGGGCACTAATTGCTGGAATTGTGGCTTTTATTTATTTTTGCAAATTTTATAAATTTGTTTAGAAAATATTTTAAATTGCTTATTTAAAAAAAAAACAACAACAGTAAAACAAAACTTTATTTGGACATGGCTACTGTACATAAATGTGTTGACTAATAATGGGTTCTTGGTTTCCCAGCGATTTCTTTTTTCAAAATGAACCCATCATGGCTAAAGTAAAAATCCAGTGGGTTGGTTTATTTTAGATAGATGTACATTAGGGTGATAACAATTTTCATTATTTTTCGTAACCAACACGAAACCCCTTACATTCGAGGAACAATTGTATGTAAATGACAGTAGCAACATTATTTTTTTTTTAAATTGAAAAAAGTTCCCCCACCTTTTCATTTTTGTTTTCACATATCGCGCAGTTTGACGATCAGTTTCAATTTCATACTGAATTTTTACATGACTTTCTAGACAGCTTTTAAGCACATTCCAGACAATTTTTCTATTTGTTTATAAACAAGGCATCTACCCTCATCTTCTAAACAGAATAGGGATCCAAGAATTCCATCTGTTGAAAAGCTAATCAATCTCACATGGATGCCCACAAACCGTCAAATTCTTGGAAACTTCACTTTTCTGTTCAATAGCCAGAAACAGCGACTGGATCGAATCAAACTTATGATTACTGATATAGAATTGCTCTTGAGGGAAATTCTAGACTTTCCACTATTATCCAGCGCACTAATCAGAAAGAAAATCAATTGTCTGTTTGATTTATATGACAAAAACAAAAAGAAACCGTCTGATAAATTTACTCCAACACTTTCTAAGTTATTCGATGTCACCAACGTCAATGGAAAATGGAAAAGCAAGTAGGATAAAGAGCTCTACCAGAGGCAAGTTAAAAGTGGAGGAAAGATTGGTTATTCAATGGTCAAACAAGCCCCTTTAGAATCAATCCACCCAAGAAAACGAATCCGACTATCCAAAACTCAATCTCAAGCCAGCTCTTCTCAATCGCAACCTACACAAAGACATACAACTGTCTAACAGCCTACACAAACACATACAACTGTCTCACAACCTACACAAACACATACAACTGTCTCACAACCTACACAAACACATACAAATGTCTCAGAATCTTCGGATTCTGAAACCTCTGCTTCTTCACCCGACTCTACAACCTATTCTTTCACGTCTTCTGAATGCAAACCGAAATACCAAAGAGCAAGCAATACAACAGTGGGTTTGCTAGTACTGAAAAGCAACATTTCTACACGTAAAGCATATGACGTTCTTGCAAACATTGCTGAACAGGATCATGATGTGCCGGTTCCAAGTCAGGCGGGTGTTTGGAAACGAGTAATCTCTGAAGGACGTTAAAATGAAAACCAAAAATGTTCAAAAACTTCAAAGCAAAGATCCCTATTGTCTCCAGTTTGATGGTAAAAGAGTGCAAGGGGAAGAGTATCAAGTAGTTATGCTGAAAATATGACAACCGAAATAAAACCCGGTACTCTTAAATGTTATGTCTTGAGCAAGGGCTTTCAGAAGCCACAATATATTGACTGTCAGCACCATGTACTCAACCTCATTCTGAAACATGTCATGAATTTTCTTATTCAAGAACCAACGAGCAAACCAGAACTCAACTATTCCTTCATTGGCAAATTAACGCAAAACTATGCCATTCTTCAGGCTGATTACCACCTCATTGTGACAGATGATGTTAGCACAGACGAGAACCCTGGATGGCGAGATGATTTCAAGTTCTTTTTATGAATTATGTCAGGCATATCGTCATTACAAAACAACTTCACGTTGGCCTCGCATCAGCTGGAAGAAACTACCAAATTTATACTAGGCAAGATGGAACTCACATGCGATATATACTATTATATCATTATTTCTGATACCAGAGTGGCGCAACATCCTCGCTCCTGCTTGCAACTTCATCTGGTATGAATGGGCAAACGCTTGATTCAATGTGCAACACTGCAATAAAGCGTCCTTCAATGAACTGTTTACCTCAATCATCAGGATAAAATGCAAAAACGTGCTGCTGTAAAACTGATGGAGGAACTTCATGCGAAATCAAGAAAACTTGAATTTTTGAATCTGAAGTTCATATGAACAATATGTTTTACACATTTCTTGTACATTCTGTACATATTACTAACTGTTCTGCATCTTATTTGTTACTAAAAGTTGATTAGTTATAATCATTACTCTTTTGAATTAAGCTAAAAAAATCTTGTCCTTTTTTTTGAAAAAAAATATTTTTTCACTTTTTTCTTCCAAAAAAGGAGGAGGTGGGGGAACTTTTTTTTAAAAAAATCAAAAATGCGATTTATATTCTTAAATTACACATAAAAGTTCCTCGATTGCAAGTGGTTTCATAAAAATATTTTTTTTGTTATCACCCTAATGTACATATTTATTGAACTTTTGCTTATTATCAATTAAAAGATGTTCTTGGAGTGGTCAAGAAATGCTCAACTTCCAGTCCTATAGGAAAAAGGAAGCAAAAATAACAAACATAAAGACAAATGCACCAAAAATGACAAACATAAAGACAACTCCACCAAAAATGACAAACATAAAGACAACTCCACCAAAAATGACAGACATAAAAACAACTCTACATCTTGTTAAAATCAAGCAATATTTATTAATACATTCAACATATTAACAGTAGTTGTAAATTACAAAAAAAAAAATGGCATATGAAGCCACAACATGTTAACAGTTAAAGTAATACACAATAAATAAATTGTGTAAAAAAAAATTAGTTCTTGTATACTGTTGTTTTACACAAATAAACTAATAATGAAATATTTGCCTCTAGAAAGTAACATTCAGACCAAAGCTTTCATTGTTGGGAAAACATCTACAGCATTATGCACTTGTTATTAAGTAACTTTTCAAAAAGCTCTCACACTAAGTGTATTAATAGCCACTACTTTGACTGACAAAAAGTAAAAAAAAAAAACATTAAATAATATTGGTAATAAAAATAGTTATTAATAAATATTTATTTTAGTAGCTCAAGTCCGATCTAGTTTAATAAGAAAAACTACTAGACTAAGTCAAGTATAAAACATAAAGATGAACAATTCAGCCATGTACTATGTTGATCCAAGAGTTTTTCTTTTAAACCAACATTTTTTTAAGCCGTTAATATATAAATAAATTATAATTTATCATTGAACATCATAAAGTGAAAATTAGGCACAGAGTTTGCTTAAAAAATAGAAACTTATTTTCCATATAACTGCAGTACATTAAAAAAAAAAAAAAAAGAAATACTGGAACAAATTTGGAAGGGCACAATTTTGCTCACAGATTGACAAAATCAAATTATGGTTACCAAGGAAAAAATTTGAAATGTTCAAGCGGACAGTATACCTCATGCAGAAATGAATTAACTACGCCCTTTTTAACAGCCAATCATCGCACTGTTTAAACACAGAGGACAATTTTTTTTTTCAAAGACAGAGCTAGCAGTAAATAAGCTTCACATTAGGGCCAAGCTACAAATAAGTATCACAGGAGTTGGGTTTGTTTGAAAGGAATTATTTTAAAATGTACATAGGCAAAAAAAAAAGTGTATACAGATTTAAATAAGTATTGCAATATTTATACATTGTTTGATCTATTTTGGCACTGAATACTGTATTATTCTTAGTTGGTAAAAAGAAGGATAAAAAAAACTTGTTTGAATATATTTAAATAAAAGAGCTTTTAATAAGTCCACACAATCATCTTTCCACCCCCTGCCCCCATTTCTAATCATAATATGATAATTACAATGCTAGTTGAATATATCAATATCTAATTACAGATTAAATGCAAAGAATGAAAATTACAGGAAAATATGAAGGAAGATAAAAACATTGCACATGTTAGAAGACAGTTACAAAATAAGAATTTTCAGTTGTAAATATCTTGAGCCAAAATAGGACTGCATCTTTTAGCAAAGTGCATATTTTTCTCCAGGACTGAAATTGCTAATTGTCACACTTGCAGACATGTATCAATGACTGAAATAAAAGTAAGACAGACAAAAAAAGCAAGACAATGAGAGCCAGGCAATACAAGGACCACTATCGTATGCAAATACATGTCCATGTATTTAGCAATGAGAATAGTTAAATTTAATGAGTAATTGTTTCATCAACTGTTACTTTTTTTCTAAATAACATTTCTTTATTTCGTTCAGTGGAATTCATTTACAAAGTAAATATTTGGAGTAAGGATGTAAAGTAAATATTTGCAGTAAGGATGTAAAGTGTTCTTTACACAATTTATGACTATAATATGCTGACATCCGATTAAATAAAATGATAAAAAAAAATACATCATGTTTTTTAAACTGTAATAATGTACCTTTCTCAAAAGTAATATTTCATTTATATATTTTGTATTTGAATAAAGAAATATTTTATGAAGTTATACTGGCAGTGTATGTGTTAAGTATTTTGACATGAGAAAAAAAAAAAAGAAAATATTTAGTGCAGGGTATAAATCTTTCTTATTTCTCAAGCTCAAAAAAAAAAATTATCAAGACTTAGTTTGGACACGCATGGCATACATTTAGCAGTTCAAGAAAATAAATGATTCCAAGGTACCGGTTAGAAAGAAAAAATATGTGAAATAGCCTACTTGCTGTGGCAGAGTGGTTATTAACTACTGTATAAGATTTACAGCAAGTTGCCTTTTTAGCAAATGAAATACTTGACAATTAACTATATTTATTATTTTTATTTTAACATTAGTAAGTGTAAATAAGCTTTTCAAGTAATGACTTATGAAAAGGCTGAATCACAGACTGCATAAATTACATTAAACTAAAATCTGGCACAAAAATTGTGGAATTTCATCAAAACTGGCCACTGAGCTCTTCCATCTCAGGGGAAGCTACTTCATTCTCCTCAGGTCTAGGTTGTTCGATGGGAACAAAGACGGCCATTTGATTGCGGATATTTTGTATTTGCTGTGTTCTCTCATCATCAGGAAACAAGACGGAGTTGACAACTGAAATACAAAAATTACAACTCGATAAAAAATTTATAATCTTTTTTATAAGATAGCTTGAAAGCACGGTAATCCTAATAGATGTAATACATATTAACCTGATAGCCAACAGCAAACCAAATTATTTAATAATTTCTATTAGTGAAGCCCTTTTTCTGCTTTTTTTTTATTGTTTAACTATTTTTAGTGGAGATAGGAATATTATTAAGGTTATTTAAGTCACGACACATGTATTAACAAAACTTGGATTAAGAGAGTTAATAAACACTTTGTGACAAACAAATAGCTATCTTAATGTAAGTAAGAAAACCAGCGTAACACTCACTTTGGACACTCCTTTCAGAGTTTCTTAGATGTTTTAGGATGCCTGCCAGCTCTGGGCTCGCAGTTTTCCAAGCAGGCATTTCACTCCTGTTGGAATCAGGCAAGTAGTCATCCAAGGGAGAAGGTGTGATGCTTAAACAATTTTGATCTCTGTAAAAAAAAAAATAGTAAACAATTGTTTCCAGCCTACTAAAAGGGAGATAATTTATAAGTATATTTCTTGAAATTGAATTAAAGAGTGTTTTTCTGCAGTTTTAAACAGTGTAACTATACACTTGCAAGGTTCTGGCTATTTCTATTGAGCAGTTATCTCAATTTGAACAATATTTAAATCGGAACATTTTTTTTTAATCATACAAATAACAGGTCTGTCATGTAAATGTCTCACCTATGTTATTCAGTAAATACCATTTTTACCCCAAACACACTCTTGAAAATAAAATTGGGGTCTAAAAGCGTTGTACATGTATCTGCTTGCATTGTACACAATTTGCTTTTGCAACGATAACTGTTCTTTTTGTGGTTTTATGGTGCGTCAACTATCATTATTGCCTAGTAAGTGTACCATGCTAAAGGTAACTCCTTATGGTATTTAGGTTCGTTTACAAATTGGTTGTTTTGTACTTCTCACATTGGTGTTGTTATGCGCAATAATGGCACTTAAAGATTTCCAAAAAATGTTGATTTTAAGGGGGGGGGGGGGAAAGTGGAGTTAGTTGTTTATTTTTTTTCCAAAAATTATAGGTCTAAATATCAAGGCATATCCCATTTCTATAAACATATTATCAGGACCACAAAAAGAAATTTTGGAACTTGGTGCTTAAAAAAAAAAGGGCACGTGGGATCCTCTTAAAAAATGTCATGTTCAAATTATTAGCATAGTAAAAAATGGGGCCCATTAATCATATTCAGCTCCCAGAACAAATTCAGACAGTGCCTAACTGTCCAAGACCTGCATTTTATCCCTGGGGAAATACTGTAAGTGAAAGTTTGTAGAATTCAGCTCACCTTAGTTTATCCACCAATTTGTCTAATGTGGTTTTCAGCTTCAGGGAGATTTGATACAATGATGAGACAATCAGAGAATCATAAGATGCCTGTTGAAGAACAGTAACACATACTTAATTAGAGGAGCTGGACTAATTTTAAAGTTTTCACATCAGAGAATGTAATTATTAATTAAAGTAAGTGAAACCTAATATCAATAGTTAAATAATTTGAGTGCAAAGAAAACATCAAATAAGCAAAACCAATATAAAGAAAATAATGTGTTTAAAACAGAGTATGCTTTAAAATGATAATCTTTTTAAAAACCCTAAATCAATGTGTTTTAGTTTGTAAAGTATACATTAACCAGGCCAAACTATACATTGGTTATGTACATGTATTAATATGTTTTAAAAAAAAAAAGAGGGCTGGTTTTCTAGTTTTAGATAATCATCAAAAGCAAGACAAAGAAAATTTAAACATTGACAGACAAGCAGTAACATGCAAAAATTGAACACGTCTTGATACATTTTTTTTGTTTAAAATTTACTATTATCTACATCCTTGCCATATAGTTTAAGTACATGATTGGAATAATTGAGGGGGTGAGTTCCAAAACCTGCTAAGTACAAAATTTTCAAAAATTGAGTTATCATACTCAGTGGTTAATAATTAATAGCGCTGATTTAAATGGTATTTATGAGTTTTTGGAATTAACCACTCCCAGAATATATGCCAATATAGGGAAATAAGCTAATGAGTATGATAACCCAATTTTTGAAAATTTTGTACTTAGCAGGTTTTGGAACTCGCCCCCTCAATTCTCATTAAAATATTTTTGGCTGACAATAGCCTGCTAGTATCACAATGAAATTTGGTATTGAAAAAAAAGAAAACTTTTATTATTAATTTTCAGTGATCTCCGATTTTCTTCAATAAAATTTTACTTAACTATCAGTCCAAGGCGGTAGCCAGGATTTTGTTTTGGGGGGGAGGGGCTGTGCGGAGAGTTTTAAATAAGAAAAAATTGGAATGCAATGATAAAGAAGTATATTTTATAATAAAATTTGATTTTTAGAATTAATTGGGGGGGGCTGCAGCCCCTAGCCCCCCACGCCTTGACTATCACCATAAACATGGAGGTGTTTTTTTTCTTTTACAAAATAGGAAAGAGCTTTTTATCCAAATTACTATCAGGTATATTGGGAAAAAAAAAAGATAAAATTTAGCTGTCCATATGCAGACCTGTGGTGGAGTGTCTACTGTGGTTGCTGGGCTGTCTGGCTGGTCGCCGTTTCGAACCAGAGACAACGAGGAGAAATTTGTGTCCACTTCACTCATGCTGTTTCTGAGATGCAGAGACAGAGTGTGGCGCAAAGGAGAACCTTCGGGGGAGATGGCCTTGCTGCGGACGAGAGGAGGGGTGAAGGCCGACTTGATTGGCTGCTTGCTGCTCAGGGAGAGCAGGCTTCTGGAGGAGTCCTTTCAGTGAGGGCATGCAAAATACAACATTACACATCAAGCAGAATATTACAACGACAACATTAACACTGCATATAATATCTAGTAACAAAGTCATGCACATACAATAATTTTAGTATTACATAAACCCAAAACATTTAAATATAACCCAGCACTTGAGTTTTTTGTAACAGGTGAAGGAAGTTTAGTTTTACCTCTTTTTTTTTTTTTTTTAAAATGGAGTGCAATTTTATAATGAACTTCAGCGATGGTTGAAATAAAAACATAATATTATATTTTAAATAGACTAATGAATATTTAAAAAAAAGTTTTTTGCATGTAGTGTTAGTTAATAAGTAATTATCAGGGTCAACTGTTAAGCATAAGATTAAAAATGAAACATTCAAATGCAAGTTAAAATTAATACTTAGGATGATGGTACACCTTTACAATATAACATGCATGCAATCATTTAAAAAGACACATTGAGAAGTTAGCAATGACGAAACTAAGCAATGATGGGAAAAATTACTATTTGATTTATAACTTTATGGAGTTAGGGATTCCATTTGAAATCATCTGAAGAAAACTTCTTTACTCAACACTGAAATTGATGCTGTGATATTTATGTACCAGTCAATAGAGAGAAATTTTGTGCATTTATTTAACTAAGGATCATAGCCAAAATATTTTAAAAACAAAACATAGATAATAAGTGACAGAAAAATGATAAGCAGACATACAACATGGACCATAGAACAAACATTCACTTGCAAGATTATAAAGAGTTATAGCAACAATAATCCCTGAAATTGTGCAGGTAAGAAATTTTGGAAAACTCATAAATACCTGAGTAGAATTTGCTGAAAGCAAACTGTCATCCTCATCAGCACTGTGGTGAGATCTCTCGGTGCGGAGAGAACTCTGGAATGGATGAAACGCCCTCCTCAGACCCTCGTCATGGACCTGCCTATTCAGAGAGCTGAAGTCCTGAGAGCCGGATGTAGCAGTTTGCATAGATAGCGCCAGCTTGTGTGAGTCAGTGAATGATGCTGATCTGATCATTCTCCTCCTCATGCTGGAGCTAGTTGAGGGTTTCTGGCGGAGGGTCACCAACGGCTCTTTGAGTTTGGATTTGGCTTCTGCCACAGCCTTTCGAGGGTCATATTCTTTTCTCCGCTTCCATGCCATTCTTTCAGCAGCTTTGGGTGAGTTGGATCTGCTGCCCGGCTGTGACTGACTTCGACTGCCAAGGCCTGTGATGGCCAAGCCACTTCTGATTACTCCAGTGGGTGTCGCCCGTAGCTGAGACTTTGGGGTGGGCTCCCTCTTAGTGGCAGCGACAGCAGCTTGCTGAGATATTGTCAGTGAGCTGGCTCGCGTAAGCTTCTGACTTGATTTGCTGCTATCCACTTTAGATGGAATATTTGAATTACTATTTGCCTTGTGCACTTTGTCTTGAGCACTGTTGGTCCTACTCTTCCGCACAATCTGAGCTCCTAGACTGGTTGCTGTTGCATCACTTCGATGAGTTTCCAGCAATGACCTAGTTCTGGTCGTACTGTGAACACTTGAAGATCTGACTGATGAGCTGCTAGCATCAGATTTTGAGGACTTCCCTGAGCGGGGAGTAGTAGGCTCATCAAAGCTATCAGCACGAGCTCTGCGAAGCTGGAAAGCCCTGTTGGGTTTGGTCATAGTGATGGTGCCTTTCCCTTTGGACGAGGATCGGGACAGGCTACCATCACCTGTGTCTGAACTAACATCCGATATAATACTGTCATTATCAAAACTGTCTCTACGACCGCTAAGCACATCTGAGACTAGTGATTTCCTAGTGGTGCTAGTGCTAGACACAGTTGCTATGCTTCTGGGGGAAGCCATGCTTCTAGAGCGGGAGGCCGCAGTCTGAGAGTATGTTTTTCCTAATGTTGCTTTCTTGCCTGGGAAAGCAGGAGGTGTGGAGTTTGCATCATTAGCAGCTTTCATAGAAAAGTCTTTCTGCTGCTTTCTTGATAAGGCATCTCTTGGACTTTTGTACAGAGTAGGCTTGACATAATCGTCATCGCCATTGACCAGGGCCACAGTACTGGAAACATCAGTGTCCGATTCAGTACTCTGGGATCGTTTCTTGTCGTGACTTGACTTGTAGACAATTCTTGCTTCCATGGCAGCCATAACAGTTTCTGTATCCTGTAAAAGTAGCTCAGTGTCCACACTGCCCCTGGACCTGGCAGAAGTGCTCGGGCTGGTCGTGGTGACGTTGGTCAATGAAGAATCATCCCGATAGCCGTTGCTACCATTTTTACTCCTGGAACGAGTCTGACTGGACAGCCTTGGAGATCTCCCGTTTGAAGTGCCATTGATTTTGCCACCACAGAAGTCTGGAGTTCTCTCGTGGCGAACATCCTCAGCAGACTGATCATGGTCCCCTACAAATGAACTGTGTTCGCTGCTGACAGGGCTCTTGTCTGTAGGGATAGATGGTAGTTTCCTCCCTGTTCCTGGTCTTTTTCTGTTCAGACCCTGAGGTGGCTTTTTGGAAAGGGAAGGCTCACCTGTGGGGAAGAACAAACAGAATCTTGAATTATAATATCCTTACATTAATATGTCATGTAATAGCTGTCTAAACACAACAGGCATGAGATTATTACCATAAAATTCAACAAATATCAAATACTACAAAATTCAACAAATATCAAATACAATAAACTGCAACAAATATCAAATACAATAAACTGCAATTTTAAAATCCATTACTTTGTTTTTCCTTCTAGGTCAAAGTATTTTTTTTATATATATGTCCAGAAATATGCCAATGAAAATCATTTAAAATTTTCAATTAGCTTTTCATCCATTCAGAGTCAGAGGTATAACAGTGCATTTCCTTTATAGTATATCACATAATATCTCTATCAATGCACAGTCACATAATATCTCTATCATTGCACAGTCACCTATCTATATAATATCTCTATTATTGCACATTCACATATCTATACAAGGCTGTACCCAGGATTTTGTTTGGGGGGGGGGCTGTGTGGAGAGTTTTTATATAAGAAAAAATTGGAACACAATGATAAAGAAGTATATTTTATAATAAAATTTGATTTTTAGAATTAATTTGGGGGGGGGCTGCAACCCCTCCCCCCCCCCCCCGCCGGGTACGGCCTTGTATCTATATAATATCTCTATCATCACATAGTCACATATCTATATAATATCTTTTATGAAAAAGTAAAAAGAAAAAATGAGAATGGCAATAAACATACCTTCCTCCTTAACATTCTTGGTCATATCAGTGGACTGGCCCGAGGATTTGTGAGAGGTCAGTGCTGCCAGCTGTCTGACCCAGGTCTGAACTCCATCCTCATTAGGCATATCAGAATTCTGAAACAAAGAAAGGGTTGAAATTAAGATAAAATTCACAAAGTCAACAAACAGCCAAACAAAGAAAGGGTTGAAATTAAGATAAAATTCACAAAGTCAACAAACAGCCAAACAAAATAAGCCTAGAGCTGTTTGCGAATGCAATAATTTCCAGACTGATTTAATATGTGTTCACGTCACATTCAGGATAGGCGTTGTACTATGTCTCTTTACCCTACCACCTTAAATATGTGTTCACGTCACATTCAGAATAGGCGTGGTACTATGTCTATACCCTATCACCTTAAATATGTGTTCACGTCACATTCAGGATAGGCGTGGTACTATGTCTATACCCTTTCACCTTAAATATGTGTTCACGTCACATTCAGGATAGGCGTGGTACTATGTCTATACCCATCACCTTAAATAAATGACTAAAAAAAAGGGCAAGTAAACAATGAACATAATGTAAATCTTGGACCTCTGACAATGCCAACCTAGTGATTACCCCAATGAGTTAACACCTCCACCAAATGTTCAGTAACAATAAAGCAGATTACGCCCACTGTCTTGTGTTCCATGTTGCAACCCCTTACGACGGCCTTGCATCAGATAATAATCATTTTTTTTTTAAAAAGAGCTTCTAAAGCTCAACATGTGAAGTGTGCACTTGACTAGAAATTTTAGTTCCGTCCAGACGCTGACAGTTCTGTTTCTAAAGCTTGTGGCGAGATTTGAACAAAACAAAAGACAGGTGACTTATGTGCATCTATTTATATGGGCTGAAAAACCATTCCAGAAAAGGGGGAATCGTTTACGTTACAATAGATGATGAAAAATTTTCAGGTCTGTTATTTAAAACCTCCGTGGGTGGTGACTATACTCAGTTGTTGTTTTTTTTTTATTAATGCAGTTTCAACGTTTTAATGTTTTAAGATTGACACACACACACACACCCTTTTCCCACAAAATTATCACAATAAGGGACACATGCTAATTACAGCAAGTCAAATCTAGGTCAACACTGCAAGGACTATGCGAGGAATGTTGACAGAACAAATCTTTAAAAAAAAATCTGGCCAAATTATCCTGCTGTTGATATTTCAATATTGATAGTTCTATTGAGGTTAGGTGATGTATGTGTATTTGTGAGACCAGGGCCGTTCTGAGGTCTTCGTAGGCCCTAGGCACTTTCAAAGTCGTAGGCACTCCCCATCTTCCGCACTTCTTTGCGATTTGAAATCTAAATACACTTTGAGTACGTCGTATGTGACTATGCTAAGGCAAAGAGCTGTAATTTACAGCACTGCAGCTTGACTTGCTCACACGGTTATATATAGTTACTTTAATACAAACATTGTTAAATTTTATTGGCATTCTGAACTTGTTTTCACTTTATGTTCTGGCTTTCGTAGGCCCTTGAAAAGTTCGTAGGCACTAGGCACAGTGCCTACTGTGCCTAGTTGATAAAGCGGCCCTGTGTGTGACACTGACGATATGTGAAAGAGGCGAGAGACAAAAAGCCAAAAAAAAAATCTTTAAAACAAACTCCATAATGTCATAATGTGTTAACGTGTGAGAATATTGTGGAGCTGTCATTAGTTCTGTTGTGTGGTGTTTTGATTAAGAGAGAGGGTGAGAGTGTGTGTGTGGGGGGGGGATTATGCGGGAACATCAAAACGGATGATATACTGTATAATGTTCAGTATGGTCACCACAAAAAGCTTTAAAATCTGCAGACATCCTTTATCGTCCACAATTAAATCCGCCCTTCTTACTTTCTGGATGGCCCAACACGTTTTTTTAAAGCCCTGCAAAACTTAAAAACATCTTTTCGTTTTGGTAACATCGACTTGCTCTAGCATCTCTACACTAAACAGTCGTAACGAAACAGACAACAGAGAAACAGAAGAAAAAAAAAACTACTACAGAATCAACTGTCATACGTCTTTCATTACCCCCTACCCCCCACCCACACACTTCCCTCTTTCCGTCCCGCCTCTACACCCTCCCCCCGTCCAATACCATCTCCACAATCTGTGTGACTTTACCGTTTCCACAATCCGTGACTTTACCGGGTTTCGCTCTCCACCCCCCCCCTTACCCCCCATTCTCTCGTGGTGAAGAAAGATTCAGCATTAAAAAAATATGCCGCCCCCGCATGTGGTGCTGATAAGTGCAGCAGTATGTGGCTAGTCATTTCGACTTTACTAACACCACCCGGGGGGGGGGGGAAGACTTGTACCAGTTCGTCTCAAGTTGTGGGCGAAAACAAACAAACACTACATACAGACATTCTCGCCCATCACAATTAGATCCGTCCTTCTGGATGGGCAAACAAAACAACCGCATGGGGCCCCCTAGTCATTTGCCAAAGGGCCCTCTTTCAGAACAAACACGATCGCCTACCCCACCCCCTCTGCACACACTAGTCAAAGAGCCCTCTACCAGTACAAATGCAATCTTTCCCTCCCCTCCGAACCCCACACCGATTTGCCAAAAAAAAAAAAAAGCCCACAAAAAGAACAATCCAATCTCCCATCCCGCCCCCCTTCCAGTACAAATTGACCTCAACATGGACATTGGCTAAGGTTCCCTGCTCCCCTCCCCCTTCCAACAACAAAAGAGAACAACCCTGATCACAACATTACAAACACAAAGAAATCATAATGAAATTGTAGGATTATTGCAATGTCGTCGGGTTCTGAGCTATATTGAAAGTATCAGAGCTATGGTTTATCGGAAAGTGGTCTAAAATTTGATTGCCAAATTCCGCGGGCGGACAGACAAACAGACAGACAAGAAGTGAAAGTTAAGAAAAACGTTGTAAATAGATTGGAGGATGTGCACAATCAACACAATCAACTAACACAAGCGACTGTCCAGTGGCAATATCAATCCGATGTCATCACACACACACACGCGCGCGCACGCACATGTACAGAGAAACGTGTGGATGGAACTTCAACGCCACACGACTTGATATTTAAAATGCTAGTTCACATGTCACGCGTACCGCTGAACACAGAGGGGGCATCTCCTCAGTCAGCACGTGACAAGCATATAATGTCACATTATAAGCACAAATGTCACATTATAAGCACAAATGTCACATTAAAAGCACAAATGTCACATAATACGCACACACACACGGCACATGTCGTACGTAGATGCCACAATACCCAACCGAGCACCAGTGAAATATCTCACACGGGTCTATTGGAACGAAATCACGAGTTGTTCTTGTTGTTGTTTTTTTTTTTTAAACAATGAAAATTAAACTTATAATAAAAAACGAAGGCATTACTCTGATAAGGAACACTCGGGCCTCCGACCGATAGACGGCTGGCTTGAATTCACTCTCCATTGTGTGAAGTATCAAATCCACAAAAAATCTGGACAATGATTACCACACATAACATGTATCTATCTATATATAAAAACAGCTATCGGCTTTCACCCGGCAGCTCGGTAAAGTTGACGTCAAGAAATGAACGTACGTACTGAGCCGCGGGAACGATAGGGAGGGCAGGGCACGGCTAGTGAATGGAGAGGGGAGGGGGAAGGGGGGGGGAGGGTGAGGCAACAATGACAGCGGGGATGAGCGGTTCTGGAAATGTACGTTTTGTACGTCGTGTGTGATGCATAACAACATTTCCAGACATCAAGCAACGGGCAGTTTTCACTGAAACGCATAGCCCCCCCCCCCCACTCCAACAGCTGTATATATATTTCACAAAAAAAAAAAACCAAAGCAAAATATAAAGGGTAAAGGGATTGGGGGGGGAGGGGGGAAAGGGACAGTAAATGAAAAAAAGTAAACCGTACAAGTTACACGTCAAAGTATTAAGAGGGGGTGGGAATAAGTGAGGAAACACAAAAATGTTACTAGTAAAATGTATTAAGTGGAGGGGGGGGACCTATAACTGGTTTTTTTAGTGGGTTTAGGCTTTGCGGTGTGGGAATAAATTAATGTAGGGCGGGGTGGGGGGGGCGCTGGCTAAAATGCTCCTGGTGTGGCGTAGACTTGGACCATCTGGACAGGAGACAAAAAGGGTAAAAGATGGTGTGTGTATGTGTGTGGGTGAGGGAGTAACATGCAGTATGGGGGGGTGAAGGAAGAAAGGGAAAGGAGGGAGGGGGGTGGGTGGGTCGAGGTCTGACATTCCGAGAGCCACGAGTCGGTCTACTACTAGATCGGCTCACCCGAGACTTCCACCAAGTCCTGAGTGGGAGGGAAGGGGGGGGGAACTTGAGAGAATGAACAGGGTTTTGGGAATCAGAGAGAGAGAGAGAGAGAGGCAGACATTTTCTTCAAGGCCTCGGCGAATAGTTCAAAACAGATTGGAGCTGGCTTCCAGTTCTAAATATATCCATTGACACCTAATGCTGAAAACTTTGTCTAAAATTATCCTCCGACCTCCGCCACCCCACCACCCCCTGTCTTTACGTTCAAGAACACACAAAAAAAAAAACAACCTCTCACCGCGCACTCGAAAAAAAAAATCCCCCCCCCCCCCGGATGAATAAATAAGAAAACTTGGTAAAAGCCAGACGTTTGGGTGTGAGTCTAGGATTGTACCGATTCTTAAACTACCCACCCAACGCCCGTTACTCCAGAGCCTTTGGTTTCTTTTGATGGATTCCGTGTACTCGTGGGTTCCTTCATGTCAGGGAACAGGGGGTGGGGGTGGGAGAGACATCTGGTTGGATGTGTGGACAGAGGAAACAAAAAGTCAAAAGAAACCTTTCTAGAATGTAGCGAGGATGTATGCAAGGACGACTGTGTAGATGTATGGAAGGAGAGATGGATGGTTGGTGTGAGGATAGATCGACGGAAGAAATGGATGGAAAGGCTCAAAAATTGGGGAAGATAGATTGATAGATGGGCAGACTTATACACGGGGAAACAGTCATATTAATACACGGGTAATAGATGGGTGGACAGATAAATAGGTGGAAGAATCAATAGATGGATGTATTTAATGATAAACATACATAATGACCGATAAACCGATTAGACGATAGATGGCAAGACTGAGAAAAAGAAAAAAAAAATGGTCAGTGAAATCATCAAGCAATATGGCCACATTTATTACCAACGTTAATGTAGGAGTAGGGGGGTGAAAGGTTGGCGAGGTTGAGCGCTTCACTGTCAATATTTCAAGATTTGTTTGTGTGTTTCGTTCCGTGGGCAAAATTGCACTTTTTTTTTTAAACAGCCCCATTAGATAAATTTACAATGAGGTGTATGTGTGTGTGTGTTGGGGGGGGGGGGGGACTGGGGTAAGTAAGACTAATGGAACAAACCTGCAGGAAACTCAGCAATGGAAATAATTTGTTACGAATGCATGGACGAAAAAGTTTTAGAATAAAACGAGATTGACAAATGCCAAATGGTTTAAACACAATAAAAATTTCTCTCTTTAGAAAACCTAATACGGCGACCAACCCAACAAGATGTTTTTTTTTCAAACTCAATTTCACAAACAAAATTTTTAGTGTGGGGGTGGCTAATTAACAAGGCGTAATGGGTTAAAAATGAAAAGTTCACATACATTAACCCTCTACATGCCTCACACACACACACACACACAAAAACGTTAACGTCAAAAATATTCAATCAATACAAAAAAAAAAAGAATGTGTTCCTTTTTCTTCCCTATCTGCCAGGTGTACGAAGTAAAAACATGTTTCTAACACACGCTATTATGTGGCATGCGATCAATTCAAGACGCTCACTTTATCATTCACAATTCATTAGTATTACTGAGGTGTCAAAATAAATTAAAAACATGGACCTGATAAGAGTTGGCCAGGTACTTGTGAGGCAACACAAGTAGTGGTGACCGGCCGTGTGGCCGTAACGTTTAAACTGACGCAACGAAAAATCTGGACCAAATCAGAGGCGTACCTAGGGAGGGGCGGGGTCCAAATTCGAAAGCCCCCCCGGGCCCCAGCTTGAGGGGGCCCACACAAAAATATTTCACATTAAATATTAAGTACTTTATCTCATGTCATGATGTCGACTGTCAAAATGCAGGGACCCCCAAAGAGTCCAAGCCCCCCCTACCGCCGGGGTCCTCAAATCCCTATGTTCGGCACTGGACCAAACTATTGACTTTTTTATGGGTGACAGGCATGAATTTTGAGGCCACAAAAAAAAATCACCTCGTCGTTTTAAAAAAAAAATGTCTCTCAAGAAACTTTCAACACTTCAACAGGTTTTATTTTAAAATCATGTATAAGAGAGAGAGAGAGAGAGAGAGAGAGAGAGAGAGAGAGAGAGAGAGAGAGAGAGAGAAAGAAAGAGAAAGAGAAAGAGAGAGAGAGAGGGGGGGAGAGAGAGAGAGAGAGAGAGGAGAGAGAGAGAGAGAGAGAGAGAGAGAGAGAGAGAGAGAAATGTACACTGTGTGACAGCGGTCGGGGAACTTTTTTAATCATTACCCCAAAATATTTTTGTGTAAGTTGATATTACCCCATAGCAAATAAAAAATATATACTTTTTACTCACAAAATTTCCATTGTTACCCCTAAAAATTTCATTTTTACCCCCAAAAATTTCATTTTTACCCCATTCGGGGTAATTAACCCCGGTTTCCCCGACCGCTGCTGTATGATAAGAAGATGCAAGATTGTTAGTCTTGTTTTCAGTAAAAGAACGTCATATCAGACAATAAAACACGATATCGGAAACAAGCAGAAACAAAATCGTGTTGGTTGAATTAAATGTAAACAGTGAGACTGGTTAAACTAGATAACAAATTGTGACAAGAATATTATCCCTACGTCTGCATTAAACAAACATGGCCACTCTGTTTTTGATAAAATAGGCAATTTCTCTAGTAGAAAAAAAAAGGAAGCAGCCGAGAAGCTGATTTTTTTTTTTTTGGCTTTTTAAAAACAACAAAAATCTGGCATCTTTTTCCATGTCAAATGCAAAGAAAAAAAAACATGACAGGTAAGCACTCTAAACGATTTAACAGCCTGGTGTGGGAAAAAATTGTTTCAAATTATTACAGCTTAGAGACGGCGTCAAAATTCACGGGGCATCGGTAACCAGACGAACAAAGAGAAGGATTGGCAAAACACGACCCGAGGGGCATGTACGTCCCGTTTGGTTGTTTCATCCGACCTTACACGGGCAACGGAACTTGACATTTCATATAACTACTCCGTCCATTTTCTTAAGGTTCGGATCCTTCTGATCTAATCAAACAACCCACTGGGAACCACGATAAAAAACGATTGCCCACCCATTTTCTAAATACTATACTCCAACCCTCCCTCTCTCATTTTATGATTGTTAGCTCTCATTTTATGATTGTACTCTCATTTTATGATTTTATCTCTCATTTTATGATTGTTAGCTCTCATTTTATGATTGTACTCTCATTTTATGATTTTATCTCTCATTTTATGATTGTTAGCTCTCATTTTATGATTGTACTCTCATTTTATGATTTTATCTCTCATTTTATGATTGTTAGCTCTCATTTTATGATTGTACTCTCATTTTATGATTTTATCTCTCATTTTATGATTGTTAGCTCTCATTTTATGATTGTACTCTCATTTTATGATTGTACTCTCATTTTATGATTGTTAGCTCTCATTTTATGATTGTTAGCTCTCATTTTATGATTGTTAGCTCTCATTTTACGATTGTTAGCTCTCGTTTTATGATTTTAGCTCTCATTTTATGATTTTATCTCTCATTTTATGATTGTTAGCTCTCATTTTATGATTGTTAGCTCTCGTTTTATGATTTTAGCTCTCATTTTATGATTGTAGGACAGGCGCAAGTCAATAACATTTAGGTTTTAATATTTAAAAGACAGGGACCCCGCAATATTGTTAAGAAATGGGGGGAGAGGCTGGATGGGGTCAAAGACAGTCGCCCAGTTTACGTGAGCCTAAGAACATCACTACACATAGTCATACATACACACACATACACCAATACAAGCAGCAGACCTCGAGTAAGTGACTGTCTAAAAAAGAGATGAGCGAGGCCAGAGTTATGTTTGGATGACTCACCGTTTACCTGTGACCTTTTTATATTTTTTGTTCCCCCCCCCCCACCCGTCTCTTTGTTCTGCGGTTTCGTTGGATCTTTCAGAAGCTTCTAAAATAATTTGAATCTTGGCCGTCAAACAACATGCCGCCAACGACGTTACAGAGAGACAATTTAGTGTAATTTTTATTTTTTTAAAACTATACCCTTCAATAATACACGATACCCTTCAATAATACACGATACCCTTCAATATTACACGATACCCTTCATTATTACACGATACCCTTCATTATTACACGATACCCTTCAATAATACACGGTACCCTACAATAATACATGATACCCTACAATGATACATGATACCCTACAACAGTGGTCGGCAAAGTGCGGCTCCGGAGCCGCATGTGGCTCTTTGGCTCCTTAAGTGCGGCTCTGGTATTTAGTTTTATTTAGTATACACCTTATTTAGTGTAATAAAAGCAGATTTGGCTCCCAATTTTTTTTTAATTGTTGTAATGTTCATATTTGGCTCTTTGGCTGATAAGTTTTCCGACCACTGCCCTACAATAATACATGATACCATTCAATAATACATGATATCATCCAATAATACATGATACCATTCAATAATACATGATACCATCAAATAATACATTATACCATTAATAATACATGATACCATCCAATAATACATGATATCATTCAATAATACATGATACCATTCACTAATCCATGATACGATCCAATAATACATGATACCATTCAATAATACATGATACCATCCAATAATACATGATGCCATTCAATAATACACGATACCATTCACTAATCCATGATACCATGCAATAATACACGATACCATCCAATAATACATGATACCATCAAATAATACATGATACCATCAAATAATACATGATACCATTCACTAATCCATGATACCATCAAATAATACATGATACCATTCACTAATCCATGATACCATTCAATAATACATGATACCATCAAATAATACATGATACCATTCAATAATACATGATACCATCAAATAATACATGATACCATTCAATAATACATGATACCATTAAATAATACATGATACCTTCCAATGATACATTTAAAATCGGGCTGGATGTTTTATTTCATTCATTCCCTAGCTCCCCGCCCTCGTAAAAGGAGTGGATGTTGTTATCGAATCATAAAAAAATAAAATGCCCGGACGACGCGTAGTCTGTGGGTTCGATCCTCTGTCCCCCCAAGGCCAATTGGCTTTAAATGGAAACCCGACACTAGGAAAGTAAATGTGGGTTGTTGGTATCGTGGTTGCCACACAGTTCATCAGTATGCCGTTGCTACGGAAACAGATGAACTCTTAACCCCGTTGGCCTTTAAGGGCTTGATGGGAAAACTGCGTGCATGTAGTCTGTAGTACTCGGTCAGCGAACCACACAAGAGTCACCAAGTGACCTGCAGTGTGCATTTATTTTAACAGTAAATAAAATTAACAAACAACAAACAAACACGCACATCGTACATACAAACAGTGATCGATTTAAGACAAAAACCGGTGCCGGGGATGACAAAAAAAAAATTTCTCCAGAGCCTGGAATAAATGTCTATGGTTTCATCCCCAGGCAGGGATATATTAGCTAAAGCAGCGCCGGGGACGACAGGTCTCAGTGCCGGGGATATCCCCGGCGATAAATCGAGCCCTGCATACAAATAAAAAATACTATTTAAAACATTATTTAAACTTTCATAGCGTGTTTCAGTTCCAAATAAATCATGATGAGTGAATCGAAGTCGAAGATATAGATGAATGAATTGGAGATATAGATGAGTGAATCAGAGATATAGATGAGTGAATCGGAGATGTAGATGAGTGAATCGGAGATATAGATGAGTGAATCAGAGATATATATAATTCATCTAAAAAAACGCGATCTATATATTAAAAAAGAACCTTTTTAAATCTCTTATTTATTTTGTTAAGCTTGAGATGTTTCATTGATGGTTGTGCAGATGTTGTATGAACGTGGATGGAAGGTTAAAACAAATAATGGCAGATGTTAGGAAGCCTGTAATTTGATATCAAGTCAGAACTTTGTGTGTTTGAGTTTTGGAGGGTGTAAGCAGGGCCGTTCTTCAGTTTTCGGGGGCCCTATGCTGCCTGGCATCAAGTGCCGTTAGATTTTGATATGAAATTTTAGTGGTAGGAGGGCCCATCCATAGGAAAACGTCTCTGTGCGTGAGTAAAGGTTAACGTTTCGAGTGTGTGTTCAAACAGTAGTGTGTGAGATTTTTTGTAAACACTAGTGTGTGTGTGTGTGTATGTAAACAGTAGTGTGTGTGTGTGTGTGTGAGTGTGTATGTAAACAGTAGTGTGTGTGAGTGTGTAAACAGTAGTGTGTGTGTGAGTGTGTGTGTGTGTGTGAGTGTGTGTAAACAGTAGTGTGTGTGTGTAGACAGTAGTGTGTGTGTGAGAGAGAGAGTGTATGTAAACAGTAGTGTGTGTGAGTGCATGTAAAACAGTAGTGTGTGTGTGAGTGTGTGTGTGTGTGAGTGTGTGTAAACAGTAGTGTGTGTGTGTGTGTAGACAGTAGTGTGTGTGTGAGAGAGAGTGTATATAAACAGTGGTGTATGTGTGTGTGAGAGAGAGAGTGTGTGTAAACAGTAGTGTGTGTGAGTGCATGTAAAACAGTAGTGTGTGTGGGTGCATGTAAACAGCAGTGTGTATGAGGGAATGTAAACAGCAGTGTGTTTGTGTGAGTGTACATGTGCGATTAACGGGCACAATGGCATTGTCCTTCTCAAATGAAAGTAATAATATAGATAAAATATGGAGACTTTCATCGACATGATCAGCACCAAGGCGAATATATCGGCAGATAAACTCGCCTTCATTTTTTTTAAAATCCCGGACGAGATAATCTAACAGGACACATCAACGACAGATAGCGGACATTTGACGTCTGCAGAAGTGACAGTGAAATAAGTGGCGTATGTAACGACGTGGGGTGCACTACCAGCAAAAACGGTTGATAGCCATCCTTTAAAAATGTCCGCCGGCCCGACCCCCCTTCTCTCCCCTGAAGGAGCCCTTACATCGACGCCACATCGATAAATGTGACATTCTTGCGACGCCCAGAGACCCCAATGAAACCAATGGTGACAACTGGTAGTTTTGAGTAATTAATAAAAATCTGGTTACAAGAATGACTATTAAAAAAAACTAACTATACATTTTTAAGACGGCCTAAAGATTATGCTTTTCTCACTGGCAATAAACCGACTTCAATTCTTAACAGACAATAAAAACAATGATTCCATTAAGCCAGAACTTGTAATGTACCAACAACCTAATTAGCTTATAAATTAAAAAAAAAATACGTTTCCCATTGTACTTATTATGTATTTCTAGGACTCTGTGTGTATTATGCAAAGGGAAGTAATAAATATTGATGAAACGCATTCATTTTCTGTGGTTATTTCCCTTCCCGTCAAAAAAAAATAAGGTACCGCTCAGTAAAAGATTAACTAACAAAGCAAAAAAAAAAAAAGCATTTTCAAACATTTAAAATATATATGCCGGTACAAGATGTGCTATCAATTGGTCAAATAACCACCTACCCCACTCCGGCTCTCTTATATTATCAGCCTCAATGTAAGGAGTCTTAACGCAAATATTCAAAGTGTTCCGATAAAATGGATCAATATTACGTACAGACAGTGCATGAAACCCGATACACCCCGCGATCAGTTCAGTGGCAACACGATACTTCGATGAATTCCGATCAATCACTACACGGCAGAGTTGAAATATCTTAAATGTGTGTCACACACACACGCGCGCGCGCGCTGTTAGACACACATATACTTCACGCCATACTTCACGCCGTGCGCACGCGCACACAACACACAAACACATAGGCGCAATTAGAATAGGGAGTCAGACTATGAAAATGCAACCATGTTTCCGTTGCCAGCACCGTGGTACGACGACCAATACCGCCCCTGGCTCTGTAACCCCCTCCTCTCCCATCCACAGCTTCGTCGCCTAGGACATGTACCTGTAAGTTACTTCTAGGACATGTACCTTTAAGTTACTTCTAGGACATGTACCTTTAAGTTACTTCTAGGACATGTACCTTTAAGTTACTTCTAGGACATGTACCTGTAAGTTACTTCTAGGACATGTACCTTTAAGTTACTTCTAGGACATGTACCTGTAAATTACTTCTAGGACATGTACCTTTAAGTTACTTCTAGGACATGTACCTGTAAGTTACTTCTAAGACATGTACCTGTAAGTTACTTCTAGGACATGTACCTGTAAGTTACTTCTAGGACATGTACCTGTAAGTTACTTCTAGGACATGTACCTTTAAGTTACTTCTAGGACACGTACCTTTAAGTTACTTCTAGGACATGTACCTGTAAGTTACTTCTAGGACATGTACCTGTAAGTTACTTCTAGGACATGTACCTGTAAGTTACTTCTAGGACACGTACCTGTAAGTTACTTCTAGGACACGTGCCTGTAAGTTACTCCTAGGACACGTGCCTGTAAGTTACTCCTAGGACACGTGCCTGTAAGTTACTCCTAGGGCACGTACCTGTAAGTTACTCCTAGGGCACGTACCTGTAAGTTACTCCTAGGGCACGTACCTGTAAGTTACTCCTAGGACACGTACCTGTAAGTTACTCCTAGGACACGTACCTGTAAGTTACTCCTAGGACACGTACCTGTAAGTTACTCCTAGGACACGTACCTGTAAGTTACTCCTAGGACACGTACCTGTAAGTTACGCCTAGGACACGTACCTGTAAGTTACTCCTAGGACACGTACCTGTAAGTTACGCCTAGGACACGTGCCTGTAAGTTACTTCTAGGACACGTGCCTGTAAGTTACTCCTAGGACACGTGCCTGTAAGTTACTTCTAGGACACAGTGGCATACTGTACACAATACAAAAACATCTCTCGACGTGACGTGAACGACGGTGGTTCAAGCTCTGGGTTCAACAAAGACCAATGCCCGTCAAAAAAAAACCCACAACAACAACACCCGAGAGAGAGAGAGAAGAGAGAGAGAGAGAGAGAGAGAGAGAGAGAGAGAGAGAGAGAAGACATCGGAGTGTCGTTTAATTATAAAAACCAAATACATCAACAATAGCATCGAACTCGGGCCAGATAAATGGAATGTTTGCATCAATTAGCCTGCCATTCTCCGCTGTATTAGGCAGCTCCAACTGTCATCTATAGTAACTTTGAAAATCAAATATTGAGTTAACACCCCCCTATCTCCACCCTCCTCTCTCTTTCTTCTGATACTCTGCACCCAGGAGTATTTAATTCGTCAGCTATTTCACCTTCACTCAAATCACCATTAAAATGATCATAACACACAAAAGCGCATTCTATGTAATTTCGTCTACAAATTAGACAACAAAAAAAAAGGTCCGATGCGTGGAACCTATCACCTTACAGGAGGGATGTACAATTACAAGGCAAACACTTTAACTGGTAGATGCGTGAATAATTGTGAGGTGTGTGTGAAAGGGCGGGCGGGGGTTGGAGTCTTGTTTACGTTCGGCTTTTTAATAATCACATGTGAGAAACAGAATACAAAAAGACAGGGTTAGGGAGAAACAGAATACAGAAAGACAAGGTTTAATATTCATCTGATGATATTCAATTTACTGGGGTTGTTTATGGGCAGGGGAACGTGTTTTCTGTTTGTCTCAAAGCAGGCTTCGGCAGACCCCCCCCCCCTTAAAACTTCGAGGAATATTTTAGCGAGGAAAAAGAAAATAAAGAGTTAATACAACATTCATTTACCTTTAGTGGTGCTAACAAGTTTAGTCCATCCGATGACGTGCATTTCCAAACGTGATTATTAAAACAGTGCTCGTTAATCCCTTAAAAAATAACACTTTATACATAGGTTTCTAAGGATATGGAGATTCCCGATTCTAAAAAAAAAAAATAACACCGAACAATTGAATGTTTACTGTGGCGATACAAAAAGTGGCACCGTAAGTCGCATATATCACAATCTGCTCATAAGCAATCATTTACACCAAAAAAAAAAATGTACACATGATCAATCCGAGGGAGTCATAGTTGAGATTTACAAACATGTTTTAACTGCGCAGCATCATCAGACAGTTCAAGAAAATAAAAAGGAAATAAATTTGTCTGACGGTGTGTCAACACGGGATGAGTTGAACTATGACAATGACACTGGCTACAGAAGCCGTTATCCCTGTGCACACATAATCTCAAACCCCCTCCCCCCCCCTCCCTCCCTTCCAATCCTCTCCCGTAAAGCATGTTTATTCTCAGGTGGGACAAGATGTGCGAGTGTGCGTCAGACTGACAGGTAAAGGGTGCCCTGTTGGTGCAACAGGAGATATGAGGCGGGGGAGGGGGGCGCCAGCGACGTCGCCGGCTTCTGTTTTGTCAGATCCCAAGTCTGGTGCAGTCAAACAGTTTAATGGGTGGGAGGAGGAAGGGGGGGGGGTGACGAGGAGAATCACACTCCACTGTTGAGCGTCTATTTGAAACATTTGCAGCTGCAAGCCTCAGCCAAGAATCTATTCGCACTCTGGTAGGATTTCTTTTTTCTTTTATTTTTTTTTTTGTTTTTACTTAATGTGTCTATTAGAACCTCACTGCCACTTACACTTTTCATTTAGGTCAAGCGAATGTGTCACACGGCAATCTAAAAAAAAAAAAACGTGTTGTAATTTAATCCTGCATACTCAGTGTCGAACCTAAGGATTTGTGGGCCCCGGGGGAAGTGGGGGGCTGGCCTCTTTGGGGGCCCCTGCATTTTGACATTCGACACCGTGACATGAGATAATGTATTTAATATTTAGTGTAAAAAAAAAACTTTAGAAGAGGGGGGGGACGGGACTTTAGAGTTTGGACCCCTCCCCCACCACCCTAGGTACGCCTCTGTGCATACTCATTACGTACTAATTAAGTGATGATGGTAGGTATATCGGGTTGGGGGGGTATGGGTCTGTGGTTTGGGAACCCGTGTATTGTGATAAGAATGCGCCCAGTGCGGTAAGTCAACAGACATGAACACATCTGCTCTTGGTCCGGCCCACCGGTCATATTTATGAACCCGGCGTGGCCCGCGATTCAAAAAGTTTGCCAACCCTTGTGCTGATGCATCAACATAATCTTGCCGGGCGACAGACACGTATAAAAAAAATAATACAACAACATTTAAACATTTATCATCTCGGCTGGTGTATGACTGTCACCTCTACTGTAACGGCCACACGACTTTTGATGACAAGTGGCTTCAGGTAGCCTAAGAAACAAAACACCATGGTATGAATCACCGTCAACAGCAGGGCATACAAGCAAAAGAGTAAATCACTCAAAGATTTGAGTCATTAAGATTACATAAATCAGTTCATCAACATACGCAGGATACCGTATGGTAGGCGACTGAAGATTTCATTGCGGCACACACAAGAGGATCTACACACGTACACACTTACGACCTACAGTGTTCTACTTTCAGGGGCGGGGGTGGGGGGGGGGGAGCCACTTGAAATAAATGACGTGTAATTTTATTAGCCACATTTATTAATACAAGTTAAAGCTGGAGACAGGTGAGACAGAAATAGAAAAAAAACAAAACTTACAAAATGAATGAATACATTTTTTTTTTTTAAATGTCGTGGGGTTTAAACAAGAATGTAAACAAGACTTTCTGTTTAATTGAAACAGCTGAGGAAGATTTTAACATTGAAGGGAGGTAAGGGTGAAAAAGTTAACGGAATTTCTGGTTTGCAGTTTAACATCCTTCAACAACGAGATGCCTTCTGACAATGTTGGTGGTCTTGTGTGTGTGTTTTGTGACGTAGTACACACTTTACCCGATATGTATCAAAACAATGTACACTCCCATCCCACTATCTCAATCTTTGCAATATATATATTAGTTTAGGAAGTGATGTGTGTAGAAACGTTGGGAAGAGGTTTCTGAGACTACGGGATTAAACAAATGCATTAGTCATCGTCACAACATGTCACCTCACCGGGTGGGACGAATGGGTTTAATAAATAGATTTTAATAAAAACCCGGCCACTCATGTCAAAAGTATAGAAATGAAATAGTAGGTGCTAATTTATGCTGATATCAACGTTTTCTTTTATCAGCGGCAGTGCCTGACACTGACAAGAGAGGGGGGGCTCATCATCATCCACTGCTGCGGTTCACACACCCCCCCAGCCCCTCATTCATATGCAAGGTAGGGAGGGAGCCCCTTGGCGAGTGACACGCACGGGGAATCGAGAATTTTGTTTTGTTTTAACTATGTGACAAAATTATCCCCAATCCCCCCCCCCAATCAGACCCGTGGCGGTCGCCCTAGTTGCCACCATGGGCGTATTCATGGAAAAAATGTCATATAAGAGGGGGGCATTTGCTCCCCCCTCCCCTTACATTTAAAAAAAATGTTATTAAGTTGTTATTTGCCCCCCCCTGGAAAATTTTTGCCCCCCCCATGGAAAAATTCCTAGCGACGCCCATGGTTGCCACCCCCCAAGAGGGGGCCCTTCTTACGAAAAGGCAAACTAGGCGAACGCCAGGGGGGGGGATGGTCACAATCCAGTATTCATTTCTATTATATGTACTTTTGCCAAGACACATAAACATCTTTGGACGTCTGGGGGCACACAAAGATCTAAGAACATCTCTGGATAACCCCCCCACACACACACACACACAAACACCTTAGAAATCGCCACTTCGTAAACCCCAATACATTGTTTAAAAAAAGGCTTGTATTCGAACGATGAAATAAAAATTTAATAGTAAAAAAAACAAACATTATATGAATAAATCGACAGGCGACCTTTTCACGTGGAGTGAGGACCACTGATAAGAAGAGTGCTTGTTGGCGGATTAAAAAAAAAGAATAAACAGGTCACTGGATTCTTTTACCGGTGCTGAACATTTTTTTTTACCGTGTCAACCAATAACAGTGTCTATTATTGGAGGGGAGAATGAGAGGGGAGGGGGGAGGGGAGAATGAAGGGGGAGAGGGGGAGAAGTGTGTCACATTCCACTATACAGCCATAGCTTCAGCACCCTCCCCCTTTAGCGTTTTCACACATTCCCACGGAGTAAGAAGAGATAGAGACAATGACTAACTAAGTTGTGTTCATTAGAAGACTACACATATGCACCTATCGTTAGACCGTTCAATTAGTAATTTAGAAAAAAAAAATTTGAAAAGTCACAACTAAACAAAAAAAAATCACACAAGCATCGGGTCTCTTGAGTGGGCGTTTGCTTTCAAGGGAAGCTACTACAATCTGTTAACGTCTTCTAGCGGACGGGATGGCCAAACAACAATAAACTAGAAAGTGTTTCAAGCAGTCGAATATTTTTTTTAAACAGGAAAATAACTGAATAAAATTTATGAAATAAAATTAAGATTCTCTGCATTTAAAAGTTAAAGTTCGAAGAGCCCACAATAATATAAAACCTATATTTGAACATGAAATAACGATTTTTTTTAAATATAAATAGTCCAATCTGGCAATGCTTGAAAGATGCTTGTAAGCCTGGCTCAAAAAAAAAAGGCCGACTAATAAAAAATATTATCTACGATCAACAAAACGATTACTAACCTTACATGTGAATATCAAGTGTAACTGTGTAATCGAACATGAAGCCTAGGATAAGTCAAGTATTTAGAGTAGATTCTATTTATTTTTTTTACGACCACGACTGGGTACTAAAAAAAAGAAAAGAGGCGAAATGTAACTCGCGTAAACCCGACACGCCTGTAGCCATGCCAAGGGCAATCAATCTGAATGAAAATATGTGGTAACTAATGTAAACAGAACGCTGGCTGCCGCTCTATTTTGGGAACAACGCTATGCTGACTATCGCTGAATGGCAGAGATGAATACATTTTTTTTTCTTATAGGTACAAGCATTTTTTTCCCCCGGTGAAAGGGAAAGTGGGGGTTGGGATAATGGGTCACTTGTACCAACAACAACAACAAAATAATCAAGTAGGCTGTGTTATGCGTTGAAAAAAGTGATAATCATAAAAAAGATATAGTTAAATAATTTTATACGGATATTTTATTGAATGACGCAAAAAATAAGTATGGACAAGTAAGGAAAAAAATTCGCTCCATGAGTGCAGTATTGCCGTGGGGGAATTGGGGGGGGGGGGGGGCGTGCTGAATACAACAATCAAGCCATCCATGCTAAAAGTACAGATCAATACAGAAAACTGGTTGGAAAGTATGGACAAATCAAGAGGGAAAAATTAGTACAGACATGGAGGATTATTAAATAAAGCAGTGTTGGAATTATATCAATGATATGTTCATAAAGTTTTGTTTTTACCTTGAACTGTAATTTTAGGGAGGACCAAAGAGATATATATCATATAGAAAGCTCACCAGTTTTGAAAATAAAGTCCTCTAGTAATGTTATTTTCCTAGTAACATAAATATGGATGCTCTTGGAAATGTAAATTTAAATTGAGGAATTTCACCCTGTATAATTTACATTCTCTATGTAGGACAGTCCTTTTTAAGCTGTGAACTCTTTCGGGGGAATTGTCCATATTAGATCGATGTTGTCTAATTATGTATCCCAATTAATGAAATCAGAAAAGAGAATATACATTTTTTTTAAATTAATGTTTCGCAGCCCTTGGACTGAAGAAGTTAAAATTTGCTGTTTTTGAAAATGAGTGTGAATATTGTAGCACTTGCAATAAAATTAAAAAATTTAGGAAAGTCCTTTTTCAATTTTTTTTAACATATTGTCATAGGAGGCTATACAGACTAAAAAATGCACTCGATGTATAAATACTGTTTAAAATGATAAATATATTAATAGGCATATTAGTATAATAACTAAATACTTTATGTACAATGTTTTATTATTAATTCAATCATTATTGTTTATGTGGAACTATTGTTTTAACTATTACAATGTTTCTTTTTTATTTTTCTTCAATTTTCATTGTAAAAAAATTTCAAACTTTAAGTGCATCCTCCTTTTCATCAGACAAATGAAGCATGCCCTGTCAACTAGGCATAAATTGTGAACAAAGTGGTGGAAAATAGTTGAGAGTGAAAATATTAGGTCGATAACAATGCTTAAAATATGAACAGAGGCCAAAGTAGTAAACAAAATGTGGAAAACAAATATTACACATTTATTGAGTAATTTTTTTTTTTTTTTTTCGATTGAACTGCTTAAGGAAAGTTTCTATATACATGTCGCAGGGAGTGATTTATTTTATTAGCTCCTCTTTGAGTAGATCGTACAGTTTCAAGGGGATAGGCCTGGAACTAATAAATAACGCAAAATGACAAAACATAAAATGTTTAGGCAATTTGAAATATTTGATGAGACACAAGAATTGTCTAGATATAGGCCCAACACATTGAATTTTTTTGTTCTTTTAAGTTAAAATATAGTAAAAGAAATCAACCGATCTTTAAGTTTGGCTTAAATCCAGGTTTAGCGATCACAATTTATGTCCAGTGAAGAGACTCTTATTACTGCATAAATATGAATGAGCAAAAGTGTATTTTTTACAGAATTCAATAAAAAAAATTTCATACATCCATAATTGTTTTTTTACCAAAACAAAAACACCTTCCAATTTTCTGTTCAGCCATTTACCATATAAAAACATAAAATTTCATTGTCCAGAAGTTTGTTTGAGATTAATCCATCTATTTCTTAAAAACTTATAAACTTCTGCTGTTTTTGAAAAAAAAAGCTGTGACCTATACTGAGAGGAGTAACAGTAATGATACACAATAAACTGTTGTTGCAAAAACAACTAATTTCCACATTAAATAATTTATACTAAGTTGATTTATTCTATACTGTAATGAATTTTTTTAGTTTGATGCCAGACAGTTCAAGACATGATTGTGCTTATTTATTTTCTGTATAAGCGAAGAAAAAAAAAAGTATTATTTGAACACTATTTCCCAAGTTTAAAAAAAAAATCAAAAGTAAATGTCGTTAATTATTATTGCTTTTTCTTACAAATAAAAAAAAACGATAAAAAAGGAAGCACATTCTTTTAAATAATAGTGGGTATAATAGAGCATACTAAAGTCTTATGGTCCAAATGATTGTTTTGTTACAAGAACTTAAAGACAGGCTTTGGATGAAACACTAACTGGCTGAGTGGGGGAAGTTAATGTTTATAATCTGACTAAAAAAATTCTCCTACCTCTTGGTCTAAGCCATCATCATCCACATCATCATCGTCTAATGTGAGATCATCATCTATTGCTGAAGAACCATTCTCATCCAGCGGAGTTTTGTCCCCAGATTGGTCAAAATCGTCATAAACATTATCGTATCCTCCTGGGCTGGCTAGGCGGAGCGGATTGATCACAGGTTTGTCAGTGGTGAAGTTATCCACATCCACCCCAAAGACTTTGTCAATGCGCTTTCTAGCTTCTTCCTCTTCCTCCCCTTCCTGCACATCAGCCTCTATAGTGTAAGTTCCAGCTTCGCTAACCTTGTCCTCTTTATCATCTTTCATCTTCTCTGTGATTTTAACGTTGCCATCTACAGTGTCCTCCGTTATTAGTAAGTCATCATCATCATCGTTTCGGGGCAGGTGAGAGTGGCTCGTTTTTTTAGGAGTTGTTTTCATTATGCCAGCCACCGGTGCCCGGCGGACAATCAAGGGATCCACCACAGGCCTTTTAAGTTCTCGTTCTGAAGCCTGCTTGGTGCCAGACATAGTTCTGTCATGACCAGCAGCTTCTTTGTACATTGTCTGCTCAGGAGACATTTCCTTATCACTGCTGGTGGAGGCGCTGCTACCCGTCTCAAACATTTTGTCGAACAAGTAAGAAGCAGGATTGGAATACTGAGACAGGGTAGAGGCAGGAGATGTGTTGACAGCTAAGGTGGAACTGGCTGTTGCTGTTGTGTTGGAGGTCAGTATAGGAGGTTTTACTTTTCCTGCCTTTAATATCTGAGGACTTTTGCTGGCCAGCGTTTTCTTTGCTGTAGATAGAAATAAAAATACACATAGAGAATTGCTAACAAATTTTCTTTTCATTCAAAGCATAAAATTAAAAGATTTTAGCTTTGAAATTTAATCTATTAAATTTTTTTTAACAATTTTTTAAATTCAAATTTAATTTACTTTAGCTGTTTATTTATTTTTCTCCAAGTATAGATGCATGTAATAGAATAAAAGAAATTCTATGCAAATTACACAATTCTATTGTTTTTTTATACATGTATATTAAAAACATAGGTCATGATTTTTCTCCAAAACATAAAAATCATGATAAGCAATAGATCAGTGATTTACTGAGTATCATGATTTCAAACATCAGCTTTGACATTTAATAAGTAATGCTAGTGGGGCCCCCCTAAAATATAGGGGGGGAGGGCCAGGGCAGTCACCTGCTATGACAAAGCATAAGAGCAATTCTGTGTTCCCATTTATTGGGCTGAGCTTCAGTAGCAGTCTTACACAGGATAAATTTTGCCTTGACTTGAAATTAACATATCAGATAGATTCTTATTATAAGTGCCAGTACACAAAATAGGGCGTTTGTGTTTTTAAGAATTTTAAAAAAAAATCTGCTGCTCTTTTTAAAAAAATCAAGTATTTTAGTCTGTTTGCTGGCCTATACAAGAACACTGTCTGTCATCTCATATTACGGAAACGGGCAATTTTAGTTTTTTGCCCACTTTCTCTCATCAGTCCAAGAAAGATAATTCATTTTCCCTTTAAGTTTATCATCCATTTTTGTGTGAAATCATCAACATAAAAAAACTTTCTCACCAAAGCTGATGTATTTGTATACAACCCAACTGAACACTTGGGAATAAGCAGCTGATTGGGGATGGGGGTACCCAAAGAAACAAAACTTCTGTGTATTTCTCAACATGTAAATATAATGATGAACTGTACAGATGACAAGTCTCCACGTGAAGATGCCGAACTCCCATCGGGCGCCTCCCCGGGTGGTGGATAGGGGAAAGCTCGCCAGATATGGTGAGTGCCGATAAAATAAAATTCTCTGGGCGGACCAAAGCAGGCAATTACTTGTAGTTAGTGGAGGGATCCACAAAGACTATGGGACCTAACCTTAAACAAAAGCAGCAACCCACAAGGATGTGAGGGGCAACACCCTAGTGGTTGTTCACAGGGCTAACTACCCAGTCATGTAAAAAAAAAAAAAAGCAAGTTACGAAAGCCAAACAACGATTTTGGCAGGCCAGGTCCCTAAAGTCGTGACATTGATAAAGACTTGAGTCTATTAGATTCTGGTCTAAATTTAACACTATATACACATACTAGCTGTACCCTGCAAAACCTTTGCATAGTTATATCCCTTAGGCTTGATCAGTAGGATAGGTTATTTTTGGTTTCTGGCAGATCCGATTTTTTCATGACTTTTATTACTGTTGTTTATGTTTGACAATTTTAAACTGGAATACTGTTGTATTAATTCTATACTTTCGATTTAACGCAGAACCCAAATCGCAATTATTTATATATATACATATCTTAATTTTTTTTCATTATTTTCTTTTTAAATCTACAATTAATTTCATCTCTGCATTGACAGCTTGAAATTCGTTGATCACTATGTTTTGTTGAATTTTTTTTTAAAATGACCTTTAAAAAGCAGTTGGGGCCATAATAAATCTTAGGAGGCAGGACACGAAAAATCACATTGAAATTCTAAAGATTAAATGTTCAAATAAAGAATCTCTCAAACTAATAAAATGATGAAAAATGTGTGTTTACATTTTTCCACATCCCTCTCCGTGGACCTCCTATCCTCTGAGAGCTCAGACAATCTGTCTATTTCTTCCAAGTTAGGAGATCTGAGGGAAGTGCCAATAGTTGCTTGGGTGCTAGACAGCCTGGATGACTTCCCCTTCCTGTCCACCACTTGACTGGGTATTTCATCAAGTCTCTGGAGTGGAGATAACTCACGCTCCTCCTGGAACAAACACACAAAAAAAATTATTTTTTTTGTACACATTATGAGCCAAAGCTTAATGGATTAAAAAAAATCTTATCTTAAATTTCACTATAAATGTAAGTATAAAATACAATCAGGAATTTAAGTATGGACAATCTTTGGAATTTCAAAGAAAAATAGTGATAATAATACTTCAGAGCTATCAAATCACATTTAAACAACATCTACATTCAATAAAACTTGAAGGAAAAGAGTCAGTATAATTTTATATCTATCAGATAAACACTATTACACATGCACGCACAACCAATAAAAAGGAAGATGAAAATTTCCCATTTACCTGGCATTCTTAAATCTTATGTTGATGTTTATTAAAGATTTTTCTTGTTAGTTAAAATCATTTCAATGATTTCAATCCAATCAGTTTTATGAAAATAATTAAATGTTATTTCAAAAGAAATAATCATCACTTATTTATTCTATGAGCAAAATATGACTTTGTAATGTAACCAAAACGAAATTTGAAGCATTTTGTTATTTATTTTTTAAAGTTGATATAAAAATTCGATGTTTTAAAAATAAAGCTGAACATGATTTATTTTTCACAACTAGTTCAGCCTCTGCTAATTATCAGAAGCAAAAGTTTCAATGAATAAATTCAAAGTTATCTGAGCTGAACGCACAGATGAGAAAAACTCACAAACTCAGGAGGATGCAACTAAAACAAATTATGAATGTACACGAGGCAAAATCTCAATGACCCACTTGGGTTAATAAAAAGTTCTCAGTAAAAAAAAAAGAAGAAGATAAAAAAGAGTTGTGGATTGCTTCTGGGTTAAGTGCAACAAATGACTGCAGGAATTTTTAAAGACAGATAAATCACGATCATATAAATCATAGTTGTAGTAATCAAAACTTCAGATTAAGAGTCAACAGCTTAAACCACTTAGAAGTGTTCCATTCGAAAAGTTTACTTTTAGTTAACTTCAGAGTTTGCTTTTTAATGATACATAGTTCACATAGCTCATCTTGAAGTATCTACTTTTTGGTTCTTCGACAAGATTGAATAAGATTTTTAAATAACAAATTTTTCATCATTTAAATTAGAATATTCCCTGTGAAACTGTTCATTTTATATATGAACATAGAATAGAATGATGCACTGATGCATTTCTCTTTTTTTTTTTTATTTTGAAAACAGACCACTCGAAAATAAAACGGTAGATCTGGCATTCCGCACAAGTTAAGTTCAGTGCTATATCCTAAACTAACAACAATCGTATATTAACCTAAATACTGTATAAGAGAAATGTTTATTTACTAACAGAATTTTTACTGGGTGTTGATTCCTTAGAACTGGCTTTTGATGACAGTGCCTTCCTTTCCCGAAAGTTCTTGCGGATTTTGGTAGGCACAAACTCGCTCAGGCTGCTCCCAATGTTTAAAGACTTCTTGGGAGGATGCTCTGGGTCGTCAAAGTCAATTGTGAAGGACATGGAAGAATTGAGTTCTGAACTCGGGCTGTGGTCTTTGGTGGGTTTTGTGGCAGTGTTTTGCTGTGGGGTTGAAAAGATGGTTTTTGTTATGAAGCAGCTGTGTCATCCAGGGTTGGATTATACTTTGAGTGCTACCAATATACACACTCAAGGATATAAAATGTTCCAGTTAGGGGCAAAAGCTGCATTTGTTTTTAGTAGTTCATAGGATATAAGAGGTAAACATCGCATCCTTTCTTTCGGGGATTTTACCAAAAAAATTAATTTGAAATTAAGAAATATGAATCTAAAGTCAACAAGATTAAAAAATGATAAAACGATAGATTACTGGTTGGATGGAGGGGGAGGGAAGGTGACAAACCGTTGGCTTAGAATTAATGGTTTAAGATCAGACATGGGCGAACTATGGCCCAGGGGGCAAAGTCTGGCTGTTTGATCAGCCTGCTCTTTGCTCGTTCACATTAATAATGTTTAGATTTAATATATTATTTCACAAAAACATTTCCTTTATCTTCTTGGTGTGTCCATTCTTTAAAATTTAAGAACCCTATGTGGCCCAAGAATTGAAAAGTTTGCTAAACCCTGTTAAAAATATATTATTTTTTTTAAAAATTTTTCATATAGTTTTCATAAATAACAGGCATCACATAAAAATTGAGATTCACTGTACTCCTGACCCTTTACTGACCGGCTTTATTTCAGGCGAGTGAGACAAACTGTCTCTGGACAATGAAGAGCTGACGCTTTTGGATGGTGTCTGGGCTTCCTTGTGTCCATTCAGATTATCATCATCTTTAAGTGGGATCTCCATGTAGGTGGGACCAGCATACTTTACTGGCTCACTGTCCATGGCACCAGACTTAGCTGTCCCAGACTTAGCACCTGAGGCCTCACTCTCAGAAACTAGACTCAGACTGACAGGCCTTTCACTTCTGGAGCCATTTTTGTCGCCTAAGAAAAAAAATGTAAACAATAAAATTAAATTAAAAAACAAAAATTTTTTGCAGTAATAGATAGTGCAAAAAAAAAAACAGAAATTTATTTAAGTCAAATTAAACTAGTAATGAGAGAATAGTTACCATTTCTTTTTGTGCTGCCACTTGTGGCATTTAATTCATTAGCATCTCCCCACCAGTCAGGCTGACCATAGAGTGGTGTTCCTTTCTTAACTGTTGCCAACTCTATCAAGTAAACAAAAACAAATGTTCATAAGAAAACAATGGCTACTTAAAACACTACATTCACGTTTTATCCCACAATTCTTTCGCCCATTAAATCTTAAAAGTAGAAAATAATAATTCATAAACTTTATGTCTGTTAACACAGACCATTATATCTTTAAGCTAAAGCAGAAAATAGCGGTCTGTGCACAGACCAGTGTAGGCAAATTAGAGGACTTCTTATTTAGGAGCCAAATTCACTCACATGTAAACCATGATGAATCCATGCATTGTAGAGGACATGTGGACTTACTATGTGAAGGGAGAAAATATCCCTTTCGAAAGATTAAAAAAAACAATATTCACTAAGGACTGGCATCTAGGCTTCATACACCTACATCGCTGGTGTGTATAGTTGAACACACAGGTGAATGTATTCTGAATAAGGATGTGTGAGTCTGTTTTTGTAATGAAAGGTGCTTGATTTGACAAGCTGTGAAATTGAACTTTTTAGGCCTGCATCTTTAAGAGGGTGGACAAGGAAGAGACCAAAATACGGTGAAGGAGGGGGGTGGGGTTTGGGGGGGGGGGCGGGGGGACGACGACAAACAGAAGGCGATGTATTGTCTTGTATTGAGATATTCTCGGGGTAGTAATCAATTTATCAGTCTAAAAAAAAAATTTTAAGTGATTAGCAACGTCCAGAATGTTATGTGGTGCTGAGAATACATGAGTCGACCAAGGGACGCCGCCGGGGAAAATCCTCGCGGGCTCCTGAAAAGTGTTCGGGTTTACCCCTCAGGCAGGGGTGCCTTGAATCAGGGATAGGTACACGGGGAGGGGGGGACGACGGTCCTCACAACTCCCAGTCCCAATGATAAGTGTCTAGTAGTGTAGTCCATAGAGACATAAAAGGAGAAAATCAGAGCAAAAAAACAGAAAAAAAAACGGTTGGTTGAAATGACGTGTGTCCCCGGTGAGCACCTTAAGGTTTTCTCTCTTATTCGACCACCGGCCCACAGTCAATTCTACTCATAGGCGATGGCTAGTTCTATGCCGGGGGGTCACGAGGGAGTTGGAATAACCTTTTTTTTTTTAAAATATAGCTCCTAGCAGGGCTGCTACCAGAATATCTACGCCCCCCCCCCGCCCCCGACAACCTAAGACAACTCGGGATCCTTCTGGCGCCCCTTTTCCCCAAATTAATTGCAAATACATTTCTAAAAAAGATGGGGGTCTTTACAAGGCTCAAGAAGATCGCCCAGACAAAGTGTTCGGGTGGGCCCCAGCGCCCCCCCCCACCATATGACCACAGCGTCCAACTATTGGGGAAAGGAGCGAACCAAACTGTCTTGAGTGACCGACTCAAGGAGTTCAATCGCTTCTCATAAAAAAATGCTCAATAAAATATTGTAAGTAAAATACAGTCATACATTTCAACATATGTCTGCATGACAAACATATTGAGTTGCATCTTTGTTGTTGTTGAGTGGTGTTTCAACGAAATAATGAACAATCATAATTATTTTCAATGCAGTTTTAAACGGGTGCACGTGGCGGAGAGTAGGAGAGATCGATACATGATATAGGGCAGTGCATATTCTCCAGAATTGAAGAGATGCAACATTTGGCGAGTTTGTTTTTAATCATAAGCACATCTTCCCATGACGGACACAGTATGGTCGCTCGTTCATTCGTCATCCTCCATCTCACATACACTGCTCTTTATTGTGACAAGCTGCGCGGCAATTGTTAATCCGTCACACGCACGGCGTCCTGTTCTGCAAACTGTATGTGTGTGTATGGTGTGTGTGTATATATATATATATATATATATATATATATAGCGCATGTTGAACACATGTGTGGTAAATGTTGCACATCTGTGAATCCCGTGTCTGTGTGTGTGAAGCTGGAAAGGGTGAGCGAGTGCAGCGGTGTGACGTAATGTGGGACGGCAGCGCGATGAATGGCGGTATTCGCTCAACATGCAGACGACACGTTGTGGCGGTGACAGCGGGTATGACAAGTCAGACCTGAAGGTGACCATGCGCCGACCTCCTGATTTCAGTATTGTATTTTTAGAGCATTTTCGAAAAAAAATGCTCTATTGTCCCCGTTTTGTCTGTCTGTCTGTCCGTCATCACCCTAGATCTCAACAACCATAAGTCCTAGACCCATGATGTATATATCATTTTGTAGGTCTTGGCCTGCCTAGAAATGACTTTTTCCATTTCGCGATCTGACCTCTCTGGGCCGTAAAAGGGAGCTTAGTACCGTTTTTTGCTATATAAGCTATATTAATAAAGAGCGCCTATATCTCAACAACCATAAGTCCTAGACCCATGATGTATATATCATTTTGTAGGTCTTGGCCTGCCAAGTGTACATCAAAAGTCCATTTCGCGATAGGACCTCTGAGGGCCGGGCTTCAGGGCTCCTAAGGGGCTTATATATTATATATATGGCCTCATTCTACACCTTGTACGTTCAATAACCCATTCATTTGGTGCGAAATACTGCAGCACGTAGTTTCACCAAGATTTATTAAGAAACTCATCAAATGAAATAGTAAGCTTGTGTTCTGAGTTTAATTGAAAGTATCAGAGCTATGCAACAATTGACGGAGTTTTCGGACGATTAAATGACTATAATTTCGAATGTTTTCAATTATGAGTCCTATTTCAGTAACCACAAACCACTTGTAGTTAGATTTAAGAGAAAATAATTTTTTTTCAAATATAAAGAAACGTCTTTATAATATTTTTTTATATATGCATTACACAATTGAATTTATAAACATTTCCAAAATTTACAAATATTTACTGAAAGTAACATACGTACTGATACATAACAAGAAAATGCGCTAACACGTCCTGTGTCCAGAATGGAACAGGCTTAATTGCTTTGATTAGTTCTAAACTCGGCTGCGAGTGTATACGGTAAATGACTTTGTCTACACAAGCACACATTCCACACACCGCGTTACGCTGTGATCGAGTGCTGTGGTTTGGTGCACAACTGTGCTCAGGAGATGAAAAAAAAAAACAACACCAGCACGCGCCGTGCAATGATTGATGTGCAACAACTGTACTAGTCTGTTTTCTTTCCTCTAAATAAGCTCATCTGAATGTGTGCGTGCGTGAGTGTGTGCTTCAGTTCCAACTCTCCCTACGTCATCACCACTCCACCCCCCTGCCCACCTATTCTAAACTTAGGACATCTGCAATAATTGGCGATGATCCCAAATTTTTTTTTCCCCCGCTCACCTATCGACTCCATGCACAGTAGCACCAACACGTGCAACCTATTTTTTTTTAAAACGGTTTCAACTTATTGTTATTATTTCTAATCGGAATTTCACCCCTGGAAATGAAAAACACGTACAAGTGAGGGGCCGTTTACTTAGGGACGGGGCAAGCTGGTATTGGGCATTGTAATTTTTTTCCCAGCCCCCCCTCCCCACCGATATCAAACACTATTTTGGGCTTACGTCGGCCTTTACAGCGTTTTTTTAATAGGGCCCCAAAAATGTATCTTTACCTCGTGCCCCTAAATTTACCATTGCAAAGTAACCCCCCCTCCCCCATGTACCAAAGATCTGATCTGGTACTAGAATAATCTTTGCCGTATGCGTTGTTTGTGTGTGTGTGTGTGTGTGTGCGTGCGCGGTTGCGTGCTATGTCTAGTGTGGCTCCTGTTGTTTATTTGTTTCTAGTTTTAGTTACTAGAGAAGTCCACCCCCCGCCCCTTTTTTAAGATCGTTGCTGCTTATTTTTCCCATTCAATTAAACAACAACGCCGGAATTCGGGCACGACTTGGGGCTAGCACATCACTACACGCTTGTGGGAGTGCATAGGTAGAGTTAGTCGATGAAGGCTTTTTTTTTCGTTTTTAGGTATTGACGTGGAAAAAAAACAAACAAAAACACGGGTGTGTTTAGTCTGTGAAACAGTAAGAGGTGTGTTCAGCGCGTTCCATTGAGCAACACAACACACACAAACATACGCCATCAAACGTGCGCTACTAGTCTAATCGATCGATCGATTCGGCCGAAAACATCATCTTCCGGTTGCTGGTATTACTTTCTGAGAGCTTCCTAAAACGCCTGGAAATGTAGGCCACACATTTAAACAACATATACGAATATATATGTTACAAGTGCGTCAAATTTAAAAAAGTGTATGGGTATTATTTGAAATAGTACGACAGTTATATGATGAGATGATGAAGGAACGTATCGTGAGTCAAAGCTTGCTGACAGACAGAACCAAGTACCACCGAAACGTGTGGACATATTTCGTAAACCCGATAAATTGTCAGTTCAAACTGCTCGATTATAAAAATTCAACTGTCTCTTGTCAAGTCGTTTGTGAATTCGCCACACAATCACAAAGCATCCCAAGCACGGTAGTGTAAAAAGACTGAGAAAGAAATGTAAATACTGTACTTATCTGAGTACAAAAAGGAGGGAGGTGGGGTTTGTAATATGACAGGTTAATAAAAATGAACAAAACGGTGATGATGATGTTTTTTTTATGTGTTTCTTCTAAAAATAACTCACGTTACAGATGTATTATATCCTCCATCCGTGACGTAGGAAGCAAGCGATTATTATACAGGTGTGTGAAAATGAATTTTCTTTTATTGAAGTGAGACACAAGTTGTCGCATATGGCACAGAGCTGCAAACAGGTACAGCACACTGAATAGACTCACCAAGTAATCCTAGCTAGATGGGGGGGGGGGGGGGCGTTAGCACGGAACATCAGAAGCAGGGAAACTGTGTACACACTCTCTTAACACATGAACACGGACAAAAGTAGCTCTATCTGGTAGACCTTCACTTAATGTGTACAAACACGAGGAAAAAAAAAGGGGGGGGGGGTATGACACACGCCCCCTTCTCTATCTCCCCCCACCCCATCTCCCCGCCCACACAAGTACAACGAAGGTAGTAGTCCGATGCAACGTTCCAGGTGGGCGAAGAAATTAGCTGAAAGCAGTTGTTTTTATTTATTTTTTTATCTGAACAGAAAGTCGGCCAACTGGGGCAAGCAGACGACAGGCCTCGACTACTTTGTGTCACCTTGACAAGGAGAGAAAGTCTATTGTAAACAGTCTAGTGTACTCGACTACTTCCATTCAGCACATTGAATCCGAGGCTACGAATCGAATACGCACAGAATATGCTATAAAGTCGAGTACGCGAAAGCTTAGATACGAATACTCCAGTCAACACTATCGTGATAAACAGGATTCTCAATCCTGTAAAAAGAGGGAGAGAGAGAGAAAAAAAAAACATCAACAGATCGATGCCCAGGTCGAAATCAATAAATTGTTCCAGACCGACAATCTCTGCTTCCGTCCTGCTCCCCCCGCCACACAAGACGATGTCTGCTACTTCTACAAGTGTGCGATGACGTCATCAAATGTTGTTTTCCTGATACCTAATTGTTGGACTGTGTTTTCCAGGTTCAACTCGATTAATAATCCGCAAAAAAAAAAAAACAATGTTTTCAAACAAGGGAAACGCAATAAGCGGAAATCTTCCCCTTCGTTAAAAGATCACTGTCATGTTTTATCACAGAAATTATTTCAATTAAATATGAATTTAAAATTAAAGGACAACTGGACCAAAACACGTGTAAATGTTTGTCAACAGTTAAATCACAAAACCGTTACTTACATCAGATGTCACGTGAGATGCGAGAACGAGGCCGAATGCAAAAAACAACAAGAAAACAACCCAATAACAACAAGCCAAACCGTCCGTCCACTCCTGGTGGTGCTCTCCCAGCAATGGCCGACTGCGGACTGAGGAAGAGACGGACGGCATCGCTGGAACCAAACCTCGCCGAGTTGTCCGTCTGGACAACAGGAAGAGGATGGACCAACAGATCAGGAGACTTGCTGGGGGGGGGGGGGAGGGTACCACAGCGTAGATATAGGGACGAAAGTTTGCTGCAAATTAAACGGGTTGGTTTGGGGAGAATGAGGGTGAAAGGGGGTGAGGTTGGCACCAGAGATGAGCGGACAGCGGACGCGTCCGCTTGCGGACGCAGATCCGCAGACTTTTCCGAATCCACGGACTGACAGCGGACGCTTCGTATGGTTAAGTTGCGGACTCGCGGATTGACGCGGATCTTCTTTAGCGTTACCATAAAAAAAATTTCAAGTCATTTAAACAACTAAATTTCAGCAATGCGGACGCGCCGACTGACTGCGGACCAATGTTGTAAGATTCTGCGGACGCGGACGCGGATCATTGATAGAAATCCGCGGACGGACGCGGACGCTAAATTTCAAGATCCGCACACCTCTGGTTGGCACCAGTTGAACAGCGTGCCAATTAAAGGGAAGTTACTCGGAAATGATTTGAACTAATGATATGGAAAAAAACAATGAACCGGCAGCTCACAAGTGACTGAATTATTACGATACAACACAATACATCCTTTATAACAATAAGCGAAGGAATGTGAATGAAATGCATTTAATGATAAAAAAAATTATCTCACATTTTAATGTAGCCATGATCCCTCTCCCCCCCCCCTTCCCCGACTACTCTCTACGGCAATAATACAAGATACCATTCACACACAATCACAACAGTGAACACATAAAAGAGTCAGCTTTGATATCCTTGAAGTAGAACACGTGATTACATATTGAAAAGCTTTTAGGCTTCCCCCACAAATGGAAGGTGGGGATTAAATATAAAAATTGTAACTATAATTGTTTCGTCTCTGCTGGAGGCGCGACAAAAGGATCCAGTTAAAAAGTTGAAAGCGTGTACGCTAGTGCCACAGCCAAGATTAGAACATACACCTATACACACACACACACACAAAAACGCCTCGTAACAAAAAGAAAACAATAGAGACAATACGTAATAAAAGGTAAAAAAAAAAATAAATAAATAGATATCAACAACATGTTAATGTGGCATTGGCTGAACAATTTAAGTCAGTTATCTTGCGAAGAGGACTAGACTCCCGTGGAGGAGAGACATGGGTTTGAGTCCCAGCTGGTTATATTTGAAAACATGGCGGTGATTCTCAAGAGACACACTGGGGTGGGACCTCAGTGCGGAGATGTCGTCGTCGGCAGCAGCAAATGTCGGCCTCCCTGAAATATCGAACGGCTGGGCTAACCCCCCCCCCTCCCCCTGCTACCAAAAAAAAAAGTATATTACGGGAAGCGAAGGAAACATCAAGGAACGGGGCTTCTAGCTAGCCCCGGGCTGGGACATACGAGTCGGTATGTCTTAACTTTACACGGGGCCACAGGTGGGTCCGTCAAACGGCGAAGTACGCAGCATTTGTTCTGTGGCTGATGTCCATACCATCCCTCTCTCCACCTGCACCTCTCTTTCCCCCTGCCACACTAGAAGCTCTGCGCTTTGTTTCTTCCATCATTCTAAGACAGGGCTTCTTAAACTTTTGTAATTCACGACCCCATTTATGATTGCGAGTTTCTTGACGACCCCATACACATATAAAAGAAAAATAAATTAATATTTTACAAGTTAAAAAACATGTTCTGTTAAATTGTATTTTTATCTCTCGCGACCCTCAGAATTTTGCTACGCGACCCCAAATGGGGGTCGCGACCCATAGTTTAAGAAGCCCTGTTCTAAGACAAAGCTGTCGGATGCGTCCCGCGACGTGCATCATGTTTTCAAAAAAAAGCCACGACCTCCACAAACATCGCCCGATACATCGATGCACCATTCTACCTGTCCACTACACGGTATAACTAATGGGTGGAACGGTTACGGTTTTTTGTAACCATTCACCCCCCCTCTCTCACCCTCCCCCCCCCCTCGCCGAGAAGGAAGTGGACAACGACTTACAGGTTTGTCCGGTGGTTGGTGACGCACTAGTCGCGCGTCTCCGGACAATCAAATGGACGCGAAGATAATTATAATAATTAAAACTGCGGAATCAAACCAGATGACACACATTCGCAGGTTGTTGTTTTTTTTTAAGATAAATGTTCGCATGTACGCCGCACTTAGAACCTGGCCGTCAATTACTATCCAGAACCGAATTCTCTCACTAACAAACAAAAGCCTCTTTTACTGCACGGGGAGTCGGGGCCGTCGGCAATATGAACCTTTTTTTTTTTTGCTTACAAGCATTTTTCGTCATCAAAATCTGGCATCAATATGACGAATCTTGTTCCCGCAATAACGAAGTTAACGAACCTGGATGATAAATACACAAACAAAGGAGAGTTACACGCCGAGTAAATACTTACACTCACAGACGAAACGAAGCTCGCTATAGACAGTCGAGTCCATTGCTAGGTGAACTAACAAACGCGTTCAGTAATATTCCATTTGAGTGGAATTGTTTCGGTTATGGCGAAATGAAAGCAAGGGGGGGGGGGGGGACCTGGCCGATGATGAAAAAACAACACAGCCGAAAGGGGACAGGAGGAGAGGGGGATGGCGGGGGGGGGACACGAAGTGGGGGTAAGGAGGGGAGACTCCGTTATATACTACAAGAAGACTACCGGTCGGGCAACTTGGTGAAGATTAATCTCAGTGGCAAGGACTCTCATTACGTGACAGACGAACACCATGGGGGTGGGGGTAGGGGCGGAATTGAAAGAGAGATAAAAGCGGTGCATGCATATGTCTCAGTCGAAACAACAACATCTGTATTACCCAACCTTTTGATAATATCGGCTTTAGTGGCACTTCAACCGGGGAAGGGGGGGGGGGAGAGAAAATGTGTGATATTCTTTAACTGATAATAAGGGACATCCAGAGGTAAATATTTTCAACTGTCGTCGTGTAATTCGGGTGAAGGTCAAAGTGACATTTTTTGCTCTGGACTGTCCCCCCACACACTGGCCTCACAATGTATCATTTGTTTGTTTTTTTTTTTTTAATCGCCGTGTCCCCCCCACACACACACACACGCGCACGGGTACATCTGACTTGTACGTTTACAGATACAGAAACACTTCCTCTCTGAACTCTCTCAGTGATAACTGCGGGCTGAGACTAAAAGTCCCTTAGAGCCCGTGAGATCAGACTCGCTGTGTCTCCCATCTGGAGACTGCCATATGTTGAGAGACAATGCAAGTCTGTTTCTTGGGGGGGGGGGGGGGGTTGGAACCTAGACAGAGTCTAAGAGATGTAACCTAGGTAACTAAGAGATGTAACCTAGGTAACTAAGAGATGTAACCTAGGTAACAGAACGTTTTGGGGTGCCCGTGGCGTCGTAATTAGAGCTGCTGTTCGATTAAAAAAATTGATCGAAATTAACGCATGATTAAAAATTTTAATCGCAAATTAACGCACATTTTAATCGACACTATATAATACAATTGTTTATATGCAAACTAATATGTCATAATATCAAAGCATAACATTGGCATAATAAACAAGTCATTTAAATTTACGAAAGAGGTTTAATGAATTACAACATATTTATTAAGCATTAGCATATATGTCTATTGAATTAGTTATTGAAACCAGTTTATTGACATGTATCAATCACGTCAATGATGCGAATTGTTTTCTTTTTTTTTAACAACAATGTCTAACCTTTTTTTCGTACCACACTTTCTGAACTAATGACGTATGTCAACCCCTCATCCCTCCCTCCCTGTCATATTTTGCTTCACTTCGCCCACACGTAAGTCTGTTTATCCTACCCTCCATTTCCCATTCCAAAAAAAAAAAATACGTCATTTATATCTCAAATGTAACTTTTCTTTCATAAAATAATAGTATAGCCAGAAAGTTGTCGTTCACTTATTATTAACGCGTTTTTTTCTTTATTCCACCCCCCCCCGCCCCCAATGGGGGGGGGGGGCGCTAAAAAAAGTATTAAAAAGGTACCTGGGGGTGAGGGTGTGTGGAAATTATGACAGAGTGGGGGTGGTAGATCTACTTAATAAGTGAACAGACTTTAACCAAATTGTTGCGTGAAATTCCGTTATTTATCGATTCGGTGACCTTTCAGCATTTTGGTCAAATTAACGCATTTAATTGTTGCGTTAAAAATTTTAATCGCAAATTTTTTTTGACGCGTTAATCGCAAATTAACGCAGTTTAATTAGCAGCCCTAGTCGTAATATAAAAGGAGCACATACTAAAAGGTTGGTGGGGTAGGAGATGGGGGTGGGGGGCGGGCGGGCTGGAGTCGTCTGGTTTGCCTCTCCATACGAGACCGTGAAAGGAATTTTAAAAAAGAGTCCCAAGAGAGATGCATGTATTGATAGACATACGGGCGTATTGTGTGTACTGTCAAAGTAACAACACACAAGCAAACCCACACACACATATCTAAATAGAAGGTGATAACAGTGTGCTAACATTTCCTAAACGCACTGCCTTCTCCCCCCACCCACCCACACACCCCCCACCACAAATTATAATACAATGTCAAGTCAACTATGAACTGGGCCGCGTCGGTGGCTGAGTCACTTACTGACTCACCCTGACACCAGGCGATGTTGGGTTTGTCACTGTGAAGAGGGTTGTGGTGGGGGGGGGGGAGGCGGTCTATTGGAACACAAGCTGTGAGTTGTGCTGTAGTCGGGAGGTGGGAGGGGACAAAAGGAATGAAGATAACTCCCACTTTAAACCAACAGTCATGGTTCTTCGTATGTATGCTTTTACCCAATAGCCTCGCTGAAATCAGTGTATATCTAATATCGGCTTTGGTGCAGACGATGGATCTAAAAATCAGTGATTCTCAAACTGTTGCTATTCGCGATCACAAGTAAGAAAGGAGGGAGGGGGGAGGGGAAAGGGAGGATAGAGTTGTTTGGTGTGATGATGAAACAGATTGTGATTGACGTTATGTGGGACGGACTGTTTTATGTACTGACGGTGAGTGACGGCGACTTGTTTGATATTGATCACGTGACACGATGTTACAGACCAGTGGGACAAGAACACCACGGGGTGAGCTTTCCACACCCACACAACAGAGGGCAAGATGGACATACAAAGCCTACGACGCTCCACTATCTACCAGAGGATCCTGGGGTTCAAGACCAGATGAGTGCTCGCTCGCATTATTTGTTTTATCCGATCATGACGAAGTTCCTTCTCCTTAGTTCCACACAGTTACATCGGGGGGGGGGGGAGTAAATACGGCTGATAGATGTTTCTTTTTTAATATTAAAGACCACAATTATCATTATTATTATTATTTCACAAATAACGAAGATGGTTGATCATTTTATGAGCATATTGATGGAAGTTTATCATCATAATCAAAGAAATCAACCGAGTTTACGCAACTAAAAGCGAACAGGCGGTCAGTCGTCCATGACTTAGAGAAACGTTAAGTGTAAGCACTGTTTGTATAGCAGACCATCTATCTATCATTTCTTAATAAACGTGCCATGCCAGTCCCCGTCGTGTGGCGAGATGTTCACTGCAGGAGTTGTGTGCCCTGTCGTCAAGACACGGCTCGCGGGCCAAGAAAAATATGAACAGGAAGTTGAGGTAAATATATAACGTTTTGCTCTATTTATATAGCCCTGGGAGGGGGAAGGAGAAATAAATCTCCCTTTCACACCCAATTTTCGCCAGGGCAGACGACAGAAGGCAGACCAGATTGAAACACAACGAGCATTTCTCTCGACAGTTTATCGGACACAGTTTACGCCGCCAGAGAACGGTAAATGTCAAAAACTGAAACCAAATGGTATCGTAATAAGGGGCAGGCACATGTAACGTAGGGGTGAAGTTTTATTATGAAAAAAAGATTGTGACACGTGAGTTCACACTTCTGTACAGTAAAAGTGATGTCTACGAAAGTTAAAAAACAACTTTAAAAAAATGTAATTTGTAAATATATTACTCAACATTTTCTGTATATAATGAACAATTCCATATTCAGTATTCCAATATTTTTTTTATCGCAAGTATTTTTTTTTAATTGGTAACGTCGAACGGAATGGATGAATTCTGCACATGGCATACAGAATGGCGGAGTTGCGGTGCTAGTGTGCCTGTGAGTGGGGGGGGGGGGTGCTAGTGTGACAGAGAGGTGGTGCTTGTAAATGTAGGTCAGTGGTTAGGCCCGACTAGCAAGGCTAGGGGTGCAGCCAGAACACACGTCGAGGGGGGGAGGGGGGTCCATGCCTCGTCGGGTACAGCAGTCTGCTAAATAATGACTTAGTAAAAGTTGGGCAGGTATTGAGAGGGGGCCCCGATATTGGTGATGATTGAATGGCCGTCATGTGGATTTCAAAATTGTTTTTTTTTTTTTTTTTTTTAAAAAAAAAAAGCTAAAAAAAAAAGAAACAAACATTCCCACCTGAAGAGATCGTCTGTCGGAAACAAAATTAGAAGATTTATTTATTAATTGTTGTTTTTTTTTTTAATTATCTGATTATTTGTGTATTATTATCTCATTACATCATGATCTTACGTTTAGTCACGTGACTCCTGTTTGGTACAGGTTACAAACACTGACCCATGTACGTACTGGGATACTGGTCATTCTAGACCGGCGCAAGAGCCACACTCCCACCCACCCCCGCCCCACAGCCCAAAGCCACTATTCCACCGCCAGCAGCGCATCACGCACATATAACACACACACACACAGAGCCACAATGCGTTACCACGTCACCGCAGTGTTCCCATTGTCTATCAGCAATCAAGCAGTAGCTCAACTCTTGACATTTGGCTTCAAAGTACGAGTACATGATTGCGGCAGGCTCGGGTTTACAAAGACCTTCCCAACAGGATCAAAAGACGGAAGCCTCCCGGATATATCATTTAAATAAAAGAAAACAAAACAACCCTTGCCTTTGGAGATGACCTAGGTTGTAAGTCCTCCTGGACCAAACACGGGCTAACTACCGCCCGCGAGACACGTACGGCCTGTCGGGGCAGTCTGATCGTCGTCATAATATCTGAGTGAGCAGGATGCTCTTGTGCTAATCACATTGACGGGAAATATGTGAAGTTCAAGTCAGGATCAGACGGTTTATCCATGGATCAATATGTATGGCATTCCAAACCAACACTGGCACACAACAGCTGTGGGTGTGTCCTTCCCCCTTCCCATAACCCTACCTCCCCCCCCCCCAAAGCTACAATGACCACGGAGACACCAAATACGGTGAACGGATGGTCCCTGGTTCGATCTCCTGTGAGGACCAATGGATATTTCAGGTCATATCTATATCTCCCGTGATGCCTCCATGGTCATTGCACTATCGTCTGTGGTGGTGATGAAAGAAGGGCACCATAAAAAAACCGTCCCATTGGTGGTTTATATATAGGATCTAAGAGATGTCATCTTATCCTTACAGGGACTTTACACACACACACACAAAGTAAAGCGTAGATACATTGAAATCTGTTGAGTTTTTTGTCGAAGCAGAGTTCTTTCAATGGTTGAACCGCTCCTCTATTCAACAGTTAATGAATATCGGCTCGAAGGAAAGATGAAGCGAAAAGGACTCAAGGGAAATAACTCCCACTTTAAACCCACAGTCATGGTTCTTCGTATGTATGCTTTTACCCAATAGCCTGGCTGAAATCAGTGTATATCTAATATCGGCTTTGGTTCAGACGATGGATCTAAAATCAGTGATTCTCAAACTGTTGCTATTCGCGATCCACTCAAAAGCCTGTCGGTTCAAATCAATCCTATACTGACTGCCATTCAGCTAACATTTAAAGTTTCGGCGACCCACTCCGCTTTGATATAAACCTAAGTCCCACAGATGGACGTCTCCCGACTTTACGTGGAGCGGAAAAGACATTTAACATTTTATTGTCCACTCAGGTTTATGATATGGTATTAAAAAAAAACAACAATCAAAAAAAGATTGCTGTTCCTTGTGACCATTACTTTGGACACCCCGCAAAAACTTCAAATGTAACGGGGCGTTGCGTAAGCCACGGCCTGTGCTGCACAAAGGCAGACAGTTCGGGGGGTGGAAGAGATTATGCAGTCGCATCACTCGCGTGGGGTGCCAATCCTTAGCGTATTGCAAAGTTAGGCATCAGCAGCATTCATTCGTTCCATCGGGGTGTACCTTGAATGTAGTGGGTCAATAAAGGCATTGGGGGGGGGGAGCTTAATTTGTCACAGGGATTCGAACCTTTGTCATACCGAAAGGGGCTTTTAACTCCAGGCCTTGACTTTTTTTTTTACACTAGTTTCAAAATGAGACTCGATATATCTTATTTTAAAAAAAGCTGAAAGTTCTGAGTTGTATTTACATTGGTAAACAATGTTAAAAAAAATATGGAGGTGCAACATGTCAAGTACTTACTTCTCATTGTTGTGGCACAGGAACACGTTGTGTACCAAACACACTGTGATGGGGGTCAACTTTGGAATAAACGTACACACCACATCACAGACATACTGGCAGCAGTAGACAACTAACTAACTAAAGTAGCATTAATTGGCAAAACTTATCCGCCCCTACATATCACCCAGACATCGCCAGTAGCATAGTGAGTACATTGTACTTG
>JAGDYQ010000052.1:2433823-2478867 GCA_021962125.1 Bulinus truncatus
AAACTATATAGTTTATTGCTGCCAACAGCCATGTACCATGACGTTTACTGCACGAACGAGAGATGTAACATTTCATTCTGACAGTGGCAGAGTTCGGTCTTTCGTTTTATTTGAGGCCCTATGCAAAGGTACGTTTGGGGGGGACATATACCAAGGTACATTTGGGGGGACCCCTTTGCAAAAGGTGCATTTTGGTGCTTTAGACAAAAGGTGCATTTAGGTGGGGGGGTCTATACAAAGGTACATTCAGGGCCTTGTACACTGGTGCATTTGGGGCTCAAGACATTAGAACATTTGGGGGCCCTAGACAAATGGACCTTTCGGAGCCCTGGTAAAACTCCTTTTAAAGCTTTACAAATATTTGCGCCTCTAACAGCTTTAAAAAATGGGTACCTGTTTCTTCTAGCAGGCTCCTAACTGTCTAATACGTCTCTCAATATGGCTATGGTGGGGGTATAGCAAAAAACAGGGTAAGGCCAATTAGTGGTTGGTAGGGGAAAGAAAAAAAAAACCCATCTCATCCTAACCAGGGACTGTAATGTTGTAAATGACCCTTAGGCCAACCCCATTACTCACCAACAGTGTCATGGACTGTCTGGCTTCTCTTAACTAACACCAGGACGGACACTACACTACACTACACATGGCCGTAATGATCACAGTGATCACATATATAGCGGACGCGATCGCGGCCCAGAAAAGAGATCAGCCGGAGCAGCTCTCCCCCCCACCCCACCCCGCGCCCACTTACCCTGCGTTACCCAGCCCCTCCCCCTCCCCGCCCTCCGGCCTGTGGTACGGTGCTGCCAGGGAAAGTAAGCAGGTCAACAAACACACACACACACACACTGGGGTTTATTCTTTGATAAGCAAACAGCCCACATAAAGAGTCCGGAACACCGGACGCCGGGCATGACGTCAAATGTTTGTTATCGTTTTTTAAAGAAAATTTTTTTTAAAAAAGTCTTACCACTCTTCTCCCCCGCCCACCCACCCCCCCCCTCCACTTTCGAAACCACGAAAGAAGACGTCGACATGAAGGGACTGCAAAGAGAAACTGCTGCACACACCCCCCCCCCCTTTCCCCAAACTATCCTACATCATCAAACAATCAAAGAGAATCAAACCAACATACATTTTTTTTTAAAAAAAAAAGCACGCTTTCCCAACCAGTTTACGCCATCGAACGTGTGTAAAGTCCCAGAAAGGATGAGATGAAATCTCTTAGATCCACTAAATGGGACGGTTTTTTTTTATGGTGCCCTTCTTTCATCCCCCACCATAGCCGATAGTGCAATGGCCATGGAGGCACCACGGGAGACACATTGGGAACTTGAGGTCAAGACCTGAGAAATTTACTTGGTCATCACCGGAGATCGAACCAGGTACCTTCAGGTCGACAGTCCAGCGCTTTATCGCAAGACCATCCGTCGAAGTATCATACGCCATTACAACCATCACACATCAACTAATTAAATCACTTATCAGCTATTCATACCACACATCAGCAAATCATATCACTCATCAGCCAATCATATCACTCATCAGCCAATCCATATCATTCATCAGCCAATCATATCGCTCATCAGCCAATCATACCATACCACTCATCAGCCAATCAGATCACTAATCAGACAATCAAATCACTCATCAGCCAATCATACCATACCACTCATCAGCCAGTCATCAGCTCTCGTCGTGCCGCATGAAGCGGTAGAGGTAACTTGTTGTTGACGGGATTCGAAACCGAGACAGTCGCCAACTCGCGTGACCTGACTTCCAGAGAAGAATCGGACATCGTCATGTCCACGTGTGGCTGGGTGGCGATGAACTACAGAGCTTTTCGCCCACACCGTCTGATTCGTCCACATAATGTAGCGCTTACCGCATCTTTCTCAACCCCGTGTGACTGCCACCAAGAAACACAGCGCATCCTCGCGGCATGTTTGGTGAGCACTAATAAAGAAGGCCTAGAGATGCTCATTTATCTATTTCTGTTGTTCTCAAAGTGTGAGTCATAGCCAGTGGCGTGGCGCGCTTAACTGGCGCCCGGGGGCACAATACCTTTTTATTGCCCCCCCCACCCATTCGAAAACCATATAATATTAGATTAAAATATACCATTTGGCACCCCTTCCTGTGAGTAGCGCCCGGGGCATGATGCCCCCCCCCAATTGTTCACTGGTCGGTCGCGAACTTCATTTGAAGAGGGTCGCCAAATTACTTAACCGTGAATATGTGCCATTCATTACAGCTCAGAGGCGTAGCGAGGGGTGGGCAAGGTGGGCATCATGTCCCGGGCGCTACTCACAAAGGGGCGCCAAATGGTATATTTTACATATAATATTATATGGTTTTCGAATGGGTGGGGGGACGCTCAAAAGGTATTAAAAAGGTATTGTGCCCCGGGCGCGAGTTAAGCTCGCTACGGAACTGTTACAGCCTTCCTTTATTTATTTCATGTTTATATTTAGATGTGGGTCGAGAAAAACAAAACATCTTTTTTTTTTTTGAATGGGGTTGCGTGTCTCAAGAAATATGAGAACCACTGGTCTATTACACAACACGACTCGGATGTGCACAACAAAAAAACATACAGAGTGTAATAGCGTTAATCCTTTTACCAGGCTGGGGCTGAAACAAACAAAAAAAAGTTTAGCCAAAGGGAGAGAAAAAAAATCAAACCCGGCGAAAATAAATAAATGGGGAATTTTTTTGGCCAACAGTGGAAGATGACATGGCAAACTGCAGACAGACAAACAAAAATACGGCAAGTTCTTTATTACATGCTGGCGGTGATCCAAGGTGACGTCAAGACACCCCCCCCCACCCCCAATGCTTGTGGGTACAAGATAGTTGAAAATAAACACATGTATATATATATATATATATATAACATGTTTATTCCTGTTTATAGCTTGTCTTATTGTGGCCTTGCTCTCAAAATGCAGGCATTTTAAAAGTTAGAAGTTGGGGGGGAGAGGGGGGGAGAGCGGACTTAAAGACCAACACACTTTTGTAACAGACAGGTAAGTGGAATGCAGATTCGAAATTTTAACAAGACAATACAAATATTATCCCTTTTTTTTTTTTTACCATTTCACGTTTTGCTTCACACACACAAGAAAAACAAGGAAAACATTCCGTACACAAAATTTGGACACAAAGAAGCAAATAAATACACAAGGCAGCGGTTCTCATCTTTTTATTTCCGCGACTGTAACCCAAAGGAGTGCGAGAGTACGTCCGCCGGAAACCCCTCACAGGTAGGTTCTTCGAATTCTTGGTTGTTTTTAAAACCGGAAATTATATATCGCTGCGTACCCCCCGGCATAAACCTTTCCCCCGTACCCCCCTTGGGGTACGCGTACCCACCGGTTGAGAGCCGCAGACATAAGGCAAGATGAAAGTCCAACCTGGCAGGTGAAGTAAGGTTCATCTATTTATAGCAGCCTCGGTGCGAGGCGCGTTGCGGTGCCCCTGCATCCAATGCTCTCGGCAGCATCGGGTGTCCGGGCGCCCCATTTAAAGCCCCGGTTGAAACCGTGTACCCCCACGTGGCTCAGTGGTCACATGGTGTGATTTTTAAGCTACGGAAAAGAAGAAAAAAAAATCCAGCTCAAGTTTACAAAGAACATCGATCTAATCATGTGGCTTCAATCAGAGTTAATTGTCAATACATGTATTAATAATGAGCCACATAACAACATCGGCCAAATCTCAACATCGGCCAGATCACAACACCGGCCAAATCACAGCATCGGCCAAATCACAACACCGGCCAGATCACAACGCCAGCCATGCAGCTAATAATATCTCTGCTCTGCCTCACCCACACTTGTATTTAACACAACTGAAAACATTCCATGAATTCCTCACACCTCCCCCTGACTGCAGGTTAAACTTAGCATCAAATGTTGGTCAGGAATACAGGGTAGAGTTTTAATTTGAGTTTCCGGTTTTTTTTTTACAGTTAGAATTATTTTTTATTACTGGTTTTTGTGGTTACAAAAGATGCCAGACAAGCACTTTTTAAAGTTTTCTTGTTAGGTTTGTTATTTGTTTCACCAATTTTAGTTTTTAGAGCATTTTCGAAAAAAAATGCTCTATTGTCCCCGTTTTGTCTGTCTGTCTGTCTGTCTGTCCGTCATCACCCTAGATCTCAACAACCATAAGTCCTAGATCCATGATGTATATATCATTTTGTAGATCTTGGCCTGCCTAGAAATGACTTTTTCCATTTCGCGATCTGACCTCTGAGGGCCGTAAAAGGGGGCTTATAAAGTACCGTTTTTTACTATACAAGCTATATTAATAAAGGAGCGCCCTAGATCTCAACAACCATAAGTCCTAGATCCATGATGTATATATCATTTTGTAGGTCTTGGCCTGCCTAGAAATGACTTTTTCCATTTCGCGATCTGACCTCTGAGGGCCGTAAAAGGGGGCTTATAAAGTACCGTTTTTTACTATACAAGCTATATTAATAAAGGAGCGCCCTATATCTCAGCAACCATAAGTCCTAGACCCATGATGTATATATCATTTTGTAGGTCTTGGCCTGCCATGTGTGCATCAAAAGTTCATTTCGCGATAGGACCTCTGAGGGCCGGGCTTCAGGGCTCCTAAGGGACTTATATATTATATATATGGCCCCATTCTACACCTTGTACGTTCAATAACCCATTCATTTGGTGCGAAATACTGCAGCACATAGTTTCACCAAGATTTATTTAGAAACTCATCAAATGAAATAGTAAGCTTGTGTTCTGAGTTTAATTGAAAGTATCAGAGCTATGCAACAATTGACGGAGTTTTCAGACGATTAAATGACTACAATTTCGAATGTTTTCAATTATGAGTCCTATTTCAGTAACCACAAACCACTTGTAGTTAGATTTAAGAGAAAATAATTTTGTTTCAAATATAAAGAAACGTCTTTATAATTTTTTTTACAGATATATGCATTACACAATTGAATTTATAAACATTTCCAAAATTTACAAATATTTACTGAAAGCTAACAAACGTACTGATACATAACAAGAAAATGCGCTAACACGTCCTGTGTCCAGAATGGAACAGGCTTAATTGCTTGTTTTTATCTATTAACAGTTTCTGGTGCGTTGTGTGTGTGTGTGGGTGGGGGTAATTTTCCTTTCAATAAACACACTAAACACGGAAATAACAGTGTACAGTCATCTATGATATGTCCTAGTTCTACTGATCTATGATATGTCCTATTTCTACTGATCTATATGTCCTATTTCTACTGATCTATATGTCCTAGTTCTACTGATCTATATATCCTAGTTCTACTGATCTATATATGTCCTAGTTCTACTGATCTATATATCCTAGTTCTACTGATCTATATGTCCTAGTTCTACTGATCTATATGTCCTAGTTCTACTGATCTATGATATGTCCTAGTTCTACTGATCTATATGTCCTAGTTCTACTGATCTATATGTCCTAGTTCTACTGATCTATGATATGTCCTAGTTCTACTGATCTATATATCCTAGTTCTACTGATCTACGATATGTCCTAGTTCTACTGATCTATAATATGTCCTAGTTCTACTAATCTATATGTCCTATAGTTCTACTGCAGTAATTCTCTACATATAAATGTAAAAGGTCATCAACATTTACTATTATTCGATTATTATTATTAGTAGTAGTAATTGTTATTTTATATTGTTTCTGTTGTGTGTTTCTAAATAGTATATTTTCATTAGGTGCTGAGCTACTCACGTTTGAGTTATGTATTCGCTACATGGTTGGGGGAGGAGGGGGGAGGGGGCGGATTGTGTCGGTTGGTGCACACCAACACACACCAACACGAAGTATGAAAATGTGAATTCAACGCCCGACCGGCAAGTCAGTGAATGTGGGGATATCATTTCATTGATCACCATAGATTAAAAAAAAATAAATTCATTTCCCTCCTACCTATCCACCCCCCCACACACACACACACCTCCATAAAATATATAAAATAAAAGCTCACACCTACTGTTCGTCACAAAGTGTAACCACTGCCACTACCTTGGTGTACTGTGTACTGTTTAGTTGGGGATATGTAGGAACATGTACAGTGTGGGGCCAAAAAAAAAAGTGAGAACATTGCGTAGAAAGTAATATAATTATATCAAAGTTTGTTTTAGCTGTATGCATAATATCTAAAATTGCTAACTCATTTACTTACTTGCCCGTTTAGATATATGACGTCATAAGTACAACAATTTCCGGGCGCTATTTTGGATTTTAATATGACAATTTTTTTTATTTTTTTTATTTTTAAATAATTTGAATGTTATATGATGTCCTCACTTTTTTTGGCCCACCCTATATATCTTAGGAGAGAGTGGTGCGTGTTCGTATCAAGGGGAGATGACTCAATAAAATGGTTAATCCAAAAAGACCAAAATGGGTTATCTCTTAGAAGAATTTTTAAAAAAGATCAACTTTTTCCGTTCATTAGTTCGTTGAGAGCGAGCTTCATTAACATACAAAAAAATAAACACACAGGCACGTACAACAAACTGTAAGTTGTACACCTACTTAGGCGTAGTTCACAATATCACAGAGACGCGTTATGACATCTCATAGGAGTGGAATCAACGCTTTAGTTAATGTAAGGTGACCCTTTGACTCGGAAAAATAAAACCTGAAGATTACTTAGAAGAACCACGCATGCGTAACATACACACACAAACACACAAGTACCGATGATAATGCACAGACGTTGGGGGGAGGGGGTCAGCGTAAACCAGTGGCTCTCAAATTGTTCTCTAGGCCCCCTTGCGTTCACTTGTTGTTAGATGCCCCGTGTTGTGTACAAATAAACACAGAAATAAACTCAGCAAGCAAAACATAGCAACCAGAGACGTGTTGTTGTTGGGGGGAAAATGTGTCAGTGTATGAACAAGTTGAAAGATTGGGGGGGGGGGGGTACCTCTCATACAGGAAAATACCACAAGATCGACAACTTACCAGCCGGCATGCTGCCCCTGTGCTTCCTCTGACTATCCACGCCGCCGCCGCTCCCGTTGCAGACGGAGTCGTCGAAGGAGACGATGTAGGCCGACGAGGCCAGCTTCCCGGCAGGCCTGGCCTCGCTGACGTTCGCGTCCGACTTCTCCAGGCCGTCCGGGCTGAATAAGGAGCCCACGTGGGGCACCTGCCGGACCCTCTTCCTCGGCCAGGTGTTGCGCCCCATCACGGGCACGCCGTCCGGGTCGCCGTCCGTGGTGCTGGACAAGACCATGTCCTGCTGCTCGTTGCTGTCTATGGCAGCCGGCTGACCCTCGCCGAGCCCGTGCTCTATAACGGGCGGCTGCTGGGGGTCTTCTTGTCGCCCCTTCGGCGACCTGGGCGCGTGAGCGTGGTCGCGGTCGTGGGCACCGCGCTCGCTGTTCGACCTGTGCTGGCGTGGCTGCTGCTGTGCGGGGTGGTGCTGGTGTGAGTGCTGATGCTGAGGCTGGTCGTGGTGGCGGTGATGATGATGATCAGGTCCGATGTCAGGTTCAAACTCCACGGAGTCTGCCTCCTCGCTGGCCCTGGGGTCCGTCTTCAGGCTGCACGTGTGCTCGATGTTCTGCTCGGCAATGCACCCCTGGACAAGACAGATGACATCACAAGATTAACACCATAATAAACACGCAATACTCCAAGCAAACACCCTCAGTTAACGCCGTAATTCATGTTACAATTACACTGACTTCACAATACATATTACATAAGCGATGAGTTAACCCACAGTTGACTACATAATAATTATTAGGTGAACCGAGAGTTGACCAACCACCGGCGTCTTCATAAAACAACAGTCAAAAAAAGTTAACCCCACCAAAAGGTGCCATAAATAAATATTACACAGAGAGCCAAGCGATGACAAAAACATTTATATTAATCTATTCGTATTATTTAAACACATAATGAATTTTGAATACAAATAAATAATACATTCAAGCCATACAATATTTAATTATAACTTAGCATGAAACAATTTTTTTTCCCTAAGCGAACCAAAATAGTTCGAGAAATTATAAATACGAAACCAAGGAGAGAAATTATAAATACGAAACCAAGGAGAGAAAATATAAATACGAAACCAAGGAGAGAAATCATTTATTTAGCGATGCAATGGTCTTTTTTTTTTTTAATTTCATTTATTTATTGTGATTAATTTTATTTTGTTATTTTTTTGTATTATTTGACAAAATAATATTCAAAAACACATTTTTAACACAATAATGAAAAGATCCACAGCCTGAACTATAATTTTAAACAAAAAACACACAACATTGACGATGAAATGTTTGAAGTTAAAAAACAGAAATTAAACAAAAAAAAAAGGAAACGGTCCATCACCCAAACGGACATCGTGAAGACATAATAAGTCATTATTTCTGTTTGTCTGATTGTTGAGATGATGAGAATTAGTTGGACCGCGTTGGCTCAAATATTACAACAACAACAACGAAAAAAAAAAACATTAATGTGAGCAAAAAGTGAAGAAAATAAAATTGAAAAATAAATTTAAAAAAAAACAAAAAAAAAAAAAACAAACAGTTCCAATGGCAGACATACCAACGTTGGGAACCAACCGTACAGTCCGATGTAATGCAGCTCCAGTGGAAAGAAGAAAAAATTGTTTTATATGACAAACGTGTGTTAATTATATGAGGTCACACTTTTAGTATACAAGGAGGGGGGGGGACAACAAGGGGAAGAAGGAAAAAAAAACCTAAACAGTTTATACACTCGATGATAATTTAATTTCTTGGATTAAAACGGACAGGGACACTCGTCCTAAGTCCGTGCATCTATGACGTCATCAATTGTTGTGAGGTGGAACCATTTTTTTAATCTCTCGTGTCTTGGCAAGAGCAAAAGGCGACACTGGTAAGTAGCCCCCCCCCCCCCCTTTTTCCCACAAAAATTCATATAAAATCTCATGCCAAAAGGTTCCGCAGGATGTGTTAGCCAAGGGGGCCCCTCAAAGTAAACTCAAAGTCTCTGCCTTGCGGGCTAGCAATAAACCCATAAAATAACGATTCTGCTCCAAAGTGTATGTTGTTATTTATCTTGTTGGGCGAGTTTTTTTTTTTTTTTTTTTCAAATGTCATTAAAACAGCTCCAACACTGACAATGTCATGGATAACTATAACGAAATACTGACATCGATTTCAAAAAAAAAAAATGTCATACCCCCCCTCCCCAATCCAGGGACCCCATTTCTGTATTATTTTTTTTTCTTTGATATTTTCTTTCCCTAGTTATCCTACAGCTATGACCAACGCACTGCCCAGAATCCCAACCGTAGTACATTAAGAAATGAGAAGTCTAAACACACACACACACACACACACACAGAACACATCACAACACAACAGCGCTGGGTACTTACTTGGCACTCCGCCATGGCGTGGGCGTGCACGTGAACGGCGGCCGGGTCCTGGGCGTGCCTGGTGGCCCACGAAGGGATGTAGTGGGGGTCCGGGAGCTGGCCGCCCTGGTTGGTGATCTGGCTGCCCTGTTCGATGTGGTACATCATGGTATGTGGGGGGAAAGTGGGTCAAGGCGAAAAAAACATCTCCAATGTAAAACTATGGCCAACACGAAAATAACCACTGACAGACGGCACAGACAGTTGCACAGTAACAAAAAAAAAAAAGTAAGAAAAATTGTCCCTTATATTCTAAAGCCTCTACAGACTGTGGGGGAAGGGGGGTGGGGGTGAAGATTGGATGCAGTAGAGTTCATCGGTTTCTGTGGCCGAGGCTATTCTAAGGGATACTGCGGCTAGCACAACGCCCAGCAATACGGCACCCATTTGAAAAGTTGAGGAGACATCGATCAAACCCGAGAAAGAAAAAAATGGTCACTACAGTCACCAGGGGCTCAAACTCGAGAGCTTTCAGTTAGCAGTCAGCGCTCTACCACACTGCCACCACGCTCTACCACACAGCCACCACGCCCTACCACACAGCCACCACGCCCTACCACACAGCCACCACGCCCTACCACACAGCCACCACGCCCTACCACACAGCCACCACGCCCTACCACACAGCCACCACGCCCTACCACACAGCCACCACGCCCTACCACACTGCCACCACGCCCTACCACACTGCCACCACGCCCTACCACACTGCCACCACGCTCTACCACACTGCCACCACACTCTACCACAGTGCCACCACGCTCTACCACACTGCCACAACGTCCTCACGACTTTACACACAAAACCGCATTTACATACCGGTAATTAAAATTCAAAAAAAAAAAAACGTGGAGGGGGGGGGGGGGATAGTTTAATTGTTTGTTTTTTTCAAAGACCTGAGACAGGGGTGGGCAACCTTTGGAGACGAAAGAGCCAAAAGTTATAATTTACAATTTTCTCAGCTTTTAAAGAGCCACTAAAATTAATGTTCTAATATTATGGTATTTGATTAGGCCGCATCTTTGAGCCGCAGGTTGCCGACCTCTCACCTAAGACTTTGTTTAACAAAATAATGGCAAGGAGCTTACTTATTATATACCTAATATATTTCATTCTTGGTTTTCGTTAGGTTGGCTCGTGGCCAGTTTTTTAATGCATTTTCAAACCGAAGGCTTTAAGCTTTTCAACATTTTATCAGCTTAGGCTTTGACCCAATATAATTTTTTTTTAAAGAAAACATTGGAGCAAGAAAGAAGGGGGGGGGGGGAATCAAAATTACTTTCTGTAAAACATATGCAATAACGTATGCAATAACATATGCAATAACATATGCAATAACATATGCAATAACGTATGCAATAACATATGCAATAACGTATGCAATAACATATGCAATAACGTATGCAATAACGTATGCAATAACGTATGCAATAACGTATGCAATAACGTATGCAATAACGTATGCAATGATATATGCAATAACATGGAATAACGTATGCAATAACATGGAATAACGTATGCAATAACGTATGCAATAACATATGCAATAACATATGCAATAACGTATGCAATGACATATGCAATGACATATGCAATAACGTATGCAATAACATATGCAATAACATGGAATAACGTATGCAATAACGTATGCAATAACATATGCAATAACAATATGCAACAACATATACAATGACATATGCAATAACATGGAATAACGTATGCAATAACGTATGCAAAACATAATTACGGACAGGGATTGAGACCGGCAATTACAGTAAAAAAAGACATAAAGTAAATACCAACAATTAGCTCATATGACCCCAGTAGATTAGGAGACGGATGGTGGTGCGATCGACTGTCGAACTGAGGGTCCCCCTGGTTCGATCTCCCGTGGCGCCTCCAAGGCCATGGCACTAACGGCTATGGTGGGGGGTGAAAGAATGGCACCATAAAAAAAATAGCCCAACCAGTGGATTATAGAGTCAAAGAGGGAGTCTAAGAGATTTCATCTCATCTTTACAGGGACTTCACACACACACACACACACACACACACACACACACACCCAGTGGATCAGCCCGGGGGAAGTGTACAGATATGGGGCACACAAATATATATATATACATGTATAGGTCCAGACATTGAGACTTGGGAGGGGGGACACTTAGTTCAAGGATATCATGACCAAGTCGTATGGAGTCCATGTGTTGCAGCGTCACATACTCCTGCTCAGGTATCCTGGCATTGTTCACATACGTCTGAAATAATTTAAAAAAAAAAAACACATAACGATAATCTAATTAAGAAGCAATTCAATGAATGTAAAGTAATGGGGAAAAAAACACAACATAATGATAGAGGAAATGGCCGAGTCCTATCTATACAATATATGTGTATATATCTATTCAATATTCAATATATATACATATATACATATATATATATACATACAGTCGATTCCGCTTAATTGGGACACATCGGTACCGAGGCTTTTTGTCCCGATTAAGCGGCTGTCCCAATTAAAAATACAAATTTACTATTGGCTTCTTGGTTTGGTTTCTTTGAGATTCGTCCCAAGTAAGCGGCTGTCCCGATTAAGCGGTGTCCCAATTAAGCGGAATCGACTGTATATATATATATATATATATATATATATATATATATATATATATATATATATATATATATATATGGGAATATTTCTCTTACTGACTCACGTATCGAGTGCTGTTTAACTGATAACTGCTACTGAAAGCTCTTTCTCTTGAAAATGTACGATCAATTATTTGATTTCCAAAAACTACAAACTATGACCGTACATGCAGGGCTGAGCTGGAGCTACAGTAACAGGCAGAGGGAACGTGAGTTAGGTAGGAAGGAACCTATGGCGAAGTTGTGAGGGTGTGGGGGGGATGACTTTTGTTGTGTACACACCATACATTGATCTTACCCCACTGTCCGGCGGACACGGGGTGATAGAGGAATTTGTAGATCAATAATTAGTCGGACTAGTCCATGGAGGGGGGGGGCACGACTATATGTTATGAGCCTGTGAATGTGTGTGTGTGTGTGAGAGAGAGAGAGAGAGAGAGAGAGAGAGGGGAGAGAGAGAGAGAGTATGTTGGTGCGAGTTTGCTTAAGTGGTGGTTTGGAAAGTTACCAATCACAAAGTTCTTGGGCACAATATATATTCCTGCTCGATCAACACAAATCACGCTCTCTTCCCCCCCCCCCCATATAAATCTTTCCCTGGGCTTGATAACTCACCCCCCTCGATCTGGCTGGTACACCTGCTTCCGACAGAGATATGATGACGCTTATCCTGTTCACACACCCCAAGATCCCCCCCCCCCACACACACAAACACCCGGCTACACTTACACAGACTACACAGTGAACGATGTTACACGTAATGCCAACACTGTTTATAAATAGTTTCTCGTTCGTATCAATGAAGAAAGTCAACAATCACTGATCAACGTGAAATGTCCAACCGGGATAATTTTGGCCAAAAACAAAGCAGCGACCTATCCATGGGGGGGGGGGGGGGGCGCACATAACTCAGAATTGACAAGCGAGTTAAATCAGCCATTCAAAGTGACCTACTCGGGAGTGAATCAAAGCGTTAACTAGGTCAGGTCGCGTTAACTCGATCAGGTCGCTAGGCTCCAGCCACACAACAATCAGACATACTGACTCGACCGTTGTTTTAGGCAGGCCAACTATGCGCTGCCTGGGGGGCCCCCTTTCTCAAAAGGGCCCTTACACTACACATTCCTATAACGTATGAGGATGATGTACCAGGACAGGACTGCCACCATCTTATTTTGGGCCCCTGAAAATTTCCACCAACTAAGTGCCGTGGCCCTCTGATCAAACACACCCACCGACTAAGTCCTTTTATAGCAATGCCGCCTGACGTCAGGTCGTGTAAAAGTGTGTGTGGGGGGGGGGGGCTCCATTCGACGGTCCTGACCAGAGTCCCTACAGTTATATTTGCACTATATTCCTCAAAAGAACTTGCCAAACCCCCCAAATCCCTATGAACGGCCCCTTGATACAAACTAAACTACACGATTTGACTATACATACCACAAAAAAAAAGCGGCTGATTCGACACATTTTTTTTAGAGAAGAAAATGACGTCTTTTATTTATCTATTAAACGGGTATAATTAAACCGGAAGTAACAGATGATGATTCGAATCATAGCAATGAATCATCTTCATAAGATACAATAAAAACTATTTTTTTTTAAATAATTTAACAAAAACAAAAAAACAACATCGCAGTGCCTCCTGCTACGGGACTGGTGGATCGATTTCACAACAAAAGCCCCAGAGAGTGCAGATCAATAAACCGCTATCTATATATGGCTACAGCAGGTACAAAAATGATTTCATTGATATGCTCGCGTGCGCCCCCCCCCTCCCCTCTCTTCACCAACTCCACCATTTAGAGGGCCAGTTATTTATTTTTTCCTTCAATACAACCGACAGAGCCGTGACCAATACAATTATCCACATTCACGGACGCAACACACAGACACAAACACACACATAAACACAGACACAAACACACACATAAACACAGACACACACACACACAGAGACACAACACACAGGCGTGCTAGATAGGTGTAATTAATAAAAAAAAACAGACGACCCGTGGAAAACGACAAGGAGAGAGAGAGAGAGAGAGAGAGAGAGAGAGAGAGAGAGAGAGAGAGATGGTCATTTTCTATAAGAAAATATGCAAATGTCTTATCGAGTGGCTAAAAGAATTGTTGGACATTTTGACAACTTTTTTATGCAATTAAAGTTGCTTTTTTTTTTTACTAAATGTATGTACTCACCCCGTTCGTTGTGCTCAAATCTTTCACCTTGAACTTGTTCAAGTACAGGTCAAACGTCAGAACGGCATGTCTTTTATCGACAGACTGGGCCTGGAAATATCATTTTTTTTAAATATTGATTTACACGAGGCAATCGTAAAAAAACATCGTGAAGAAGAATGGAAGGAAAATCTCTCTACGAACTAACAACAAACACACACACACACATAGACACACAGAGGCAGACAGTACTAAACGCACACAGACACAAACACTATCATTGTATGAGTGAGTGCATGTGTTGATTTATATATATTTATATATATATATATATATCATATATAATAATACTCATTTCCAGTGTGCGTTAAATCAAAAGTAAAGAATTAATACAACAGTATTCCAGTTTAAAATACAACCATGAAAAAAATCGGATCTGCCCGAAACCAAAAAATAACCTGGCCTACCGATCAAGCCTAAGGGGATATAACTCTATGCAAAGGTTTTTGCAGGGTACAGCTAGTATATATATATTTATGGTAAGAGCAAAACTAATAATGATCCATCAACGCTACTTCGGGCAACCTTCCCAGGTATGGGCGCCCAGGGCGGGTACTCACTCATCCCGCACTGCACTACCCACGCTCCTGGTGCTAAGAATCAGAACAGTGAATAGCATACGTATCCGTGGGCTGGACGGGTAAGGCAACACAGTAATAGGATCTCCGGGGGGTTGGGGGCCCATGAAAAGAAAATGATGGATAGAAACAACAGAAATTCATTTAGGTTTGAGAAAATGTTTGGTAGCATCCACGGAACAAATTCATATGAGAGAGGGCCATGCCGTACGCATGATGCTATATTGCATGGGTGGGTCTATGTATCAACCCTATGAACACGTGACATTTATATAGGGCGTGTGCGTGTGCCAGTGCGAGCGGTGTGCATGTGTGTGTGTATGTGTATGTGCGGAAAAACACACTTGGCCCCAGGGGGTGGGGGTGTGAGTATACAATATTCTTTTTCGGGCTAATGGCCCAATTACTTTTTTTGTTATTTTTCTGGCTAGTTGTCGTGGAAGGGCCCGCAACTTGATAAATGGCCCATAATGGCCGTTAGGTCAGACATGGGGTAGAGATGACTGTATCGCGTAGGATGGGGTGGGAGGGCGGAGCGGCAATGGGTAACGGTCATGGATAAGAAAATATCCACAATGTCAGCTTGACATATTGTTACCGACCGAACAGCTGGAAGTTTTGTGATTACAGTGACCTCCAAACTAGCCAAGCAGACATACACCCCACCCCACCTCTTACACTCCACCCACCCACACAACCCCGATGCCCCATTCCACTTAAGTGGTTTCCACAGGCACTTGTTGATGTGTGAGGGGAGGGAGGGGGGACAACTCAAAAAGTTCAATTCAGGATTAAATCCATGGGCCAGGGTACACGAGAACGTCAGGTGTAGAGATGTGCACAAGAAACAATGGAACATGAGGTGGTAGAAATGAAGACACTCTCTCGGGTATCCGGACTAAACCCCCAGCGGACAAAACCCCCAGCGGACAAAACCCCCAGCGGACAAAACCCCCAGCGGACAAAACACCCAGCGGACAAAACACCCACTTAAAAAAAAATTATTATTTATTAATTAATCATTACTTTACTTTTATTATAAAATGTAATATCCCCCCCCCAATCTTTGTTATAAAATGTAGAAAGTGAAAGTAGGTCAGGGCATAGGTAAAGTTAAGTGCAAGCGTTGGGACAGTTTAACGTAATTCGATATGAGACGGGTGAATAGAGAGGGAGACAGAACCCATTAACTTTAACAGGTAGGGGAATTTTAGACAATAAAGAATAGTGTCACAGTAGAATTCCGGAAGATGCGTAGACGTGGGTAGTTCATGAGTTCAGGGTTAGGGGTGTACTACAATTGAATAAAGTTTAGAAACATAGTGTCAGTGTGGAGGAATTCAAGTAACATGAGAAGTGTAAAGTCACCTTTATTCTGCTGTGTTCACTAAACTCTTAATTATGCATTGAATGGGGGTGGAACCAACAAACAGGAGACTTGAGAATGATAGGATATTTTGTTCTGCTAGCATATATAAGAGAATGTAGGTTTAGTTCGGGAGGAATTGTTGAGCGTACTCGATTTGAAGTGTTTAATTTCTATATCTCATTAAGAGTTCTTTTTTCCTCGTAAATTTAGCTTTTAGACACAATTTGAAACAAGGCTTACAAATTTTACATCACATTCTTGTTATACATTATTAGCCGTTTGATATAGTCGGCTGCTGTATTGCCCTGTAGGATGTAAAAAGTGTAGCTTGTTCAATTCTAACTTTTTTTTTACTCTAAAAATCTGACATTTAAAATAGATTAATATTTGGCAACACTGGAAGGCAGTGGTCCCCGGGCCGCAAATCGGCATCGGTCCGTGGATCGTATGGTTCTGGGGCGCCCAAGAAACATTAAATTATAACTCGAGCTTTTTTAGTGAATTTTTTTAAATTAATTAATTAAGACATAATAATAATTTAAAAAGGTGCTAAATAAAATAATAACCATGGCTATGTTTCATATTGAGCATTTATGATCAACAAAAACAGGTTTTAAATTCAAATTCATTTACATGATTTATGTGATTTACAAACCACCCGCTAAGCAGGTCACAGAAAGTTTAACTAATTAAAAGCTAATAATAATAAAAAATAAATTGTAGCTGCAATAAATGGCTTAAAACAATATTGTGGGGGGTTTTGTCCGCTGGGTGTTTTGTCCGCTGGGTGTTTTGTCCGCTGGGGGTTTTGTCCGCTGGGGGTTTTGTCCGTGGTGGTTTTGTCCGCTGGGGGTTTTGTCCTACACTCATGTCTCAGGTACATGTGAACAACAATCATGGTCCCCCGGGGGGACGGGGAGGGGGACACTCTTACAATTTACAAGTGTTTACTTATAGGAACAATAATTTTCTGACTAGTTTCAAATTTTTTTTTTTTTAAACTGACAATGAAAAGATAACCTTGCCTAAGAAAGGGTTTTTGATGTGTGTAAAAAGTAAAGCTCCAAGGGGGAAATGAGGCGAATATCTACGGTGTGTAAAAAGTAAATTTCCAAGGAGAAACGATGCGAACATCTACGGTGTGTAAAATTTCCAAGGAGAAACGATGCGAACATCTACGGTGTGTACAAAGTAAATTTCCAAGGAGAAACGATGCGAATATCTACGGTGTGTACAAAGTAAATTTCCAAGGAGAAACGATGCGAATATCTACGGTGTGTAAAAAGTAAAGTTCCAAGGGGGAAACGAGGCGAATACCTACGGCCCTCCTACTTCCCGACAAACTGGGGGACCCCTGCAAGCACAGTCTAATATGAGAACCGCAATAAAAAGTCTATTGAAATTTTTTCCTGAATCGGCTTATTTTTTTTTAAAACCGGTTTCGTCTTGTTATGTCACATTAATACTTGGGGGCTGAGAGGGGGGGGGAATAACACGGTTTGATAAAACATACCGCAGGTGTTGTAGATCACGGGGTCTCAACCTGTACACGGGAACACATTTTTTTTTAAAACCAAGAACGAGACCAGCAGCCGATAAGACAAGCCAAACAAACCACCGGGATCTTTGTGGGAACTGTTCTTTTTTTTTGTAAAACGACCGTTCCCTGTTAGCAAAATAAAATCTGAACATTTGACTTTTTTTTTCTTCTTTTGAGACCCGCTGTAACCGTCTCGCTGTTTGTATTCAAATGATTGGGTAAGGTATACATTAGGTGGGGGGGGGGGGAAACAACTGGAGAAGATAAGTATATATATATATATACAGGTAAGAAAGTTTCCCCCCAATTAACAATAGATTGAATGCCTTGGTTTCACGGTTGGTTGAACAACGTATGAAATAACCTTCATGATTTACTCCCCACGCCCCCCCCCCTCCTTATTCCCCCCTAATAAAATACGTTCAAGTGAAGATGACGCTAAGGTTTGTTTCAAAATGAAAAAAAAAATGTCTCGACACACTCAAAAGTGTCTTGACAGACTAAAAAGATTTTCATTACAAAATAAAAAAAATAAATAATAATAAAAAAGCCAACACAGAGGTTGGGGGTGGGGGGTGGGGGTGTGGGGGGGGGAGCCATATTAAAGAAACAAAATAATGATTGACATTAAAGTCCAGTACATGGCACAGTATCATCTATATTTGTGAGTGACACAACATTCAATGCGGGGGAGAGGGGGCGGATTTCTTAAAGTAACCAAGCATGTCTGTATGTAAGTTTGTGTGCTCTGGTGTGTATCCTGTAGGTATGCAAACTGATGTGTAACTAGTACCTATGTGTTTGTGTGTGTGTGTGTGTTTGTTCATGTGTAGCTTGTAGGTCTGTTGATGTGCTGGTCTGTAATATATATATATATATATATATATATATATATATATATATATATATATATATATATGTATGTTCATATGTTTTTGTTGTAACCTGTACGTATGTTTGTTTGCTCATGTGTAACTCGTAAGAGTGTATGTAGGCTGATGTGTGTGATGGAATACGACCTGAACCAGATGAATGTGAGTGTTTAGTCAATGTACTGGTACCAGCAACTATTCTGTATACGAAGGCGAGTGTATAGTCAATGTATTGGTTACAGCAACTATTCTGTATATGAAGACGAGTGTATAGTCAATGTATTGGTTACAGCATCTATTCTGTATATGAAGGCGAGTGTATGGTCAATGTATTGGTTACAGCATCTATTCTGTATATGAAGGCGAGTGTATGGTCAATGTATTGGTTACAGCATCTATTCTGTATATGAAGGCGAGTGTATGGTCAATGTATTGGTTACAGCATCTATTCTGTATATGAAGGCGAGTGTATGGTCAATGTATTGGTTACAGCAACTATTCTGTATACGGCGGCGAGTGTATATTCAATGTACTGGTTCCAGCAACTATTCTGTATATAACCAAATAAGGGACAATCAATTCTCGTATATGTTCAAGACATACGACATCATATGTTCTCTTCCGCCCCTGTGAGATTCTACGAACTTGTTCAGTTACACGCGCTGTATTGGTGGTAGAGAGGAGAAACGTACATCAACAACTTGGGAGCCATAAATTTATGAACCACTTCAATTACCTAACAGCCTGGACCATAAAAACATGCATCGAAATTTATATACACCTTTTTTTTCCTGGTTTTGTTTTTCTTCTCAGGTAGTTGGTTTTGAGATTTTTCGTAAAGAATGCAGCATGAATAAAAGCTTCAGTGACGTGAAAAGTTGCGCTACCAGAGTGACGTGATGCAGTGAACTAACTATACGATGTAACGGCGTTTCTGAAACTTTCGTGATCCACAAGTAAGGAGAGAAAAAAGGGTTAATGAAAAAATCTAAAAAAAATTGATCGCACACGGTATCGATTAGCAATAAATCAATTATTTACTTTCCGAACGGGTCACGACCCTGACTTTGAGAACCGCCTCACTGGGTCGATACAATAAAAGTGCAAGCACTCGTCCCTGTGGCCTACACACCTGTGCGGTGGCTGCACACACACACTGACTAGCAACACGCAATATAACGCGTCGAGGGTCATCAATCTTTATTTGTTTGGCCTTCATTCAACTCAACCCCCTGCATAAACATTACATCGATTTGAACACATTCTTCAATCGGTCTACCTTTTATTATATATATATATATATATATATATATATATATATATATATATATATATATATATAATAGCGATTTGGGTTCTGCGTTAAATCGAAAGTAAAGAATTAATACAACAGTATTCCAGTTTTAAATACAATCATGAAAAAAAAATCGGATCTGCCCGCAACCAAAAAATAACCTCGCCTGCCGATCAAGCCTAAGGGGATATAACTCTATGCAAATATTTTGCAGGGTGAAGCTAGTATATATATATATATACATATAACTGATTTCAATGAGTGATCAGTCTGTATGGTCGGTTCACGCCAGATCAATTAAAATTTTAAATCATCATCCCCCCCTTAACTGGTGTGTGGTCGTTGAAGACACATCCTTAAATACATAATCGTCTAATCCGTGTGTCTCCCTCTGGTAGTTTTCATATCGTGCTCGCGGCTCTTGGAGGGGGGGGGATTCCTGGACTTTAGGAGCCCTCGGCGAGAAGAATGTTTACTTCAGGCAGGGGGTGGGGGGTCCCCTATTGAACGGTTTTTTACTTGAGGCCTCCCCCCTCTACAAGCTAATGGCCTGGTATGCTGTTGAGTTACGTGTGTAACTGTGCGATGCCTCCCCACCACTCCCCCAAGTGGGCTTTACATGTGTAGCTGTGCGATCCCCCCCTCCCGAGTGCGTGTGTTACGTGTGCAACTGTGCAATGCCTCCCCCCCACTTAGGTGTGTATTACGTGCTTGCGATTGTCATTGAAAATATACACATGCAGCATTCCTTAATCTGACCTTGTGCACGACATTTGGAGGTGGTAAATAGAGCGTGGAGGAGTGGGTAGGTGTGGGGGGGGGGGAATTGAAACTGAAATCGCGGTGAGTTGTCTAGCACCGGATGACCTCATCGGAAAGCGATGCCGGCGGTTGACGCGAGTAAAACAAGCGCTCACACCGGGGGCGAAATCAATCTGGGAATGAGGGACGGGTGGAAAAGAATCCAACAATCTTTTAAAAATAAAAACAAGCAATTAAGCCTATTCCATTATGGACACAGGACGTGTTAGCGCATTTTCATGTTATCTTTCAGTAAATATTTGTAAATTTTGGAAATGTTTATAAATTCAATTGTGTAATGCATATATCTGAAAAAAGATATTAAAAGGACAAGTAAGTCATGTTGAATAACTGTTACAAAAATAAATAATGATTACGCCCCTTTGATTAGCTTTTATTATTTATATTTAAAATATAAGCAAAACGGTACATAACAAACTCTTATATTTTGGCCCTGAGAGGTCAAATCGCGAAATGGACTTTTGATGTACACTTGGCAGGCCAAGACCTACACAATGATATATACATCATGAGTCTAGGACTTATGGTTGCTGAGATATAGGGCGGTCCATTATTAATATAGCTTATATAGTAAAAAACGGTACTTTATAAGGCCCCTTTTACGGCCCTGAGAGGTCAGATCGCGAAATGGAAAAAAAAGTCATTTCTTGGAAGGCCAAGACCTACACAATGATATATACATCATGGGTCTAGGACTTATGGTTGCTGAGATATAGGGCGGTCCATTATTAATATAGCTTATATAGTAAAAACGGTACTTTATAAGGCCCCTTTTACGGCCCTGAGAGGTCAGATCGCGAAATGGAAAAAAGCTATTTCTTGGCAGGCCAAGACCTACAAAATGATATATACATCATGGGTCTAGGCTTTACGGTTGTTGAGATCTAGTGTGATGACAGACAGACAGACAGACAGACAAAACGGGGACAATAGAGCATTTTTTTTTTTCGAAAATGCTCTAAAAAACAACAACATGACGAGACAGAAGCGAAACGTCATGGAGGGGGAAAATTACGTGTTAAACAGAAAAACGTGAAGAAGATTGGTAGAGAGATGGAAATTGAGAGAGAGAGAGAGAGATGCTTGCTGCAGGTAATGCGGGCTAGAGGAAGAATAGCTCTTCTTCTGTCAGTGCCTAATTATTTGTTACCTCAGTTTCAATTGAGTGTGTTTGGTGTTAGGCGCTGCTACATGCAGGTTACAGGCGGTGTAGCTCATAACACAGACTGCGACAATTATCTGGCAAATATTGCTCATAACACAAACTACGACAATTATCTGGCAAATATTGCTCATAACACAAACTACGACAATTATCTGGCAAATATTGCTCATAACACAAACCACGACAATTATCTGGCAAATATTGCTCATAACACAAACTACGACAATTATCTGGCAAATATTGCTCATAACATACATATCTTATAAATTTTATCGGTGAGAGAAAGAGTCATATCGGAATGGCGCGAGAAACGAGCTCGAAATCCATCGACGCCATTATCTTTTTTTTTTTTTGATGTTTTACCTAATAGGTAAAACATAAATACTGCGAAAGAAAAAGAACGATGCGTCATAAAATGTTATATTCGCAATCTCCCCCTATACACTTTTCCAGATGAACCCAACCAACTTTTGAGTTATTGCACTCATTACAGAGAAGTAAAGTTGTAATTAAGCACACATAAATTCTCCAGCATTCAAATCATATCATGCATTTTGTCGTCTGCCACTCACGTTTGTAGAAACCCCTGTCTTGAAGGCATTGCCCCCTCACCCCCTCCCCCCACCTCCCCCGGTTGAGACACAAGGAATTGCCATTATCAATTATTTTCTTAAATTAACATTATTGAAATGTTGTTCATGACCTATTTCTGCGGTACAACTGACCTATCTGTGTGTGTGTGTGCGCGCATTAGTGTTTAAACAAGGCCAGACTAGCATTGTCCACATTTTATAATAACCAACTGATATACTTTGGGATCTCAAAATTGGATGGTGCCCCCCTCCCCCCTTCCGCCAAGCTACAAGTGGGGCACTTTCGTCCCAGTAGAGCTGGGACTGAAAGAAGGGGGCCGCCGCCGCTGACGTAACGGTGGTACACAAAGAGATAAAAAAAAGGGGAAAACCGAACGCAGTTGACGCCCGCGAGGACTCAACACAGTCGCGACAAATGCATTAACTTCTTGTCAATTAACGTGCTGCGAGTCAATAGATCTCTCTCTCTCTCTCTCTCTCTATCTTGTGTCTTGTGCGGTGGTACTGTAACGTAAGCCTGGGGGGGTTTGGTTCACTAGCGACCGAGAAAGACCTGTATAATATCGCACTGTGTGTGTGTGTGTGTCACGTGGTGTCACCCGGTGTACCAGACTGCCATACAGAGCAAATCATATTGACTTAACTTTTTAAAATTTTTCTTCAGAAAGATCTTTTAAATGTGTAATCTTATGTCACAATGGTGGCGTCAGCTGGTTCGGGGGGGGGGGGGTGTCAAAACGGTTTGATAGCTTAAAAGGCCGAAATTATTTCCTATCATAGGAACAATGTACAAAGTAATGATTTCACTACCCCCCCCCCAGCCCCCACTTTACCTTATCTTGTTTTCTTCGTGTCAAAATAAATCAGGACATTTAAATGACGAAGAAAATAATGTTCTACACAGCACACCAACACACGTACACACGTGACACAGCACACCAACACACACACACAAACGTTACACCGCACACTAACACACACGTGACACAGCACACCAACACATTCACACAAATGACAAACATTTGCCATTGTATTGTCTGTGTGCAAAACGTCTTCGAATAACACACACACAGACACTGAACAACCACACCGTGCACCATATGACGACATGTGTGCCAGCAGAACGTCTCAAACACACAGATCCACATTTATTTGATACACAGCTGTGTGTCTCTTTGTTATCTGCGTTTATAAACCGTGTGGTGTAACCAAGCAGGAATTACTAAACACATGTTTAGATTTGTCGTGTTTATCTGTCTCCTCATTTTGAGTTCATTAAATGCAATTCTTTCAAAGGGGGCGGCGCAGGGTGGCAGGGCTGCCAACTAGGGTTGTTTTATTTCCGGATCTAGACAATTGATTAGTTATATATATATATATATATATATATATATATATATATATATATATATATATATATACATATATATATAAACAAATGCTTTTAATAGAACAGGTCTAGATTCATTCTTCCGGTTGGCAGTCCTGCAGGGTGTGGACCGGCACACGCTTGAAGCAATAATAATTAAAGCTAAGCAGGTCATTGAAGTTAGGCTTACCTTGTTTTCAGGCACGTTCTATTTTCGTTTTTTTTTTAAAGAAACAAGATGATCGAATGTCCTCTTCCAGATCAATGTCAACTCCGGATCGATAAATCAGCAACAAAACACACGGCAATAAAAACAAAAAACAAAACAAGAACCTATGTTTGTGGTCAAACTAAACTCAAACTTATCACATGGAAATATTAAACAACCCAAAACAGAAAATCACTTCGAAATATAAAAACAAATGAGAGAGAGATCCGTGTATCATCCAGGTCTGAAGAGTTTGAAGAAGGGATATAAAAAAAAAATAAAGCCAAATCACACGAGTTGTTTGAGTTTAAAGGGAGTTTTGTTTTGGTTTGACAGTCACCGCCCGTCACTACACGAGGTGGTTGGTGGTGCAGGCAGATGACAAGACACATTGATCTAAAAAAAAGGTGGTTCTGCAAGGTATTGAAAGTGTGTGAACCAGGCGAGGGACTGGGTTTAGGGGAGGGGGTGGGGGAGTAGTCTTGACATTCAAACAAGCGAGAGAGAGAGAGAGACACTCAGTGACAGAAAGAGAAATCGATTTTATAAATGGAAAAATCGGTTTATCGATGATGTGACGTGTTATTGGTACGTGTGACATTTTATTGATATGTGGTGACAATGCACTTTTACTTAAGGAAAAAAATTACACAGCGAAGGAAAATAACCAAAGCGAGGTGTGTGGGGAGGGGATTGGGGGGGGAATAAATTGTGCCTTAAAACCTTGAATTACATTGTGCTTGTTTATTTCTGATTTAAACACGTGAAATCGGGGTAAAATGGGGCGGGGGGTCGGAAAAGGGGATGAAGGGGTGAGGACATAGCATAATCTTGAACAAAACTGTGACGTAACCATTGTGACGATTTATTTGTCAATTTTTTTTTTCCCCTTTTCAAAATGAGCAATTACAGCGCGGACAATGGAAGAGCAGAACGTAAACTTTGTCCGCTGTTAGCCGCGAGTGAGGCCAACGAGAGCCGAACTCAAGTCAACAAAAATACTCATTAGTCGGCCACCATTCCGTTGTTTCACTGTCTGGCCCACACCTAGTCTGTATATTAGCTAAGGGACTATAACATAAACAAACAAACAAACAAACAAACAAACAAACTAAAGGGATAAATGCATCACGTGATTAAACAGATGGGGACCCCTCCCCCCGCGAGTCGCGTCGAAAAACCGTCAGGCGTTGCCGGGTCGTGAAAAGAACTACTTCAACAAGATCGTTAGGGTGAATGTGAGTACACAGACGAACGGTGACCCCGCACCCGATAGATCGAGGAATCTTCAAACTACTGCAGTTGATAGGGGGGGGGGGGGACCATGTGAAGCTTTTTCGCAAATGTGCCACTTTTTTTTAAGCTATGTCCAACAAAAAATGTCAAATTAGCGCAAAGTTATAATTTTTTTATTTATTAAGTTGGAGGTTAAAAAAAATAAAATTAAAAAAAAAATATGCGCTACTTTTTTTTATACGTTTTGCGCTACTTTGGTCCAAAATTTCTAGCGACATTGAATCTGTTTCTATCTCCTCAACGCACAAACACATTTAATCATGCGTACGGACACAAGGGAGACCCATTCAGCCCCTTGAAATGAAATATCACACGGCGAGCTAGATAATAAATAAAAAATAAACGGCGCTGTAATAAAAATAAATAAAACCTAGAGCCTTTATTTTGTTAAATACGGTAAGCAATAAAAAAAAATATGTGTCTCAATGACGAGATCATGACAGCTTTTTTGATACGAGCTATGTCTAACGGAAAGTACAAAAAATTTGTTACTAAAGAAACTTTGCGTTATTTCAATGTGTAAAATGAAAAGATCTTCAAACGGACAAAAACGTTTTATCACACGGACAAACACGTGAACACGACGAGGGCTAACGCACTGACACATTGGCACACGGACAACACGTTTACACACGGGTAAACACATTTACACACGGGCAAACACATTTACACACGGGTAAACACATTTACACACGGGCAAACACATTTACACACGGGCGAACACATTTACACACGGGCAAACACATTTACACACGGGCAAACACATTTACACACGGGCAAACACATTTACACACGGGCAAACACGTGCATTAATTAGCACCAACACATCGAATCACTCACAGAATTAAAAAAAAATGACACATTCCGGACCTGTACCACGCCCACCCCCATCCGCCACGCCTCCCCCAGGGTGCAATTGTACTCACCGCCAGAACCACGTCGCATTCCTCTCTGCCCAGAAACAACATGGTCTTCGGTAGGCGAAACTTCTGCCCGTGGGTGTCCACCAGGTACCAGTGGTCCTGCAAGAGGGCGTCATCTCCTTCCTGGAAATTAAAACAAAAAAAAAAACATCTGTTCATTGAAAGGTAGAATCAAAGAGAGAGAGAGAGGGGGGGGGGTGAGAATTTGTGGGGAGGTGTTTTGAGTTCAGAAAATGAATTAATACACTGCGCTCACTCGTGAGATTACATCTTTTTTTTTTTGAGAATTTTCTGGGAAAAGTATGGCATATACGAAGTCCTTTCAAATGTAATGCGAAGCGGGCAAGAATTTTGACCGGAAACCCTGAATATCGCTGGAAGTCTTACCTAGGACCCCCCCCCCACCACCACCACTCACACAACCACACACACTCATTAAAGATAAAAGGTCAAAAGACTTGGAGACGAAAGTTCAACGTGGAAATTATTAACATATGAATAATATATATATAAAAGCGATTTGGGCTCTGCGTTAAATCGAAAGTAAAGAATTCATACATCAGTATTGGAGTTTAAAATACAATCATGAAAAAATTGGATCTGCCCAAAGCCTTAAAAATAACCTAGCCTACCGATCAGGCCTAAGGGGATACAACTCTAAGCAAAGGTTTTTGCAGGGTACAGCTAATACAAATTACTGTGACGTCATACACGAGGACTTGAGCCGAGACCAAATATATATATATATATATATATATATATACAGCAACTATGAATGATTTCATCTAAACACAACACACACACACACACACATATACAATGTAATGGATCATAACGCCAACGCGGACGTACATAAATGTCATAAAAAGACGCTTGAGGGGCATGGCACAGCATATGTGGGTATGTATATAATAGTATATATATACATATATATATATCAAATACACTGCAGTATATCAATTCAAAACCGTCCCTTTGCCCCCCTCTCTCCACCTACCTGATTCCAAATTTTCTGTTCCCAAACTATTTAAGACCTCGCGACAATGGATCTGGATATAAGGTTTAGTGTCATGACACTATCAGAACCACCATCCCCCCCCACACACACACACAGATACACACCGTTAACTTTCAGTATGTCTTTATAATGGGGGGGGGGCTTCGGGGGGTATTGCTGGTTGGTCAAACGTTCTCTTTACACACAAAGTGTTGGGAGTGAACAGAGAGGGAAAAAAAATAACATGGGGGGAAAAGAAATGAAGACAAGGGAGTTAAATAAATATGTGTTAAATACTCTCAGAGGAAATTGTGTTCAAAATGAGACTTTCATTGGAGTTGTTGGGGAACGACATAAGGAGAGGGGGGGGTCACATACCGGTACATGTAATTATTGTGGCACTGCCGAATCGAGGTACTGGAATATCTGGAACTGACCGGGACGGGACTGCTGAATGGGGCAGGGGAAGGGAAGGGGGGCGGTGGGGGGGGGCATCAAGTTGATGAACTGTCCCTTACGAACATTGATAAATTATCCCTTTAAAAAAAAATAAAATAAAGGCGCCACAGTTCATCACGCTCCTGGGCGCCAGCAGACGTAGAGCCAAATGGATACATACACCAGTGGGTCTGAATACATTTTAAATTGTCTCCTATCAAACAGACAAATTCAAAAAAGTAAAAAAGGTTGGGTCATGTCAATATGTTATAATGAGAGCTATTGGTTCATGCATGCACACAGACCAAGATAATCTAAAAATAAACACTTCCCATCCAGTGACGCCATGAGAATAGGATATTTTTTTTTTCTTTTACTATCAACATCACGGATGTAGAGATTGAATGCATAACAAAAGCCTGGATGCAAAAAAAAAAATACTGAAACAATCACGGGCACTAAAACAGATGTTCGGGGGTCGTTCAGTGACCGTCGAGAGAGCCGTTGGTTCAGGAACGCAAAGAACATCACTTTCTGATCATACTGTACCCGGTACATGGTTCACCCATAATTTAAGACTATAAAATGAGATGAACAGCATCTCTTAGAAAGTATCCCCAGTCATATATCTCTCTATGCCCCCCCCCCCCAACTATGTCCTCTCTAATACACACCTAGGGATCTCGGCCGTGCAAATTTGGACGGAAATTAAACAAAAAAAAAAGAATTACTTTGTGCGCAAAATAATAAAAGGTGTACAGGCCTACTGAAGAATACGGTTGTGAGATGTGCTGTAATATGTGTAAGCACTCACGAGAGCACAGCTAAGAGCGGGGTTGGGGGGTGGGGGTGGGGGTGGGGGTAGGCAAACATATCTGAATCGCGGACCACGTTTGGTTTGTAAGTTTAACTTGTGGGCCGGACGAATGACTGATGGAGGAGGGAAGTGTTGGCGTGAGCTGATATAAATTTAGTGCGCACGCCCGTTACAGAAAAGGCGAGTTGCTAAGGTTCAGCTTGAAAAGAAGTGGCTGCCCGGATTAAACAGTAACACGGTCTGCCGGATGCCGCCCGCGGGCCGTAGCCCTACCCCCCCCCCAAACTGTACTTTTAAAAACCCGAGAGATGGGAAAACAGTTTTACGTGCACGGCCAGGACAGCGTCAATTCTTTCAGGCCGTTGCGAGGGGAAGGGGGGGGGGGCGGGGGGCAGGGGCGTACTTCAACCCGCAACAGCTTTAGAGAATGCCCCATCTGCACTCATGCACTAACCCCCCTTTCACAGAAATCAATAATCTTTAGACCGGGGGGGCACATCGGTGGGAATGAGGTGGGGGTGGGGTTGGGGGGGGGGGAGGGTGCAAGGATCACCGAGACATCATTCCCAGCGTCCATCATCAACTCGGAGGAAAAACAAATGAAAAAACAAAAAATGTGCTGAGGGGACAGACTCCCATTTATATTCGGCGCCTTTTGGTGAAAGTGATTGATTCACTTAGTATCTCTCTCCCGCCACCGTGTTGTTATAATTTTACGAGCCTTGTTATTGGATGCGCGGTTTGAACCCCCAGACCTACAAGGTATTCAGACGTCCCCCCCTCCCCTCCCCTTCCACTTGCACGCCCATTCCGCTACAGCAGTGGTTCTCAGAGCCATGTGTAGCTCGCGGGGTGATTTTTAAAGTGGGTCGCACACACACACACACACACACACACACACACACACATACACACACACACACACACACACGTTGATATATTTTTTTTTCTTCTTTTAAATTATCGGGGGATTTAGATATTTAAGTGTTTTAATTTCCATTGACAAATCTACGAAAAAGTGACGACCTCTTCCTGGAGGAGTGAACATTTGGCGCGAAAAAAAAATTTTCTTTTTTAGTCAACTGACTCTTTCTTGAATTGGATGAAATGAAAGTAAATGAAGTAACGGACATGTTGACTTTGCTGACATTAAAAGTTTTTCAAACGTATATTCAGAAGTACGGCTTTAGATTTTTTGGACAAACTTGATGCCCAAGACACTGTTAGTGATACAGTCGATTCCGCTTAATTGGGACACAACGGGACCGAGGCTTTTTTTTCCCGATTAAGCGGCTGTCCCAATTAAACATACACATTTACTATTGGCTTCTTGGTTTTGGTTTCTTTGAGATTTGTCCCAAATAAGCGGCTGTCCCAACTAAGCGGTGTCCCAATAAAGCGGAATCCACTGTACATGTATATGTTTAACAAGGGGGCCTCATATTAAGCAGAAATGGCGAAAATTACATCTACACAATTTGTTTGTTAGAAGTACCAGGTTATCGTGTTGGACTGGTCAGCGAGATACGTTTATCACTTATATCCTATATATCCCACAAATGGGGACGGTTATGTAGTGCCTTTCTTTCACAACCCCCCCCCCCCACTATAGCCGATTGTTGATGGCCGATGAGGCACAACGGGAAGCATTGACAGTTGATTGGACACGCCGGGAGTTGAACCCGAACCCAACAGATTCGTTCAGTTTACCACATAGTAAAAAGGAAGTAAACTATGTAAGGTGTATTTGATGCAAGAGTGACCATTGCCTTCTTCCCCCCCCCCAGGGGTCAAACCCTTGCAAAATCCGGGTGTATATGCCGCATTTAAGGTTATCTTATTCTATTTACTTCCGGTTCTATCTTACGGTAAAAAACACATTTCCAGGAACAATACTTGTACGCAGAAACAACATCAACGTAAAGCACATTTCCTTCACTTGGCTGAGTCGATGTAAAACGCCGCAAATGTCCAAATCCCTCGACAATCCCCGCATTGTAATAAAGCTATTCTAACTATGCAACGCGACATGTTTTTAAAAAAAAATACATTAAATGAACACAAAAAAAATAAAAAAATATGTAGATGCCAGACCTTTCTCCCCATGGTGGCCACAACTAAATGGATGGTCCCTTTGGACTGAACGCCGTACTTCTCGTGTAGTTTCTCCAGCAAGTACTGAGCTCTCTGTCGAATCTTATCCATCCTGAGAGGAGGAGGGGCGAGGGACTCACATGGTGGCGAGTCGAGGCCCCCGGTCTTCAACAAGATCGGTCGCGGCCCCCCCACATGACGACCGCAGCGTGCGAAATCGCTGTTGTTGTTTACAGTTGGTTTTATTGGCGTTGTTTCAGACAGTTCAGGATGAATTGGTCCATCAGCAGTGAATCAATTTAACGCAATCACCATGGGCAACGAATGCCTTATGATTTTGTGATTGTTAAACTATGAGAAAAATTAAGATTCCGTGTGAAAATATCCGTCCAGCACAAAGACACACACACACAGTTACATAAATGTGTAACCGAAGCGTTACATTCCAGCAGAGATACCATACCAGTAGCTCTCAGCCTGACGTCCTACGGCCCCAGCGTGCACTTGCAGGGGGGACTCTTTGACGAAGAAGTAAAAAAAAATAAAATGAAAACTAAATAGCGCTACTACACAGCACCGTTAACTTGTACCACGTACGGCAGGGTTTAATGGGGTTCGTTCAATGTACTCTAATAAACGGGGGGGGGGGGACGCCTGACTTGGCAATGACCCGAGAGTCACTGGACTAGATACCTTCATTCCATACGCAGCATACCGGAACCATTAGGTTACAAAATAAAACAAAAAAAGAAATTTAAGATCTATTCATGAAGGTGATGAGGTTGAATGTGATCTCTCCCCCCCCCCCCCAATTAACGAAGAATAAGTTACGGTGCCGGCTCAGACAAAGTTCGCGGGGGGGGGGGGGGGGGGGGCAACAACAGAGATAAGGAACACACTGAGCTACAACAACAACAACACATGCACACACTCACAGACACACCTGTGGATATGATGAAACAATGACCAGATTGTCTGGACTATTGCTTTATTTTGTTCTATTGAACTTATGTGCGTGTAAGAGAGACTGCATTGAGATTAAACAAATCGGCTGGGGGAGGGAGGTGAGGAGGGGGGGACTTAATATGGCGGACACGACCGCACACTTTATGGGGGCTAATTGCTCCAGTCACCTGACCAGTTTCGAAGCGGCGTCTTTAATTTTGTTTCTCCTTCATGCCGTGTCATAAGTGGTAACACTAGCAGTATAAAAATCTACCCCCCCTCCCCTTCCAGACGAAATGAGTCAATACTGCATGTGCTGGAAAAAAGTTTATCGTTTACAATTTAAAAAAAAAACACACAGGCTTTCTAAAAATAAAAACCCAGACTTTATTTTAAAAAAACCCAGGCTTTCTAAAACAACCCAGACTTTATAAAAAAAAAACCCAGGCTTTCTAAACAAACAAACAAACAAAAAGTATTCTTATTCAGCAAGCCAAGCAAAGAAAAAAACAAAGAATTAGAACAACCTAAGCTGTTTGTTTTTTTTTGTTTGTTTCATGTTGTTCAATCCAGTTAATGAGGTGTTTATGTTGTTTGTGGTGTGTTGTTGTCTTTCACCTGATAGCGTCAGAGGTGAACGGGTCCGTGTGGGCATGAAGGTGGTTTCATGACTTGGTTGTAAAAAAAAAAACTGAACACACACACACACACTTTGTGTCAGGCTACTGCTGCATGGAGGCTAGACTCTTGTTTGGTGCACTGGGCAAATGTTATGTTATCTGCCTATCAGATATTACACACACTCTGTTATCTACTTGGCAAATGTTATATCCTTTGTTGATCTACTTGGCAAATGTTATATCCTTTGTTGATCTACTTGGCAAATGTTATAGCCTTTGTTAATCTACTTGGCAAATGTTATATCCTTTGTTGATCTACTTGGCAAATGTTATATCCTTTGTTGATCTACTTGGCAAATGTTATCCAACTTGTTAGCATTTATACAGCTTGTTGATTTACTTGGCAAATGTTATACACTTTGTTATCTACTTGGCTAATGGTATTCTACGTGTTATCTATTGGGCAAATTTTATCCAACTTGTTATCTACTTGGTAAATGTTATACACCTTGTTATCTATTTGGCTAATGGTATTCTAAGTGTTATCTATTGGGCAAATTTTATCCAACTTGTTATCTACTTGGTAAATGTTATACACCTTGTTATCTACTTGGCTAATGGTATTCTACGTGTTATCTATTTGGCAAATTTTATCCAATATGTTATCTACTTGGTAAATGTTATACACCTTGTTATCTATTTGGCTAATGGTATTCTACGTGTTATCTATTTGGCAAATGTTATACACCTTGTTATCATCTTCTGCTTTATGCTTCTTGAAACAGTTACACACTTTTTTGTCCACTTGACAGGTGTCAAACATCTTGTACCTTCTGCACACATTGCGTACAACCTGTTTATCAACTCGGCAGATGTTGCTGCGGTGTGTAATTACTGTGCACTGACGATAAATAAACACTTTTTGCTACCCACAGGCCAGTCGTGTTGATTCACCACACACAAACATACATTCAAGCCATCGGTCTGTCATATTGTGTTGTTGTTTTTTTTCCAAGAAAGCAAATACACAACCTCGAGAAACAAGAGATTACCATATTCTAACTGCCACAACAATACTTAATAACGACAAGCAATAAACATAATAACAGACCGAAAACAAGGAAACAAACAGTTACAATATGCAAACACTTCGACATCTCTCAAACCAAACAACGCGCAGTGATCATCAGGCAGCAGAATTTTTTTTTTTTTAAAACACAGAAAACACACTTTGAGAAAATTTAAAAACAACACAGAACTAGTACGTGCAGGTACTAGTAGCCGCACACAGTTGTTTAGTAAACATCTAATCCAGTGGTGGAAGTAACAATAACACCGGCAAACGGAACTGTTTATATCCAGCACAGAACGTAATCCAGACCCACGTGACCTACAAAACAAACGTGACGGCAAGACTTTGCAAAAAAAAAAAAACAACTGAACGTGTTTAATTAATTAGCAATTCCCATCCGAACGAAACACCATTAACATAATAATTTTTGTCGAAATACAAAATTAAAAACATTACAGGGTATTTATTTTTGTATTTATCTAAAATCATCGTCCCAAGGTTTGGGCTGAAAAAAAAATAGAATTTTCCAAAATAAACCATGGAGTGCGTGAGCGAGCCAGCGAGCGGGTGAGTATGAGAGAGAGAGAGAGAGAGAGAGAGAGAGAGAGAGAGAGAGAGAGAAGGAAGTGAGATGGTGAAAGAAAGAAATGTGAAGCGAGGGATGTTGTGGTGGAGAGAGAGAGAGAGAGAGAGAGAACACAGCAGTGGGCCTACGGCGGAATCAATGATAACAAGGGGAGGTGACTCAACGGTACGATCGAAGTCTTTATTTCTGGTTTCACAATGAAATTAGAGCATCGACAAAAAATACAGAAACAGGGGTGGGTGGGTGGAGGGGGCAGATCCTTGAACTTCTCACCCTGACCTCGGCAGGAATCATCAGAAAGGTGGTGGTTTAGGTTCTGATGCTCTTTTATAACAGTGCTTCTCAAACTTAGATGCTTCGCGACAAAACAGTGACACAAATGTTAGGGTTATCGCGACACACATGAAAAGATAAAACTACGACAAAATAATACAGAAGGGGGGTCTGTGTGTGTCCAATTCTTACTGATTAAATTCAGGGCTCACCAATCAGAAGGTAATACGTGGTGAATAATATGGGCATTGAATCGGCAACCTTCTTCTTGCAGAGAGCAGACGTGAAGTGTGCATCTATAAGCACGCCAACTTTAGAATGCTACAAATATTGTAAGCAATGTATGCTGGGTAGCCCTATAAATGGCATAGGGATTTCCCGATCAATTACTCTCCCCCCCCCCTCAATGATTCCAAACATCAAATTGATGTTGAGCCAGAACAGGTAAAAAAAAGAAAATTATTGGCGCGGATAATAAGAGACTACTCATAAATCAGTAATTGTACGCAAGTGTAATTTTAAACAGTAACAACAACAAAACATACTGATTCCATCTGAAATACCATTTAGACGTATTTACAACACTACAAAACAATCACCGGCGCTCGTCTCCTAGCTCACTATCAACATGTTCTTAACAAGGATGTTAAGATTTTTTCTCAACGAGATAAACTAGGCGGGGGGGGGGAGGGGGGGAGAGTGGACGTGTTTTGATGAGACTTGAACCCACTACCTAACTTATGTAAAACTCAATTAGCTATAAAAGTGGTATATATTTTTTCAACAAATAAAAAAATCCGAAGCGGTCAAAAAATTGTCAACTTAACGGCCTCGACAAGGTATCACTTGATGGCCTCGACTAGAAATCATTGGCTTCCTGTTCACACGTATGACGCGAAACCCACCACGCACAAACTCTTGCTCACTAAGAATGAATGAACTTAAATGACCGAACGCCGACAGTGATTGAAAGGGAGTAAACGGAAGAATGGGATAAGGAGGAGGGGAGGGGCGTGGAAGTCGGGTCTCGGGAATGACGAGTTCGTGTGACTCGGAAACGGACACGGAACAGGGGGGCGCATAAATCCACTTTGCCAAGGCCGAATACTCTTTGAAAATCTTTTGATTGCAGCTACGGAGAATGTCCAAAAAACCACGTTGTGGAGGGGGGATGAGGGGGGAGAATGCGCGTGAAACAAGAACGATCACTCAAAACTAAATAACTAACGGTTATAATGATGCGTCATTCCATGAAAGACACACACATACACAAAAAAACCTAGCAATGAAGAACACAAGCTGTTAGTACCGAAGATTTTAAGCAAGGCACAATAGCACACAATATCACAACAGCACAATATATCTATTCCTTTTAGTCCGCAGTCTCTCGCTACTTTTGATTTCGCATTCCAATCAAGAAATTTAAAATAAAACCAAAAAAAGAATCAAAGTATCACAGCAGGCGATCAAGTTCCCGCCATCTGCTGCACGAGCAGTTGTTATTAACGGTATCGTGTCACACAGCACACAACACACACATATGCAAATAGGCGAAAACCTTTTTTTTTCTCACTTCGCAATATCAAGCAAAAGGTTATTGTTAAATTTATATCTATAGATATAATAGCTGGTACCCCCATCCCCACCTTTACTAATGTGTTATTTTTACAATTTTATTTAACGGGAAAAGAAGCGAAGACGTAGCAGACTTCAAGAACACAACATGCCAATTTGCACATTCGTTAAATCACTTTTTTCAATTCAAATCTTCGAAATGTTTATTTTAACCTAAAAAATATAATTCCAGTTTGGCCCCCCCCCCCAATCCAATCTACTTTCTATCGCCCATTTCATATACAATGTTTAATTATTCAAATGCCTGTTTGCCACTTCCCGCCCCCCCCCTCCACTCTCTCTCTCTCCCTCTCCTTTTAAAACGAAGACACTTTGACGACAATCGATACTGTTTTTTTTACCTGGCAGCAATACCCCCCCCCCCCCGAGTCTCGTCGGAGGTTTTCCTTTAATTTTTAGAGGACATGGTAATACTGTCAAACCAAAACCAAAAAAAAAAAAGTGACACGCTCAGTGGTAACATTTTAGAATAACAAAGCATGAGGAAAATAAGACTTTATATATATATATTGGTTATGGCTTTGGAAACGTATTTTTTTTTCAAGTGCATTCGAAATGATTATACTGGCCAGGTATGAATGTTCAGGTGCATTCGAAATGATTATACTGGCCAAGTATGAATGTTCTCAAGTACTTTTTTGCAATGCATGCGGGGAATGCACTGGGGTATGTGTGTATTTTTTTTTCTTTTAAGTGCACGGGGCAACGTAAAAAAAAAAGCCCAAATATTGGCAAATGCATGCGGTACTTAGCAATGATGTGCTTCCATTACCACTGCAGTCCCCGAACAGTTCAAAGTAAATCCAGCAAAAGGTAAGTCTGTGTGGGTGGCGTAATATTAAGTCAATAAGTAAAAGGATAGTAAAACATGGAGATGGGGGGGAGGAGGGAGAGAGAGAGAGAGAGAGAGAGAGAGAGAGAGAGAGAGAGAGAGAGAGAGATTCATTATACTTATAGCTTTCAATATAATAATCACTAAAATAATAACAATGATTAAGGTAAAAACTGGAGATTAAAAAAAAAATAGTACAAACAAGTCATTAAGTGGGTGGGTGGGGGGGAGGGGAGAGTGCATAATAGACATGTGTGAGTTGTGGCAACAGTTTATGTGCACGACTGGCGCTTCACCCCCCCCCCCCAACACCACCACCACCCCCCTCTCCAAATTACGACGAACAGAAAGAACAAAAAAAAATAGTTGTGAGTGGTGCGCACTCCCCCACCCCCCACCCCGGTACATCTGCAAGGGCGTCACCATCTATATAAACGATCCATGGCCTCTAATCGGCACGGCGCTGCCCTGTCCGAGTCCTATCCGGCTGATGGCGATTACATTATTGCCACAAATGTATATCTTGTTGTTGTTGTAGTTGTTTTTGGAAAAAAGGGGGGGGGTGTGGAAGCGATTATTTATGTGATCTTTTTTTTTTTACCTGATGGGACCTTAGGCTATCAGAAAGGGGGCTGTAAATGTATAATTGTTTCGTAAACATTAGGATCACTTTTTATTTAACTAGATCCGGGTTTTTATATTTCCGGAAGAGAGTTTTTGTCAGTTGAAGGACCACTCTCGTACACGACAGACGTGTCGATGTTTTTTTCCTTGTTAGGATATTGTAATTATTATTGTGAGTGATCATGAGAGTAACGGTTCACCTCCATGATGGAGATATATTTTCTAGATAGGTTTTTGTGTATTTGTACTTGGATATAATACGGATGTATCATTAGAACATAATGGAGTTCTTACTAGAAATGTGGTGATCCAACAGATTATTTTTACAACGTGTACAGTGAACTTATTTTATCGTATTTTCTATATTATTGTATCGTAATAAACTTCAATCAGCAAAGAACACTGTCTTCGCACATTATTTGGTATTTGATTAGTGGAATGAAAGAAGAGCCACAGCTACCACAAACACGCCTCCAAGATAATAACAATAATATTTAAACTCTGCAATTGCCTCATCAATAATATTGAGAGAGTAATACCCAGACAATGATGGCAGAGAACAATGGTACCACTTAATACCCTGACAGGGGCGAGAACCACTGAAATGTCCGGCTGGTAAACGGCTGGACTTTATACACGCCCAGCGCATCAATATCTTGTGGGGACATCGAGTTATCAGAAAGGGGGGCGAGAACCACCGCTCAACGTGAACCGGTAAAACGAACCCGCTCCGCCGACATTCACGCCGGTATAAAAGGGTGGAGCTTTTTTTTTTCAAATCCCCCCCCTTCCCTCTCTTTTCCCCCACCTCCACACCCCCATTGCATAAATATGCACACAAGGAAAACAAAAAATGCATCTGGTTCAGAAATGAAGATACATTTTCGGAGGACGGCGTTAGATAAAAGTGTTGTGCAATCGGCGGGCCCCGGGGGGAGGGGGGGGAGACAAACATTCAGACACCGTGGGAATAGACCCAACAATTTATACAGATAATCTCAATGTGCTATTGCTCACTGCAAAAGCTGCAAAAAAAAAATTCTATAAGAAGGGGAGAAAAATCTTCAGTGTACTAAATATCAATATATAACAAGAGTGCAGGTTCTTGCTATATTGGCTTGCTGCGCGGGGGAGACACTCGATTTTTTTGTGTTTCTATTTAAACCGAAATAAACCTGAAGTTTAAACGCACACTGCCTATGTGGTCCACCAAAAACGCCAGGTATTGGCTAACAAGCTCAAAGTCACTTTACCCCCCGTCTACCAACCTGGATGAACGTGGGAAATGGATGATTCGGGGAGACTGAATGGGGGCAGATCATCAGTTAACGTCCGCCTAAAGTTAAAATGCAAACATCTCCGACCCCAGCCAAGTGTCCATTCAGATTTGTCAAAAAAAAACTTCTTCGCCTCACTCAATGATTACATTTGGTCGATAACTGAGCAAGGTCGTGTAAGTGCAAGATATTTTTAGGACATCAAGATTCGCGATCTCTGAGAGATAGACAGGGGACTGAGAAGACAGACAAGAAAAAGTTGTTGTGCCACGTTACTTCGGTAACTCATGTAATACGCATTATACTTACGTTGGGAGACAGACACATAGACAGACATACAAGACCGACAATCATACATCAGGCAGACAGACAGACAGAGAGACAGAGACAGACAGACAGACAGACAGATGATAGATAGATAGATAGATAGATAGATAGATAGATAGATAGATAGATAGATAGATAGATAGATAGATAGATGATAGATAGATAGATAGATAGATAGATAGATAGATAGATAGATAGATAGATAGATAGATAGATAGATAGATAGATAGATAGATAGATAGATAGATAGATAGATAGATAGATAGATAGATAGATAGATAGATAGATAGATAGATAGATAGATAGATAGATAGATAGATAGATAGATAGATGGATAGATAGATAGATAGATAGATAGATAGATAGATAGATAGATAGATAGATAGATAGATAGATAGATAGATAGATAGATAGATAGATAGATAGATAGATAGATAGATAGATAGATAGATAGATAGATAGATAGATAGATAGATAGATAGATAGATAGATAGATAGATAGATAGATAGATAGATAGATAGATAGATAGATAGATAGATAGATAGATAGATAGAAATCGACAGCTAATCGGTTTCCATAGACAACCCGCATACCAGGACATGACTTTAGAATACATTCTGGGATGAACCCCCCTCCCCCCCAACACCACACCAGACAAATCACGATGTCACGTTGCTAAGACGGGAGTTCGACGCCAACAAAATAACTAGATGTATTTTCGTCCCAAGATAAATAAATCCAAGTCTTGGTGAGACAGCCCAACATTTCAATATCACATATTGCTTATTTGTCAATTTTACGTAAATAGTCTCACTATTTAATTTATTGGACGATACATATAAAAATATATAATTTCATAAACTAATACTCTATCCGAGGGAGATGGGAAGTTTTCAAGTTGGCGTTCCATTACAAGGGACAGAAGATACACATGAGCAATCAGATTATGTCAAACACAGCCAGAGAGTTATTTTAAAAGTTATCACGGCACTTCAACCCAGTTGAACTGTAGATGACAGATGTATACACCCAACATACAGATGTATACACCCAACATACAGATGTATGCACCCAACATACAGATGTATACACCCAACATACAGATGTATACACCCAACATACAGATGTATACACCCAGCATACAGACGTAACAACCCAACATACAGATGTATACACCCAACATACAGATGTATACACCCAACATACAGATGTATACACCCAACATGCAGATGTATACACCCAACATACAGATGTATACACCCCACATACAGACGTAACAACCCAACATACAGATGTATACACCCAACAGACAGATGTATACACCCAACATACAGTTGTATACAACCAACATACAGATGTATACACCCAACATACAGATGTATACACCCAACATACAGATGTATACACCCAACATACAGATGTATACACCCAACATACAGATGTATACACCCAACATACAGATGTATGCACCCAACATACAGATGTATACACCCAACATACAGTTGTATGCACCCAACATACAGATGTATACACCCAACATACAGATGTATACACCCAACATACAGATGTATACACCCAACAGACAGATGTATACACCCAACATACAGATGTATACACCCAACATACAGATGTATACACCCAACATACAGATGTATGCACCCAACATACAGATGTATACACCCAACATACAGTTGTATGCACCCAACATACTGATGTATACACCCAACATACAGATGTATACACCCAACATACAGATGTATACACCCAACAGACAGATGTATACACCCAACATACAGATGTATACACCCAACATACAGATGTATACACCCAACATACAGATGTATGCACCCAACATACAGATGTATACACCCCACATACAGTTGTATGCACCCAACAGACAGATGTATACACCCAACATACAGATGTTTACACCCAACATACAGATGTATGCACCCAACATACAGATGTATACACCCAACATACAGATGTATGCACCCAACATACAGATGTAGGTACCCAACATACAAGTTCACGCAAGCTGCTGTGGTCAAATAAATTTTGACGGGCTATAAAACGTGAATAGAATATATATATAGTGATATAGATAAACACCTCCCGTAACTACTGTTACACCTGGTAGATTTGGGGGGGGGGGGGGCAAGACCACTAAAATCCACATCTGGTGAAGTGGTAGTCACTATAACCCCCCCCCCCTTCCCTCTTAATCTCTCTGTGACGCTCCGTGTGGGTGAGAAAAAAAATGAAATCAAGTCTTCAGATATCGTTTTAAGCTGCGGGGGCCGTCCTTTTCGCTGTAAATAAAATACATTAAGGAAAAAAAAACCGCAATGACGTTTTATGAAACAGTGCACACTACTACCACTACACCACATACTATACATTCTATCTAATATGTGCACACACCACCACCACCACTTGCAGCTTACGCCATCTTTTCATAGTTCAGCAGTAAATTCTGAGCAAATGGCGCCAGAAAGAAGAAGGGGAAAAAACAAATCCTCTTGAATTCAAAACCTCCGACGTAGAATGGGGAGTGGGGAGGAGGTGGAGGGGGCGGGGCAGGGCCGCCGAGAGGGGGCGGGGGGTATTGCCAGGGGGCCCGCATCTGTAAGGGGGCATAAAGGGAGCCCGGCAGCCCCGACCATGTCAATTTTTTCACGACTTATTGTTTATTATGAGGCTCGCAATGATGTCCTGCCCTGGGGCCCGCGTTGGCTCTCGGTGCCACTGGGCGGGGGGGCCAGGGGGCAGTGTCACTTTATTTTCTCCACCAGAAAACAAATTAGACTGGCGTACAAATGAAAAACTTGATTTTTAATTCCTGTAATGACGCGACGCACATAGAGAAACATACCTGGGACGTCAACTTGATGACTTGAACTTTTTTTTTGTTGTTGAAGTTATTGTTGGTTTTTTTATTAATGGTTTTTTTTTTTGTTTGGATTTTGGGAGGGGGGGGATATTTTGAAACAATGCAATACATCGTAAAAAGTTTGGAGCCTCGGTTGGGAAGGGAAAGGGGTGAGGGGGCAGAACGTCGACTGTTAGTTCAACCACGACAGGTAAATTACAGGTAATTGAAAGGCGACTCCCTTGAACCAGATTACTAAAACAGAGACTACAGGGTGCCAGGATTATACATGAAAAAAGAAAAACGGGGGGAAAAAATGACGGAGAGAACACATTTTTGACTGGTAATGGGGGGGGGGGGGGAGAGAGCGGGGGTGTGTGAAGGAGGAGTGAATTATGAAAGGGATGGAGAAATAATTTAAAGAAAAAAAAGGAACAAAAAAACAAGAGGTCTTGGAGTGTGAGTATATTGAGTATAAGAAGGTCAGGGAGTGAGGGTGTCTGTTTTAATGTTTGGAATATGGGGGAGGGGAGTGAACGAGAAAGAAACATTGAGCGACCTAAACCGTTTGGACAAGCGTCTAAGTAGACAGATGTAAATAAATACATACATACAATGGCATGCATACATACTGACAATCGGACAGACAGACAGACAGACAGACAGACAGACAGACAGACAGACAGACAGACAGACAGACAGACAGACAGACAGACAGACAGACAGACAGACAGACAGACAGACAGACAGACAGACAGACAGACAGACAGACAGACAGACAGACAGACAGACAGACAGACAGACAGACAGACAGACAGACAGATAGATAGATAAATAGATAGATAGATAGATAGATAGATAGATAGATAGATAGATAGATAGATAGATAGATAGATAGATAGATAGATAGATAGATAGATAGATAGATAGATAGATAGATAGATAGATAGATAGATAGATAGATAGATAGATAGATAGATAGATAGATAGATAGATAGATAGATAGATAGATAGATAGATAGATAGATAGATAGATAGATAGATAGATAGAACCTGACCATCATGTAAAACAACAGCATCATCTCGTTGTGTTCTCTACACAACTTTGTCCTGAATGGCTCACGAGCGGATGTCTCGAACTGAAACAGAGAAATAATCAAGACCTGGATGCCAAGAGGCTACTGACCTTTCTTTCGGAAGTAAAACAAAAAGGCTGGACCAACATGCCGGACGAGTTGATTTATTTACGAGCGTTCTTCCCCTTACCACAACAGTGAAATTATCTCTATAATGTCCAATGGAAAAAAAAAATTATTCAAGAAACGGAAATTCCCGAAGTTGCGATCCGGTTGAGGCTGCAATGACTCTGTAAGCTCGAATCGGATCACAACGACAATCTCGCGCTGGAGATGTCAATATTGAGGGTCAGGAGTAAACAACTGAACGTGTTGTTGTTTTCAAGACTTTTGAGAATTACCAGTGACTCGAAGGGGGACAGGTCATCATCATCTTTTTGGAACAGACCGTTCAGCACTCAGCTATTTTTTTTAACTAAACACTCTTGAGTGATTTCATACCACCATGAACGGGATATAATGAATTCATATTGAATGGAATGTGAAGTCAACTATATATATATATATATATATATATATATATATATATATATATATATATATATATATATAAAGTTATTATCCGTCATTGATCGGGTTAATTTGTCAGCTCTTGAGTTGAACTTTAATAATAAAAAGTTTAAGAACAGGTAGCAGGACTACGCGCCACAAGCGCAAGCGGTGCTGTTGTGTTTCTCGATACCAAGCATTTAGAATCGGGAAATCCCACTGGGTTGTAATATAAATAAAAAAATTGACAGAAAGGCCTGGTCAAGAGTGGATCGATGGAGTGTTTCCAAGGTAATGAAGATAAAATGTAAACGGACCTTCACTTGACCCGCGAGTCTAGCTGACCGGTGTGTGGCCACTGGCCAGCGTATAATGCCAGCTGTTTATAAGAGAGAGAGAGAGAGAGAGAGAGAGAGGTGTGAATGTATTTCTGGGTTTGTCTGGGTTTTATTTTACTCCTTTCTATGAAATTTTATCCTTTCGTTTTCCTATCTGAAGACTTTAAATGGGGGGGACAAAAACAACTAACTATACATGTATTCCTATCACATTTAGTTATAGTCTTAGACTAATTATTCCTAAGACTTTCGGTGGGGGGGGCTGTAAAGAGGCAACACACATTTTTTTTCCCCTTTCATCCTTTTGAATACAAGCGAAAAAAAACTGACCATCCGTCCAAACTCACCAAACAACACACGAGCACATCTGTGTCTTCCCTACAACGAACGTTAATAGCTGAAGGCTGCCAACTATCTCTAGAAGAATTATCCATATAAATGTGAGAAAAAAAAACATATAAATTATACTAAATATAAGAAAATTGTATATCTAAAGGACAAAATAAAAATTATCCAGATGTATTGTTTGATACAATTTTATTATACCCATGGCTCTTCAAAAAATATGTTGATCTGGATAATAATATCCGGACTGGTGGCCCAGGCTTAACCCCCCTACCCTGGCCTTCCCCCAAAGAAAATAGACACTGACAAGGCAAAGAGAGAAAAAGAGAAAAAAATACCATTCCGCGAAGTCTCTGCGTGCAAGTCACGTGATTGGGACTCGCGGCCGTTTGAAAGAGTATTTAGTCACACCAGAGTGCCGAGCCACTAAGATAACATACTGATGAAAGTGCATCACGATCGGATAGCTTGAGGGCCACAGCAATACTGGAGAGGGCCCAGTGCCGAACCTAGGGATTTGGGGGCCCAGGGCTTGGCCTCTTTGGGGGGGGGCGTGCATTTTTGACATTCGACATCATGACATGAGATAATGTACTTAATATTTAGTGTAAAAAATTTGGGGTGTCCCCTCAAGCCGGAACCCGGGGGGGGGCATTCGACTTTGGACACCCCCTCCCCTCTCCTTAGTTACGCCTCTGAGCGGGCCCATTGTTTTAAAAATAAAAAGAAAGGAAAAAAAACTGTCGGGGATATCTGATATCAAGGGGTGCTTTGAATCTCATTTGGGTCATTTGGTTGTTTGTTTGTTTGCTTGCTGACTATACTCAGCAAAGAACTACTGTTGTTATTCCACGCTGCTCACGATAAAATAATATTCCGTTGGGACGAGATGTCGCGGATATGCCTCATGGTGTAAGAGACGCGTGGCCTGGTATTGTGGAGATA
>JAGDYQ010000052.1:2479367-2490258 GCA_021962125.1 Bulinus truncatus
GAGTACAGTTAAATTAGACCCCCAGCCGCTGCTGCGCGCCGGCTACGCCACCGAATTTCGTCCACAAAATAATATGCGCTCATTAGCCGCCGGATTTGCCGCTAGTATATTAACTGTCGCATTACTTCTAATCTTATTGCACATGACCTTAAGGACTATATCAGCTCTGTCTTGAAAAAGCTTTTCTGTTGATCAGCAAAATACTAGCTAGCATGATGGTGCTGCAATTATGATAAAGATTTCAAAGCTTTTGAAGGTTGACTCCCTCTTATCAGCACTTTAAAGCACACATATTGCCCTCAATACTACCTTCAGCATCAATAAAAATGAAGAATTTCAAGACCGCAATTATAGAAGACGATGCAGAATTCACAGAGGATAAAGAAATTTTCTTGTACTTTTACTTTATGTAAACGAGTTATTAGGGGTTGAATTTTGTCAACTATTTTTCATGGTTGATTTTTTTTTGAAAATGGTGGATGCTATTGCTGACTTCAGGTTTACGACTTATTTCTTTGTATTAACTTTTTTGAAACCTTTCAATGAAACGAAAGAAGTGATTCTCATAAACACTGTTACTTTGCATTTATTGTGTGACACTAAAAAAAGACGCACCGGTCGGAAACGATCAAGACACTGGGGTGTGCCCAACTTGCAAGGTTGGCTGCCATGATAAATGTGTACCTAAACTCAAGAATTTCACAAACCAAGGCCTCCAGAAAACGGTAGATGTGTCAAGGAATAAATTATTCATATTTTTTTCATTCAGAATATTATTTTTAATTGATTGCAATTGATTTTACATATCTTTAAATTTTTTTGTCCTTTTTATCTTAGTTTTTTTGTTTCTGTCATGTCAGTATCGTTTTGTACATTTTTAAGCACTTAAACCGAAACAAAAAGGTTTCTAAAGTCATTCATAACAACACCCATACAAATCTATTTACATATTCTAAAAGGTAAATGAATGGGCTATAATATTATCTCAGAATTATAAAGGTAGACTTAAAAAGAGGGAGGTTGAGGCACCTCTGAAAGATACACTTTAGTTGTTTTTTTTCTCATGACCTCTGAAACCAAAGCTCAAGGTCACATAAATAAACATAAAAAAGTTTTAAAAATATTTAAAAATGATCCCCCATTCAATCATCTTTCAGAATATATATACTTTACTAGGCCTAGATGGGCAATTCTTATTTGCCAATATTGATTTTTCTAAAGGTACCCAAAACACTAAAAAATTCCCGCACACCACAGAAAGTTTCTTAACACACTTCGTGGGTTAAGATGCACCTTTTAAAAAAAAATTTTGGCTTCAACATATGTGCATATGGTAGTATTTTCAAAGATTCATCATCAGTCTTAGCTGAGCAAAAGGAGGCTCTGAAAAAGATGAGCAGTTATGTATTGAATGTATATCAGCTCAATAACTATGTAGGCCTCAGATTATTATTTTTTAATTAGATTATAATCCTTCAAGCTTATTGATACCTGCATGTCAAACAAAATATTATTTTTTTTTTCAAATTTAAGTCCCAAACTTAGTGTGCATCTTATACATGGGGAAATAGGTCGTAAAAATTGTTATAATGAGCAATCACTTTCAATTGAATCTGAATTTAAAATTTCAGCCTTTTGTGGCCAGTGTCCTTACACAAGACCTGTCATTGGAACAAGAACAGAACAGTTTGTCTCGTTCATCCGGCTATGGAGCGACGCACAGTACACTTGGTCCAGATGAGTTCTCCAGCATTCCCCAGTCTCCCATGTCACAGATATCTTAGTGCCAGAGTACTTTTCTATTCTTCTGTTTACAATATGTAAACTGTCCCCCTTCCACTCTACTACAATTGTATCCTTGTCTGCCATATTATTGTGCATCTTATCTGTGATGATTTCAATTTTATTATAGCTGCGAATGCAGTCTTTCTCTAAAGAGACTCGGCAGTCATCAATGTCAGCTTCTTGAAAATATAAGCCTCTGATACATTATGTTACTATGTATTGTTTTTTTTTTCTCTTTATTAGGTCAGATTTTATGTTTTAATTCTTTAGGACTCCATCATCTAGATAAAATATAATCAAACATTATAGTTAAATTATAAATGCATGTACAGGGTACTCTTTATCTTATATTTACTATACAAACATGGTTTTTACTCTCCACTTTTTTTTTTTTCTAAATTTTTGTACTGTCAAATCTCCTTTTATTGATGAATTTTTTGTTTGTTGTTGAGCTATGGAACGATTGGTTGGAATTAAAAAGCAGACAGAAGTTTTTTAACCAACCAAATAAAATGCATTAACTGGACACAAATTTTAGTATTTAGAAAATGAAAACTTTTTTTTTTTTTACTAATTTTTTGAAAATAGTCTTCAAATTATTTTAAATTATTTGAAAATTCAGTTGAGATAATAGTTTTTTTCATGATCTGCACACATAAAAACCATTAAAAAATATTTACAAACAGTAAAAAAATGTTGCCTATAGATTAAATTTCTTCAAGTCACCCACTTGGCAACTTGGGTTAAAGAAATTAGAATTCATTCGGTTGCAATAATTTATGACAGTCTTTTTTTTTTTTTTTTTATAAAGTTGATCCACCTATGAAAATGGGAAATTTTTGTGTGCTAAATAACTGCTGAATTTATGAACTGTCATAAAAATATTTTGTCTCTGTTTTTTTTTTTTTAATTATAGCATAAAAATGTTTTTGATAAATTGACAGAAACACCAAGTATTTGTTTACAGTGGTTGGACTATTTTTTTAGAGTGAGTTACAACAATACAACAAATTTTTTCTCTCTTAAATTGAAATAATAATGTTTAGTAAAATCCATTAGTGTTTTTGATTTTTAAAGCGGTTAAGATGATTTTGCATGTTATCAATAACGTATATTTATTTTTTAATGGATTAGTTTGCTGAAATATCAAATGAGGCTTTTTGAGGTTTAAAAAAAAATGTCTTTTTATGTAGATTTTTTTTTTTTTTTGCTGTTTGACGTTGTCTGATGATGGAATTTCACAAGAGCTTGTTTTCCCTCTCTGTTGTTATTCATTGAACTTTTTCATTGTCCATTTCACCTGTTTTTAAAAATGACTCGAAATAGACTTGTATGGTGATCACAGTGTTGTTATTAATATTACTGTTCACACTGGAGACTTTTTTTTTTCTCTCTCTCTGATCAGACAGGGTTTTAGGGTCATTGGTTCAGTGGAAACAAGTGGGCTTTCAGACAGTCGGATGCCTAAGTAGATTTTAGACCATGATTCAGATGTCCATTCTGTAGGCCATGTTTCAATTATCAGTGAGTCCAGTCACCTCCCTTTGTCTCCCATGCCATTGCATACTTGGTATTGGTGGACATTTTTGAAAAAATTAGGGCACTATCAAAAGTTAAACATCTCAATCTTTCAGGAACAAAATAGTATTAGTCAGTAATAATTACTATTGGTCCTCTCCTGTGAATAAGAATAGGTAAGAAATATATACTTCCATTAAATCTTTTTTTCAGTATATCTGAACCATTAATCTTTGATTAACATTACCTGTGTCCTGTTCTGTTTAAGTTGATGGGCCTGGCACCTGTAAATTCCCTATGCATGTTAGTGCCCACTACCTCGGGTGAAAGTACGGTTAAGACAGGAATAAACGGCATAAACATAGCTTTCGAGAACATTTAGCTCCTGCATAAACATCACATTCTAGAACATTTAATAGATTTATTATGTGCAATTAAATGATTTACTAAATATTTGTATTGTAAATAAATCTTTCCTCATGTTTTTTTTTTTAAATGTAAGAAATACTGCATTGTTGGTTATTGAATTAATGTGTAGGGAAATTATTATAATTTTTTTTATAAACCATATTTCACATATATGGTTAGACCTGTGCAAGATTCAGTTTGATCTAATAGTATTTTTTTTTGTTGTTTTTTTTGTTTCACTTTTTGTTTTTTTTTTACTTCAAATACTGTAGTTGCATAACAGCCGGTTTATTTTTTTTTTAAACGTTGTGTTGTATCACGAATGAAGTGAAAAACCAGCTATCTGTTTTGTGTGTGTCATATGACTATTGTCACTTGGGTGAAAATCAAATGAAAAACCTGCTGAATAACAAATGCATAACTATAACTTGAAGAAAAAATTTTTTTTTTAAATATTTACATTGAAAAAAAAAAATAGTTGACATTTTACCCATAATGCTAAAATGTTACCCAATACCCTGTATCAGTTTAAGTAAATAAACCCAGGGAAACATTTTACAAGCTACAAAGGATAGTTTGTGAACTTTTTCATTTTGAGAAATCTAATATTCTTAGTTGGCCAGATTTTTTAGTTGGTGTGCCTGTTTTATTTATGTCACCTAGCTTACCTCTGTTTCTAAATTCATCTTAATTTTTGGTTTTGAAACTTGTTTTTTTAGTCCGAAAATAGGTAATCTGCCTTTGATTAAATTTTGTTTCTATGTTTGGGTTTTTTAATGAATTGAGACTTGTCGAGCTTATGACATAAAAACAGAATCTTGATAAAAAGAGTACCACTAATATATTTGCATTTAAATCTTGAATATCATTTTTTTTTCATTATTTTTTAACAGAATACTTTCAACAATGAGCTATTTTTTTTTATTAACTCCACACAATTTTTTTTTTACTCTCTTTATCTCAAAATTTATTGTCGACTACAGTTGGAAAACTGTAATCGAGCTGTTATTTTTATTTTAAAGCATCTAATGCTTAATTTAAAAATCAAACAAATATGACATTTATAATGATACAATGCCCAGTCATGCATCGTTCGTCTGTTGTTTTCCTTTCATGTCATGCCTTACATTTAGAATTATCCAGGACTGTGGATGTCATCTTATTTTCTTCATGTGGTTTTTGTTTTGCCTTAACGAAGTGGCTACGGTAACATCAAGCGCCATTATATTATTGTTAGCGGGAGTACTCATTTTTTTTTCGGGTACCGGCAATTATATTAGGGTTAGGAAAGGGTTAGGGTGTGGAGCAATATCTATTGATGTAACCCAGAAAAAAAAACACGAACTCCGTCTTGATGTTACCGTAGCCACTGCGTTGCCTTAATGTCAACTGGGTGTCTGTCGGTAGCCTGCCACAGGTGCACAGTTTTTTGTGCCCTATGCAGTTCACATTTCGATGTCAAGTCTATCGTCACATTGGTGAATACTTGCTGATATTGTAAGTCAGTATTTCAGCCTCTTCTATTGTTGTTATTTCTCTATTAATCTGATTATATTTTGAGCTATAAAATTGTAAGAAAAAACAACAATTGAACTTTTATTTTTACTTAAAAAAATAAATAATTTACATTACTTACATATTTTTTTAAAAAATGTATTAATTTTTTTATTATCAATAACTGCTTTTTCATTATCTATGTATTGTATACCGGACAATTTTATTTCAGAGAAATACAACACATTTTTTAAAACATGGTCAAGGGAGATTACTCTTAATTAGTGGCTTGCAGAAACTGTTTTCCTATGGGGAAATTTTGTATCAATCAGTTTAGAAATATTAAGATACATATAATGATAATCCAGCCAAATAAAATCTAGAAAATGTTTAAAATGGTAATACATCTGACTTATTGTTGTTTCGTGTTAGTATTGTTTCCGGTGGCTTCACTACACCTTGTGGGTGAATTAATTATCTTTGTGTAAATAAATTTTGATGTGCTTATGGAACTTGGTCTCTGACTGTGTGTGATATTTTTAATATTTTTTTTAATGTAAATGGAAGTAAAATAAGATGTCATTATTTTTTTTTTTTATTTTTTAAATAAACTGAAATTGTTGAGAGATTTTAGAATTCAAGATCAGAATAGTTTGTAAGGACTGAAACTGTCGTCGTTTAGAGAGTACCTGACTCGTATAATTTGTTCACACAGTCCAACTGTGCTATCGGGGATGAGGCTTTACTTTGAGAAAGCCATACAACCGTATGCCAGCAATAGTTTAAACCAGCAATAGTTCATAAGAGGAGTGGCTAAGTAAGAGATGAGTGATGGTAACATCCCAGTATTTAAATAGTAAACAAGTCACAGAGCCTCACCATAATCAACTATATTTACTAATAAAAGTTTAAAGTATTGACACGGGCTAAAAGATTCATTTCAGTTTGCTTTAATTTTGGCATATTAATAAAATCCCATTTCTGACTTCTATTTATTTAACTAAACGGTGCTAAGGAATGTTTCAAAGATATTGGTGTTGGTTACCATCCATAGGTAAAAAAAAATTAATTTAAAAAGATATTTTTATGGCAAGATCCAATTTCAATTTTAAAAGTCAATCTGCCAATTTTTTTTACTACATCAAGCTTTGAAACACTTGCATCAAAAATTGTCTTGACTAGCGAGAGAGTCATTGCCCTTTGAACTCCACCGGAAGGAAGCCGGCCACAATAAAATTAACCCAGTGCAAACGAAGTGGCCAGCAAGTAGTACAGGAAGTCACGTGGACAAATATATTACGTATGATAAAAAACCATCCCCACCACCACCCTTTCCTTTAAAAAAATTGTATACAGTTGAAACTCAAAATACGATATGCCTTTAACAAGGTGAGAGGAGCACAACGAGTGGAGTGCATTTCACCGGAGCGGAGCACAACGAGTGGAGTGCATTTCACCGGAGCGGAGCACAACGAGTGGAGTGCATTTCACCGGAGAGGAGCACTGCGGCGTGGAGTGCATCTCACCAGAGTGGATTGCAATGGAGCGGAGTAGAGTGCATCACGCCGGAGTGGGGCAGAGTGATGGAGTGCATCTCACCGGAGCGGAGCACAGCGAGTGGAGTGCATCTCACATGAGCGGAGTGTAGCACTAACTTCATGCTACGGGAGCCAGGTAATCTTGGCACTACTGACCATCTCCACCGATAGCTAAGATCTTACAGCAGATCGATTTACCCAACTGGGAATTTTAGGGCTGGGAACCTTAACCTGTACTTCAAATGGGCCCCCCAGATCCCTTGCTGGGTCCTTGAGAAAGTAGAGAATTATTTTGTGCGTCAGAAATAGTTTGGAAAATGAATGTTGGTATGTTAAAAAAAAAATCAGCGTGTCCGGTAATAAAAGATATTGGGTCTAAAAAAGAAAAACTGCAAAATGTCTCACTCTAGCGTAGTGTCGATTATTTTACAAAATTGTTATCAGTGAATATCAGTCTTTCATTTACAATGACAGGGCAATCTTTTTATTTACATTGGCATGGCAGATTGGGACAATCTACACAGTGACAGAGAAATCTTTCATCTACATTTACATAACAATCTATCAGCTGCAGTGACAGAAGATTCCATTTCCTCCACAGTTGACAGAACAAATCTTTCATCTACCGTAACAAAATACTGACTCATCGCATTGACATAAAAAAAATAATCTTTTATCTACATTGACATATCATATGCTTGTTTTTTGTTTCAATTTCTCTTTTTTTTTAATTACACATCTGTTGAAACATTCATTTGTTTCAACATTAAATCATCTTTGTACAATAGAGTCCAAACAAATTCTAAAAAAAAAGTCTTAAAAAAAAACCTGAAACAATTTCGATTGGTTAGATGCCTATGTGCCAACATCCAATCAGCTTTCATTCAATTTACTCTCGGACTTCAAAGAGGGCAGACGACTCTGTTTAAAAAAAAAAAGCTTTACCGACTGAGGCAAGAGTTACGTCCCATTTAAAATGGACGGGCTGAGAACCAGAACGTCTGATACGCTAGAAAATGGAACGAGCCAAGAAAACATTGTGACATTGCGGTTGTAGGGGGGTGGGGGTTGCGAAAGCTGGTCAGGAAATTGCGAGAAACGGTAGATTAGAGAAATGTAAGTCTAGATTTATGGAGATTTTTTTTTGTTACATTCTTCTGGAAGTGATTCTTTGAGTTCTGCGTGTGATGGGCTATCCAGATAGAGGGTGAGGCCAGCAAGGTTCATTAGGTTACAGAATTTCTCTTCACTCTGAAGTATCTTTGAACTCCTCCGTTTTTTTTTTCAGGCTAGCCAACACAATTATTCTAATTGCGAAAGAGGAAAACTTATTTAGAAGCATTTTTAGTGACCATGGGGGGGGGGGAAGTAATGAAATGCAATGACTGTAAAATACAACTGTCATGTAGAGCTGAAAATGAGCCAATTACAATATTGTTTTTTTTTTTAATGGTACGTCAAGATATTATTAAATGCTCTAAGACAAACTTTTTTGACACATGGACCCCTTTTATAGTCAAAACTTGCCCACGGACCCCCTGAATGATGCCAGGGACCCAAGACTCTCGGGTCGACAGTCGAGTATCTACACCACTCGGCCATCCATCCCACTACAATAAAGTAGGGAAGTGGTTAATTTTATAGTAATTATCCCAGAAAAAGAATTTCTTGAAAAAAAAAAACTGATTACGTCATTTTGAAATGTCTGATCACTTTAAAAACGGTTTAAGATAGGTTATTTGACAATAACTGTATTGGTGTGGGGAAACAGTATTATAAAGTAAAGAATGTTAGTTTATAAGGATAAAAAAAAGTAGATGATGAATCAATAAGAATGTATCTCGTAACTAAATATACTAGGGAACAGATGGTTGTGGTAAAGCACCCAACTGTCGACCTGACGATCCGTGGTTCGATCTCCGATGAGAACGAAGGGAATTTATTTTCAGGTCTTGGCTCAAGTTCCCGCTATGTCTCCCGTGGTGCCTCCATGGCCATCGCGCTAACGCCTATGGTGGTTGGATGAAAGAAGGGCACCATAAAAACCGTCCCATTTGTGGTTCATAAGATCTCAGAGATGTCATCTCATCCTTACATGGACTTCACACACACTAAATATACTAGCAATAGGAAAGTTCAATAACATTATTTCAATTTAAATGTATCTTTCAGTGCCATCAATGTGTTCCAGATGCAGTCAGAAAATATCAGGCCTGGTGCCAAATACCTTACAGAGATTTTTCTATTGAGTTATGCTCTGCTGAGATTAATGTTAAGACCTCACATTAAAAGCCGATTATTTTTTTTTTAGGTGGACAAAGGTTAGATGCAGTTTTCATTATACGTGTCCGCCAGTACGCAGGGCCTTGGGGGGAGGGGGTGAGTTTCATACATGGAGGAATGCCGTTCCGCATCACTCCTATCTCGGGGGTCCTTTTCAGACGTGGGGGCCTAACATAGTTGCCCTAGATGCTACCCCAACCCCTCCCCCCCACTCACACACACACACCTGTCCGAGTCTCGTATTATCCATATGAAGGCTTAGTAGTTATTTTCTCAAAATAAAAGTATTTTTTTTAAATTCATCAGAATACATCACAATGGCCAATGACTAGCTGGAGAAACACTACGGATATCCCCATAAAAACACACACATCACAAAGACCAAAAAAAAAAACATTAGCCATGGCAAGGGTTCCCTATTGTACATGGAGACCTTTTGTGATCGCCTTCCTGGCTTGAAACTCGGTGTAATCCGAGCCTTTGTTTTAGATATGCAAACTATACGACCATAAAAGACCCCCCCCCCCTACCTCCCCCCACCCACTACCATTTGCAAAAGGGGCCTATTAAATCTGATGCTCTCTTGGAGGGCCCCACCACCAAACCTCACTAGAAGTCTCCGCCTTGCCCTTGCAACCCCTCCTAATACCTAACAATGACTTTTGGTATGCTTATGTGTCCCCCCCCCCCATTCAGAATCCACCCAGCCGTGCTATGTCCACCCTTGATGTCTGTGCCTGTGTGTGTGTGTGTGTGTGTGTGTTTGTTGGCTTATTTGTTTTCTCTATATCTGACAGCGTCTAATCAGAGAATCAATGGTCACACACACACACACACACACACACACACACACACACACACACACACCGACACTGCTGACGGTTAGCTTCAGGCACAAATATTGACCAAGTATTGAGCAATTCCCCCTTGAAACTGTTCCCACCTATTGTTCCGTTTGGTTGCATCCGACGAACGAACGAGGTTGTGGGGAGAAAGGGGCGGGTGTGGGTGGGGGGTGGGAGAGGGAGGAGGCTACCGCTGGAATCGAATACAATTCTTGTTGCAATGTCAACCTGCATGTTTACCACCCCGCCCCCCCTATACTCTCACACTCATCTTTCTTTACAGAAGAATACAAGGAATAAGAATAAGAGCTGGCCACGAGAGTAGAGGGTTTGAGGCTATGTGTGATGTTTACATTATATTTAGAACCGCTTCTATCCCATTTTTTATGCGGTTCTTTCATTTTGTTTGAATTATTATCGAGCGAGGATAAGAACAAGAAAATGGAAAACAAAAGGACGGCGACTTGAAGAAAAAAAAATAATAAAGAAAGGTAGAGTTCAAAGTTAAATATATAAAAAAACCGGTTTCCACTGCAGGTCTCCTAACCGCCACTACTCCAGACCCTCCCACAATCCACTTCCTACCCACAGTTTGCGGCGCACCGCGGGAATCGGTTAACAACAGAGTGACGAACTCGGCCACCGGCTGAGCGCACAATTCTTTCAACGCGGGGCAGCCCCGTAACGTCCAATTGTTTTTTTTTCCCTTCTGGAAGTAAAAACAGATTACGTCATTGATAAAAGACTTTTAACCATTCAGGCCCGACCCCACCCTCCACCCCCCCTCCAGCTTCAACCATTTTTTTTAAAGGTTCAATGTCATTGAATGTTACTCAAACTTACAGATTGGTTGATGGAGGCGGGTGGGGAGGGGGATGGGGGTATTCTATTTTTATCTCATGTCAGAGGTTCTCAAATGTATGTAAACTAAAATTCGGCTATAAATATATATATATATATATATATATATATATATATATATATATATATATAGCAGCGATTTGGGCTCTGCGTTAAATC
>JAGDYQ010000052.1:2490758-2533725 GCA_021962125.1 Bulinus truncatus
TTTATATTTTTGATATTAATTTTTTTTGCTGGAATTTGTCGCTCCTTGAAATAATGCCGCCCTAGGCGGCTGCCAATATCGCCTATACCTAAAGCCGGCACTGTACGTAATATTTTTGTCCACGTGACTTCCTGTACTACTTGCTGGCCGCTTCGTATGCTCTAGGCACTGGGTTAATTTTATTGTGGCCGGCTTTCCTTCCGGTGGAGTTCAAAGGGCAATGACTCTCTCGCTAGTCAAGACAATTTTTGATGCGAGTGTTTCAAAGCTTGATGTTGGTAAAAAAAATTGGCCGATTGACTTTTAAAATTGAAATTGGATCGTGTCATAAAAATATCTTTTTAAAGCTTTTTTTTTTTAACCTATGGATGGCAACCAACACCAAAAATCTTTGAAACAGTCCTTAACACCGTTTAGTTAAATAAATAGAAGTCAGAAATGGAAATGAGATTTTATTAATATGCCAAAATTAAAGCAAACTGAAATGAATCTCTTAGCCCGTGTCAATACTTTAAACATTTATATATTTTTTTCCAACACAGCTTACATGTCATATTTGTTTATTCGCTATCCCAGATACCAGCCAATTTTTTTTTGTCAAATGGCGGCTGTAAGCTAATCTAGCGCGGTCCTTTTTAAATCGTTTCCTTTCAATTAAAATAATTTTATTAGTAAATATAGTTGATTATGGTGAGGCTCTGTGACTTGTTTACTGTATAAATACTGGGATGTTACCATCACCCATCTCTAACTTAGCCACTCCTCTTATGAACTATTGCTGGTTTAAACTATTGCTGGCATACGGTTGTATGGCTTTCTCAAAGTAAAGCCTCATTCCCCGATAGCACAGTTGGACTGTGTGAACAAATATGAGTCAGGTACTCTCTAAACGACGACAGTTTCAGTCCTTACAAACTATTCCGATCTTGAATTCTAAAATCTCTCAACGATTTCAGTTTATTTAAAAAAGAAAAAAAAATAATAACATCTTAATTTACTTCCATTTACATTAAAAAAAAATATTTAAAAAAATCACACACAGTCAGAGACCAAGTTCCATAAGCACATCAAAATTTATTTACACAAAGATAATTAATTCACCCACAAGGTGTAGTGAAGCCACCGGAAACAATACTAACACGAAACAACAAGTCAGCTGTATTACCATTTTAAACATTTATCTAGATTTTATTTGGCTGGATTATCATTATATGTATCTTAATATTTCTAAACTGATCGATACAAAAATTTCCCCATAGGAAAACAGTTTCTGCAAGCCACTAATTAAGAGTAATCTCCCTTGACCATGTTTTTAAAAAAATGTGTTATATTTCTCTGAAATAAAACTGTCCAGTATACAATACATAGATGATGAAAAAGCACTTATTAATAATAAAAAACATTAATACATTTTTTTTTTAAAAATATGTAAGTAATGTAAAATATTTATTTTTTTAAGTCAAAAAAAAAAAAAAGTTCAACTGTTATTTTTTCTTACAATTTTATAGCTCAACATATAATCAGATTAATAGAGAAATAACAACAATAGAAGAGGCTGAAATACTGACTTACATATCAGCAAGTATTCACCAATGTGACGATAGACCTGACATCGAAATGTGAACTGCATAGGGCACAAAAAACTGTGCACCTGTGGCAGGTTGCCGACAGACACCCAGTTGACATTAAGGCAAAACAAAAACCACATGAAGAAAATAAGATGACTGCGGCATCCACAGTCCATGGATGATTCTAAATGTAAGGCATGACACGAAAGGAAAACAACAGACGAACGATGCATGACTGGCCAATGTATCATTATAAATGTCATATTTGTTTGATTTTTAAATTAAGCATTAGATGCTTTAAAAGAAAAATAATAGCTCGATTACAGTTTTCCAACTGTAGTCGAAAATAAATTTTGAGATAAAGAGAGTAAAAAAAAAATTGTGTGGAGTTAATAAAAAAAATAGCTCATTGTTGAAAGTATTCTGTTAAAAAATAATGAAAAAAATGATATTCAAGATTTAAATGCAAATATATTTGTGGTACTCTTTTTATCAACATTCTGTTTTTATGTCATAAGCTCGACAAGTCTCAATTCATTGAAAAACCCAAACATAGAAACAAAATTTAATCTAAGGCAGATTATCTATTTTCGGACTAAAAAAACAAGTTTCAAAACCAAAAATTAAGATGAATTTAGATACAGAGGTTAGCTAGGTGACATAAATAAAACAGGCACACCAATTGGGTAGGCCCTACTTAAACTAAAAAATCTGGCCAACTAAGAATATTAGATTTCTCAAAATGAAAAATTTCACAAACTAACCTTTGTAGCTTGTAAAATGTTTCCCTGGATTTATTTACTTAAACTGATACAGGGTAGTGGGTAAAATTTTAGCTTTATGGGTAAAATGTCAACTATTTTTTTTTCAATGTAAATATTTTAAATAATTTTTTTTCTTCAAGTTATAGTTATGCATTTGTTACTCAGCAGGTTTTTCATTTGATTTTCACCCAAGTGACAATAGTCATATGACAAAGAAACAGAGAGCTGGTTTTTTCACTTCATTCATGATACAACACAACATTTAAAAAAAAAAATCTGCTGTTATGCAACTACAGTATTTGAAGTAAAAAAACAAACTAAAAGTGAAACAAAAAAAAAAAAACAAAAAAAAAAATTATTAGATCAAACTGAATCTTGAATCTTGCAAAATATGGTTTATAAAAAAAATTATAATAATTTCCCTACACATTAATTCAATAACCAACAATGCAGTATTTCTTACATTTAAAAAAAAAAAAAAACATGAGGAAAGATTTATTTACAATACAATATTTAGTTAATCATTTAATTGCACATGATAAATCATGTTAAATGTTCTAGAATGTGATGTTTATGCAGGAGCTAAATGTTTTCAAAAGCTATGTTTATGCTGTTTATTCCTATCTAAACCGTACCTTCACCCGAGATAGTGGGCACTAACATGCATAGGGAATTTACAGGTGCCAAGTCCATCAACTTAAACAGAACAGGACACAGGTAATGTTAATCAAAGAATAATGGTTCAGATATACTGAAAACAAAAGATTTAATGGGGGTATATATTTACCTATTCTTATTCACAGGAGAGGACCAATAGTAATTATTACTGACTAATACTATTTTGTTCCTGAAAGATTGAGATGTTTAACTTTTGATAGTGCCCTAACTTTTTCAAAAATGTCCACCAATACCAAGTATGCAATGGCATGGGAGACAAAGGGAGGTGACTGGACTCACTGATAATTGAAACATGGCCTACAGAATGGAGATCTGGCTCATGGTCTAAAATCTACTTAGGCATCCGACTGTGAATCCCTGTCTGATGGATTTTACTAAACATTATTATTTCAATTTAAGAGAGGAAAAAATTTGTTGTCTTGTTGTAACTCACTCTAAAAAAATAGTCCAACCACTGTAAACAAATACTTGGCGTTTCAGTCAATTTATCAAAAACATTTTTATGCTATAATTAAAAAAAAAAAAAAAAAAAGAGACAAAATATTTTTATGACAGTTCATAAATTCAGCAGTTATTTAGCATACAAAAATTTCCCATTTTCATAGGTGGATCAACTTTATAAAAAAAAAGATTGTCATAAATTATTGCAACCGAATGAATTCTAATTTCTTTAATCCAAGTTACCAAGTAGGTGACTTGAAGAAATTTAATCTAAAGGCAACATTTTTTTACTGTTTGTAAATATTTTTTAATGGTTTTTATGTGTGCAGATCATGAAAAAAACTATTATCTCAACTGAATTTTCAAATAATTTACAATAATTTGAAGACTATTTTCAAAAAATTGGTAAAAAAAAAAGTTTTCATTTTCTAAATACTAAAATTTGTGTCCAGTTAATGCATTTTATTTGGTAGGTTAAAAAACTTCTGTCTGCTTTTTAATTCCAACCGATCTTCCATAGCTCAAGAACAAACAAAAAATTCATCAATAAAAGGAGATTTGACAGTACAAAAATTTAGAAAAAAAAAAGAAAAAAAAAAAACAGTGGAGAGTAAAAACCATGTTTGTATAGTAAATATAAGATAAAGAGTACACTGTACATGCATTTATAATTTAACTATAATGTTTGATTATATTTTATCTAAATGATGGAGTCCTAAAGAATTAAAACATAAAATCTGATCTAATAAAGAGAAAAAAAAACAATACATAGTAACATAATTTAACAGAGGCTTATATTTTCAAGAAGCTGACATTGATGACTGCCAAGTCTCTTTATAGAAAGACTGCATTCGCAGCTATAATAAAATTGAAATCATCACAGATAAGATGCACAATAATATGGCAGACAAGGACACATTTGTAGTAGAGTGGAAGGGGGGACAGTTTCCATATTGTAAACAGAAGAATAGAAAAGTACTCTGGCACTAAGATATCTGTGACATGGGAGACTGGGGGATACTGGAGAACTCATCTGGACCTAGTGTACTGTGTGTCGCTCCATAGCCGGATGAACGAGACAAACTGTTCTGTTCTTGTTCCAATGACAGGTCTTGTGTAAGGACACTGGCCACAAAAGGCTGAAATTTTTAATTCAGATTCAATTGAAAGTGATTGCTCATTATAACAATTTTTACGACCTATTTCCCCATGTATAAGATGCACACTAATTTTGGGACTTAAAATTTGAAAAAAAAATATTTTGTTTGACATGCAGGTACCAATAAGCTTGAAAGATTATAATCTAATTAAAAAATAATAATTTGAGGCCAATATAGTTACTGAGCTGACATACATTCAATACACAACTGCTTATCTTTTTCAGAGCCTCCTTTTGCTCAGCTAAGTTTGATGATGAATCTTTGAAAATACTACCATATGCACATATGTTGAAGCCAAAATTTTTGTTTAAAAGGTGCATCTTAAACATGGGGAAATAGTTACTTAAAAAACAACAACCATCACATACAAGCATTACAAGTTACCTTAGAAATATGGGTGTCTGTTGTATCATCATCTTGTGCTGGTGTGTCAGGTTCACTTTCTTCAAAATTCTGAAAATATTTAAAAAAAAAAATTTGGTAAAATTATGAACAAAATTTAAAAGAAATGTTTTTTCTAGGCCAAGCAATTGAAAAATTTTAAAAGATGATATGCAACATTTAAAACTACTTCTTAATGTAAATATAAAAATATTTTAAGAAAGAAAAAGTTCTTCAGAAATATATGCTCCAGACAAACAAACTCATAAATTACAATCTCACCCTGTATCGTGGTCTCCTTAAATGTTTAAACCAGCCAAAGCTGATGCGGCCAACAAAGATGATCAGAGTGATAAACAAGGCCACAGAAGAGAAAATAAAAACTGGATCAAAACCTTCTGTAATGAAAAGAAAAACCAACATTTATTAATACAGATCATGTATCAATTGAAAATGTATTTGGTGGGACTAAACATGTTCAACAATTTACCCAGATACCAGAACAGTAAAACTTAAAACCTAAAAAAAATGTTTCAGTTTTAATATGTTTATTTCTTATTCATATCAATTATTTTATGATCTGTTCTGGATCCACAAGCGCAGCGCATGGGTGTGGATAAGAGCTGACTTGAGGCAGCGTGTGCCAAGATCTTTGAGCGAACACTGTGGTTCTCGAGTTGGGACAATGGGATGATCGGCAGAAATGTCAGATGGAGCTGCCGTCCAAAACTGACCGTGTTGGGGGCTCAGGAGGAACGAGCAGGCACTAATTGCCCAGTTTTGTACGGGGCATTATCCTTTAAGTGCGTACTTTGGGAGGTTGAGGCCCAATATATGTTGATTCCCTTTGCCTCCACTGCAGAGATGTGGAGGAAACCGTGGATTGAGTGCCCCGGGCTGGTGGACCACAGGGTGGATCAGTCGGATAGCTTGCTGGCCATTACCTTTATGGCAGTTCCCAGATGTTGAGGGACACAGAGAGAGAAAGGGATCCACACAAAATGCAGTTTAAAAAAAAAAAAAACTCGGCTAAGTAGACGCTCTTAAACAGAAGGCTAATATAGAATAATTATTATGGCTATTACAATTAGAAGTTATATTTAAAAAAAAAAAAAAAAAAACATAAAAAACTCCACTAAGACCAAGCTTCATTATTCAATCTAGTTTTATAAGGTCAAGGTGAGAGATGGAATTTTTTTTTTATTTTCGGGTGTACTAGCGGGTTCAAACTAGCTATAATGGATTCTCCCACTGACACCAACTTTTCAGGGGCCCAATTTAATTGGGGCTCCGTCTTTAAAGAGCAAAAGGAAATAAACTGCCAGTTTTACTTATGAAAAAGTTTTCCTGCAATTATGTGACCTTTTTAACCATCACACAACAAAGACACTAAAATCACTTCAAAGCAGGAATAAATAAAAAAAGGGGGATGATTTGACTTCACCTGAGATGGACATTTAAGCCATTTTTTTTTTTTATTAAAACAAAGAAAAGAATTATTTTTGATATGGATTGAGATGTTTATAAAGTGAGGCAAGCTAATGGCCGTGTTGGCTGCACTGAACATTCTTTGTGTGAGGGTATGTTAAGTGGTATTTAAAAAAGTTTGTATTTTCCTGACAAACAAAATGTTCTTAGACCAACAGTGTTTATTAAAGTGTTAGCAATCCAATGAAACATATTTTAAGACACATCGTTTGTCAACAGGTGAACAATATTTAATTAGTTCTCTACCTGCCCTGAGACCAGTGAAGAACACAACGTTGAACTGTAACAGAATGACAGCCCACAATACAAAGGTCACTGCGGATCCGTGGATGTGCCTGTTGATTCGAGATGAATTGTAGGCAAAGAAAATGTTGTACCTGTCCACAATATGCTTGAAGAGTAGATATATTAAACCTGTCAAAACCAGATGCAAATAATTGAAATTATGCAATGTAAATTTTGAAAAAAAAAGAAATAAGAACAAATCACAATACAATATAATAAATAATTTCCAGCAAAGTAAAGTCAGCTTATTTACACAAGTCGTGTTATAACAAAAAATATATACATGACTTACCAAAAGGCGTCACCAATGGACAAGGTATGCTGTAAGAAACTATAATGGCGACCATACACAGCATCCATGCGTACTGAACTCCATATTGAAAATCCCAGAGCACTGACTAAAAACGAAAAAAAAAATTGTTTGATCGCCGATTTTTAACCAATAGATTTTAAAATGAAATGTTCAACTTGTGTAAGTTATTTTCATTCTAAAATGGTACATTTCAAATGAAATAAGACAACGATTTTTAATTTTCATCTAATACTTGTGTATTATTTTTGACAAAAATTTCAAATTAATTGTATGCCAATAATTATTTAGTGTAATTTTTACACACATCATTAAATATATATATAAAAGAAAAATATTAAATACATGCATATTCTAAATAAAAATCTGTTATTTTTCCCCGATCAATGTTTTTTTTGGAATTATTAAACTGAGCAATAAGCTAATACATGTACTGCCAGAAGTTTCTTAGACTAAAACATTGCTTACTTTTCTGACAGCTGCCCTCTCTGCGACAGAACGAGCAAACAACAGTTTGATCCCGTACACAAAAAGCTCAGAGAAGCGCAGAAGCTCCAGGGCTGTACCAATGAATGCTGAAGTGATGATATAGTTGACAAAGAAAGATCCATTACCAGGCAGAAAGATGCACCTATAAATATTAACAAAATTGGTCAAAGGAATTCACACAATAGTGACTGATCAAACAACAATTTACAGCAGCACAGCAAAAAAAAAATGAATTCATGATTGTAATTTCAACATGGCCACAAAAAAAGGTTTATACTACCAGTCTATTTTTACAAGATTTTTACAATATTAAATTAATTTGGATTGAAACAACTAGTTATGTATTTTTAGTTCTGAGAACAAAACAGCAACAAATATTAGCTTTTTTGTGTAAGCTAATGAAGTAAACCAGAATTACCCCTTCAAAAAAGGCAATAAAAAATGTCTAGTTTACCATGATTCAAAGATGTATTTTGCATACTTTTGCAATAGGATTTTATTGACATTCTTTTAGCATTTAAAAAATGTATAAAAATTTGTCGAGATAAACCACAGAATATAGATCATATGGAAAGCGCATGGCTATCTAAAAAGTTTTCTACCAATTACTAAAAAAGATACCCCCATTTGTATTATTTTTTTTAATAGTGTTGTACTTAAATATTGATATAAATAGCCAAATAACACAAATATAACAGCTGTTAAAAATATCAATTTAAACTAACGATGTGCATTCTGTATAATTAATAATCTGTGGATAAAACTTGTACGAAAATTGATCCAAGTAGAAATATACGGCTACTCTAATGATATTTTTAATATAAAAAGAAGAAAGTTTCCAACTTACTGCCACTGAAGACTACGTGTTTTACTCATCACAACCAATTCAAATAATGCTTTGGCACTGTAGGATGATCAAAGATTGAACATTGTTAATAAATAACCAGAAATAAACATGCATTAAGATATACGTGTTTTACTCATCACAACCAATTCAAATAATGCTTTGGCACTGTAGGATGATCAAAGATTGAACATTGTTAATAAATAACCAGAAATAAACATGCATTAAGATTAAAACCAGCTGTGTTTTTTTTTTTAATCTTTTTTTATTTGCAATTAAAATATGCATTAGCAAAAAACTCTTTTTTGTTTAAATTTTACAAGACTACCATTTTAAATACAGTACCACTTCCTACCTAGTTAGCCCAAGGGATGGAAGTATCAGAACCATAAATAAAATGAAAATAAACGTCTTCCTCATAATGGCGTGATGTTCAGCAGTCCTGCAGGAAATACAAAGTCGGAGAGATTACTTCATTATAATCAAGTATTCTGAAAATATGACTTTAACACCTTATGAATATCACACATGATATTTTTTTAATACATGTTATATTTAAAATGCATGTGTGTATATCTCTAATTAATGCACATATAAAAAACTAGAATATTATCAATCTGTAGTATTAAAAAACACATGTAATGTTAAACAATAGAAAAAATTAACATATAGCTAACATTTTTTAATATAAATAAATTTATTTAAAAAGTATTCAAAACATGATTAATATATTGCCAATATTGAAGATTTGAAGAAACTAATATCAGTGACATAATCTCAACTTACTTTGTCCAATGTCCAATGATCTGATCTGACCAGTACACAATATTCGGTAACAGTGCAGAGAAAATCCACAAAAGTAAAGTTGGCAGAAACTGTACCAAGTAAACACTCTAAAGTGGAAAATATTCAACAACAAAGAGTTTTGAAAAACTTGTGCAAACCATGAGATAATATTTGCCATTACAGACAAATAATTCAAAGTGAGGACTTGCCAACAAGCACACATGCAAGGCATTAAAGTATTTGCTTATCAAACCATGAGATAACATTTGCCATTACAGACAAATAATTCAAAGTGAGGACTTGCCAACAAGCACACATGCAAGGCATTAAAGTATTTGCTTAGGCCTAGCACATTGTTTAAAGTTGCAGTCTAATCTTTGCTGTACTACATGTATCATTAAGAAAATAAAAAAAAAGCAGTACATGTATCATGAGACTATTAATCTTGGGATAAATTTCTTTCCAACACCGGCCATGAGAGGGGGAAGCATCCCGAACACTTGTCTTAAATGGGCCTGTAGGGTGGGGGAAGTGGACAGAGGGGGGGGAAGTGGACAGAGGGGGGCCAGAGTTGTCAGGAGTGCTTGATTTATTGGTAGAGGCCCTGCATCAATATCATAACCATTACCAAAACAGATTACGGTAAAAAAAAAAAATTAAAAAAGAAAAAAAAAAACTACTCATGGCATACATGTAAATTTTCCACAGGTTTTTTGATGTCAATGTTCAACATGTCTAAAGTTTGCAGGAACATGATGGGTGTGGTCAAGAAAAACAGAAGGACGATGAGAATGCCATTGATGCAGATGGCAGTTGTCCACCATCTCCAGTCTGGAACTGACAGATTTTCCCTGAAAAAGTATTTTGAAAAAAATTTGTCAATCAATTTATATTTTCATACATTTTTTTCTTGAGATATATTTTATTCCTGGTCAGAATTTTACGTTTGATTCACGTAAACCAAAATGATTAAACAGGTAATAAAAAAACCAATATTATGGAATTAGATTCAACTGAAAATGTTAACACGGAGGAGATTAATTAATATCAGTGATGGCCAACCTTTCTCAACAAGTACACTATGTCCTGATAATTAGTCGCATATTTTGAAAAATAGCACCATTGATATATACATGTATTTACGTTTTGGAATTGTTCCAGTTTTTATTTTTTCAGACATCCCCCCCATTTTTTACTATTTAAATAGATAGTCAAAATGACATCATAATTCATAAAATTAGTGTAATATTTAAAGGGTTTCCTCTGGCCAAAGCATGTTTTTTTCAAAATTGATAATATTAAATAAATATTAAATAATGATACAGAAATGAACATAGCCGTATAGAACTGATACAGAAATGAACATAGCCGTATAGAACTGATACAGAAATGAACATAGCCTTATAGAACTGATACAGAAATGAACATAGCCTTATAGAACTGATACAGAAATGAACATAGCCTTATAGAAGTTTATATTTTTCTCCTATAAAGTGGTCTGGCAAATATTTTTTTTTAACTTTCTAAATTCATCTAATGGGCACCCAAGCGATACCAACACATTAACAGTAAATGTATTAAACCAATGAAGAAGACTTCTATACAATATACATGCTACTTGCTGGGTACATGCTTTTTTTTAGAAATAGCTTCCCATAAATAACTATGAAATAAAAAATCTCCTCCTAGATCATATCTCAAATTACTTTGAAATTGTTTATTGTTTCCCATTTTTTTTCCTACTCAAAAAAACAAACACACTAAAAAAATCACATTCATCCATGGAGCTTGTCTCTTTGTAAAAAAATTTTTTTTACCCAACATTACAAGAGCTAAACATAGTTACATTTGACATAATTTGTGAGGTCAATATAAAGACATAAGATGAATCGGAAAAAAAAACAAAACCATCCACATATTTTTTTATTTATTATACAATTAGTCAGCTTCTTTAAAAATCAACAAAGCAATTGATATTTAATTTTAATGGCAGTTCAAAAATGTTCATTAAACTACACCAGCAGCTATAATTGATGACTGTTTGTCAAGTCTGAACTTTAGGCAACGAACTTATTTTTTTAAAACTAATCTTTTACAATTTTTTGTTATGATAAATAAAAGTAACACATTTTTTGTATTCTGCCTACCAATATATACTTTCAGGACAAGGAGCGAAATGCATTATCCAGTTCTGAACTTGAAGCTCTTGATATAAACTGGACATCTGTGGATTATGTGTTCCTTTACAACTTGCTCGGAAATCTGTTCGTATCCTGCATAATAAAAGCAATACAATGATATTAAATGCATTAAAAATATTAAATTACTATTCGCATTTCTTTATCTTTACAACTGATAAAGCAATAAGATGAGATTAAATGTTTAAAAAATATTGTCATTAAAACAACAAAACAACATTGTGATTTGGCAGTATTGATCTCCACCTCTGAGCTTGTGACTCTGAGCCCAGCGTTATGAAACAAATCCCTAATGGCGTCTGGTAAGCTGAGACTTTCTCCTCCTCACAGGCTTTCTTCAGTTCAGCCTCTTCAGCTTGGTAGAAATTTATGGCGTCAACCTGTTTTGACAATGGGTATAAATACAGTAAAGACTCTATGCAATTTGGCTTACATTTATCTGTCTTCCAAATTACCAGCCCTAGTTCAAAATAATGCATAATAAAATGATGGTGACAGTTTATTGCACTAGTAAGAGAGTTTACTGAAGTGTTGCAGGGTAGAAGATGATTTTTTTTTGTACAGAGTTTCAGGACATAACCTTAAATTACCTCCTCACAGCAGCAACATATTTGACCGCAGGTTACTGGTCTCATCTTGGGACGCTGGCCGGTGGTTTTATAGATATTCTCACAATACTGCTTGGCCTCTGCTGCTCTTTTCCTGAGGGAAAAAAAAAGCAACTTGAAGATGAATTAAATGAATAACTCAAACATGGGTTGGGCTAGAATGGCTTAAAATGTTTCTTTCATAAATATAGATATAAATATATGAGGCATATAGGTGTTGTGCTAACCACAAAAGCACTTATAAAACCATAGCTACAGAGATATTTAATCTTCTATGCTGGTCTCCAAGGATTAAGGGAACTTCACTTTACTGAATGTAGCATTTGGAGTCATATTGGCAAAGTCTGGCATCAAACGCTTCATATATTGAGTTAAGTTCATGGCTGATATTTACATTTTACTGATGTGAATATGTTTCTAATGTAAAGCTATTATTGATTCATTATGTTCTATTCTTTTCATGTAAACTTCTAAAATGTTAAAGCTCAGAAATAGCTTATAAATAAAGTGTGCCCATGATTAAATATTTTAAATATCTCAGCCCTGAGTGATCTCAACTCTATATAACCAGTGCTTTTTTTGTAAAAAAATAGGTGCCAGTGATGGATTGCCTAACTTTTAACTACAAGTTCGCACCTAGATGCAAGCTAAATCACAAATGCAAATATACTAAATGTCTAAAACAATTTTATTTTATAATTAACTAACCTAAATCCTCTTAAAATACAAGAGACGTAATAATTTTTTCCCCACATTGAAAAAGGTGCCAGTACGCCGCACAAAAAAAGCACTGTGCAGCGAGAAATCCCTGATGGTCTATTTAAATGTCTAGCTTACAATTCAAGCATAAAAATAAATAAAAACATTTTAAAATTTCAAACTCTTATTTTTTTTTTTTCTTCTTTTTAATGAGCTGCTGTTGAAAGTTTTTTACAGTTACCCATAACACTACCGGAGATAAAAACAAAAATCCTCAACCTGTGTTTGTCAAGCAGCACTAGACCAGCTATGTCATAAGCGAACTGGATGTCTGTCACATTGGCTTCAGGGTAGGCCTCTCTAAACAAAACAGTAAAAAAAAAAATAATAAAGTTAATATCTCTGCTTCCTATCACATTGTCTATGTTTGTATATGGATAGAGGCTAACACAATTTAAAAAAAAAATGGTTTATGCATATAATTTATTCAAAAACTACAACTAGGACAAACAAAGAAACCAAAAGCTAAAATAAAAAACAAGCTAATTAAAAAACCTCACTGGAAATGTTGAAGTATAATACTGTGGAAACATTTGTGTTTTGGGATGTTGGAGACCATCAGTGTTCTGCTGACCTATATAACAAAACAGGAGCAAATCAATAAGAATATTTTTATGATTGAAAAATAGCAAAACAATCTGCTTCCTATCTTAAAGTGACAAAAATGCTGAGATGAGTTTTTATGCATCCTGATATACCAGTAAGCAGATAAAGCGTACATGTACATCTTTTGGGATGAAAAAATTTTAATGGAAACAAATATTAAAATTTACCTGTAAGTAGGATTTGCGTTCCATCACCAGTGAGCAAAAAAGTTAAAAAAAGACTTGTGTTGACACAGCTTATTCATTTATATGTAGTCTACGCAAAAATTATTATGAAAACAAAGCGAAAAAAAAAATGAAAGAGAAAGCTGACCTGTTCATCTTCCTCTACATCCAAATTAAGTCTGAAGTGGCTGAGAACACCAATTACGATAGCCAAGTACACGACAGCCATGACTGCATGCACCCATAATATTGGGTCACTGGGAATGAGATAATAAGCTGTCATAATTTCAGTAAGTGATCAGAATAAATTTCAAAGTAATAAAAAAAATGGGAAAGAAATTTTTAAAATGAAATACATGTATTTCTAAAGAACTTTTTTATAAGATAAGAATCAAAATTTTTTTCCTATTAGTTTTTCAGACTCACTTAGACTCCAAATTTCCAATTGTAGTGTGGCCAAAGTCTGCTGAAGTTCCTACTGCAAATAAATAAAAAAAAAAAAGTAAAAACCAAATAGCTAACTAACTAAATTTAAAACAATCACAGAGCCGAGATGACCAATAATATTTAAGTTTTGTTAAAAAATGCTCTATAGTTATAAGTTAATTTTTTTTTAATATTTCAACAACTTTTAAACAAAACAATGAAACAAAGAGCCATATATAATCTTTCAATGTGAACTAAATAAATATTGAACTAAAAGAGAAGATCAATTCCACGTATTGTAAGAAATGTTTAAAACGTTAAAACTTAAAAGTGATAAATAAATGATTAGAAGCAAATATTTTTAAAACTTCAAGTACACAAGAACTATACTTTCATTAGTCTTAACTCACACAAAGATCCTTGGAAATTTATTGGCAGTATGACTCCAACTGACAGAACTGTAATGATGGAGATGTACACAAGAAGATACCGTTGGAAAGACAGGTACTGAATGGCGTCTCTGCCACACTTGTTCAATATATCAACATCTCTGGAAGATTGAAATTTTAAAAAAACTATTATTTTCATTCTTATATTTATCATGATACTGGCACAAACATGAGCCAATAATAAACTATTTCACTCACCTTAGACGCCAAAAAGCAACAATCCACCTAAACATGCCCTGAAAATAGAAAAAGGATGTGAGCACAGAATTTTTAAAAATTCTACATGTATCAATGAATATGCAGTAGGACAAACTTGTAAACAATACCATAAAGTACATAATGCAATTTAAAAAAAAAATGACAACGATGACATGAACTATGCTTCATAACAGTTTTAAGAAACCTAGAAATAATATTTTTTTCTTTCTGCAATTGAAAATAATAACAATACCTTGTCTTGAGAGGTAACTGTTGTGTCCAGAGACTCTTGTGAACCGCCCAATGACCTCCGATCCCGGTCGCCAAAAAATAAAGAAGTCCATCTGATATATAAAAATTCAGTACATTCACAACTATAAAGGTTTTTTTTTAAAGTCAATTAACAATGCGTGTGGCCGCATTAATTAGAGATGAAAATAGAAAAAAATCTTTTATAAATATTTTTAAAAAGGGTAATCAAATGAAGGGACGAATAAGTAAAAATTAAATTTGCTATGAACATTTTATAAACGAAAGTAAGGGGAGAGGATGAAGGTGGAACTAATAATCTTACACTCTTTTAGATGCAAGTAGAAAAGTTACATTTGAATATATTGTCTTACAAAAAATATATAGCGACAAACTCTGATGCAAAGAAATGAATCTGTATTGAATTTCATGACTGAATAATTACAATTACATCCCATTATTATTTCAAACCTTTATTTTTTAAGATCAGATTTAGTCATAGGAATATATTAAACTGTTTTCCATATTATTTTGTTATTAATTTATTTTCATACCCAATGTAGACTTCATTTTGTATTACACAAACAGAAATTTATTTTGAAAAAGGGGAAAAAAAAACTGATGATGAAACTGAAATACCTTTTTTTTTTTAACTCATAATGTTAGAAATAATCCAAAGATTAAATTTATAATGATAACAAATATCTTGTATTATTCAATATAGTCTTTTTGTTTATAATATAATATAATAATACTCATTTCCAGTGTGCGTTAAATCGAAAGTAAAGAATTAATACAACAGTATTCCAGTTTAAAATACAACCATGAAAAAAATCGGATCTGCCCGAAACCAAAAAATAACCTAGCCTAATGATCAAGACTAAGGGGATATAACTCTATGCAAAGGTTTTGCAGGGTACAGCTAGTATAATATAATATAATAAGCAATAGCCTATATGCATATAATATACATAAAAGGTAAGCTGATAAAATGGAAAATAGACACCCAGGTATAAATTTTTTTTAAAACCCAATACATCTTAACAAAATGTAGAAAAAAAAAATATTTTTTTAAAAATTACTTCATAGATCTACAGAAAGAAGTTAACATGTTAGAATAATACAAAGGCACTTGCTACGAGTACGTAATTACGTACTCTGTATTTTTTTCTTCGGGGTACGTAAAAAGATATGCGTATTTTTTAGCGATATGATGCTAACCCTAACCCTTTTTTCAGATAGCGATATGATGCTATCCCTAACCCTAACCCCCTATCCCTAACCCTAACCCCCTATCCCTAACCCTAACCCCCCTAACCCTTTTTTTACATAATGTAATAAAACAAAAAAAATATGCGCTAAATTAGTATCTATTATTCTGAAAAAAAAATGTGAAAAAAAAAAAAAATTTCTCTGATGGGATTTGAACCCACACATAGTCGGCCAAGATAGGGTCCTGGCCAAGCGTCCTACCGACTGTGCTAACGAGCCACACAAACATAGCCTCAATTTTTAATACCTTATGTTTTCAATTCCAAAGTCTATTTCCGTACCCTCACGTACGCCCGAAGAAAAAAATACGGAGTACGTAATTATGTACTCGTAGCAAGTGCGTAATACAAATACTGAGATAGAAGCAATGTATTCTGAAAGCATCCCAATTAGTGATTCTGGCCTGAAGAAAGGTTTTTGGCAATACATGTAAATAAAATACTGATTTATCTTTTATTTATTGAACAAGAAATTACAGGAATATTAGTTATTTGAAAATTAGAAATCAATAGTGAATGTCAGTAATGCTAAAGCTATTGAAGTCATCTAAACTGTCATGAGGTTACTGGGATAAATAGTATTAAATGCTAAATCAAAGATTAATGAACTGCAAATCAAAGAGATGTGATGTTAAATACTGATGTTAAATATGTTAAATAATATTGATAGCTTGGAATGGTTATAAAAAGAGAATAGGATTAATAGCTATTAGGAACATACTGCACCCATATCACCTGCATGCAGTATGTAGAAACTAAGTTCTAAGTTAACATACACATTATAGCCTGATGTCCCATTTCTAATGGCTGCTCTGAAATGAAAAATTTTTAATGAAACAAAAAAATGAACTAAAAAAAATTCTTCGGGTGTTTGAAAAAAAATAAATTCTGCAATAATAAAATAAATAAATATAAAAAAAAAAAAACAGAAATAACCCCAATTAAAATATAGCAAACAATAACACTGCTTATGATGTTTGATAAAGTTATTCAATATTTCAAATCATTTGTTTTGCTAGAAAATGATTATCGAAAAAATAACTTAAAGCGAACAATTGGCATAGTGGGAGATGTAAGAGAACAATGAACAACAATCTCTCAATAGAAAACTTTATTAAAAAAAAATAGTGATAACATTTTAAAATATAACTAAATTAAGAAGGAAAATAATAAGGAAAAAAAAACATTTTAATATCTGCTTAAAGCAAAAAACATTTACCTAAGAGATTATTTTGAAAGTTGAAAAAAAAAAAGCCAAACACACTGAGTTTTTCAAACATACAATGCACGAAACAAAAAAAGTATTTTAGAAAAAAGGACAATCTCAGAATGCTTTTTGCTGAATCAGATTGTAACAATGAGAATTCAGCTATTGGACTTACAAGTTCAGCCATCCTAAACAACCTTTCCAAAAAGTAAAACTATAAATAGGGAAAGATGCAAAACGCAGGAGGTTTATGTAGGATATTACACTTTGGCAAAATGTGGCAATGCAATGTTAATTATTGAAAACAAACAAGACAATGAGTTTACGAGATTCTCTCTTTTTTTTTTTAATTAAATAGATTAAATATTGACTCGTGAAATTAATTAGTTTTTTCATTTGGGTGAATTATTAATAAAACAACAACCTGGCCGTATGTTTTATGTAAATGAATGGTGCAATTCAAAATACAAATTAATACAAACTAAATGTAAAAAAAAAAAAAAAAATAAATAAATCCTGTCAAATGAAAAGTGAGTTCATTTTTTGGTTTTGTCTTTACAGAATACTCACACTCTTGGGGGCCTTCTAATAACCAAAGGCACACCGTCACTTTGGAATTGGGAAATAAATTATATTTTAATAAAAGCAAAATGAACTGCAGACTTTAAAATAAAAATAATGAAAAAAAACAAATAACGCCTTTGACATAATATTAAAAAATAACAAATGAAAACACAACATATACAACACTGAGAAATGCTGCCCATGTTAACCATAGTGAGATTTAGTGAATGCGATCCTAATATGTCAAAGTAAGGAGGACAATATGACAATATAAGCTATAAGGTCAACGGAAGAATTAGTAATTGGACAATGCCTACATTTTTAGATTTAATTTAATTCCTATGTATAGAACTAACAAAAAAAAAAAAAATAGGTAACATGCTAGAATTGGATAAAAAATCAGAAATAAGGTAAGATTCTCCGATTGCAAAATTCCAAAAAACTCTGATATTTCTGATTCCCAGGGATGGGATAATTATCTTTCATTGAAGAAAATTAACTTCAACAGGAATAGTTTTAAGGGGCGCTTTTCCTTAACTCGCAAAATGTTCGAAGCCTACATTTATGGGACGATAAATAAGTCATCAAGGATTGTATAAAGCTTTGAAAAAACATTCTTTACTGACACACAAATTTTGTGTAGTAAAATTTTAAAAAGTATTTTATTGAAAAACATAAAACAATGACGACACACACAAAGATGCAAAATACTGACAGCTATAGTGAACAATGATACTACACTAACATCAGACAGTCAAAAAAAAAAAAAAAAAAAAGCAACAGACAATGAAGATAACAAATATATAAATTACAACAAAAAAAACATATAAAAATCACAACAAAAAAAACTAAGATTTAATACTTACTTTTCTTCCGTTCTGTTGACCAAAGCTAATCTCCCATAATCCCATGCAATTTTTCTCAAAATGGTAAACAACAACAAAAGGCACTGTGGCAAACAAATAATACAATTAACATGGGTTATCTTAAAAATGAAAAAAAAAGTATTTATGGATTTCTTGGAATCGTACACCCTGAGAAAAGTTCATAATTTTTTTTTCCCCCATATATATATTTATTTTTTGTGTGTGTGTGTGGGGGGGCATATATAGGTAGAAAAATGTTCAAGATAAATAACCACAAGACCATTACAAATTTACAGAGCATACTTTTTAAGGGGCTAATCACAATTACTGCAGGTGAATAAAAGAACAGAACTATGCATCTTAAGTATTAGATTTTTCACAAAACTTGAATCTTAAAAAATTCAGCGTCTGTTACGAAACCAAACAAGAGGTTCTCAAATCGCTCACCACAAAGACGACAACGTTGATGATCAGGGTGTCTGGGATGCCGTTGTACTTGTCATACAGGAACACGTGAGTGGAGTTACCGTAGCGGGCCACCTCCTGGCAGTTAGGGGTCTCGTTACTGAACCTGAGGCTGCTCTCTGTGGCCTGGGCCATGTCTGTGTCTGTGAAGTGATGGTCCAAGGAGGGAGGGGGGCTGGGGCCTCGGCTTAAATCCACCTCAAAAGCATTTACAGCATCAGTCTAAATGAACCTGTTTGATGGTGATACAGCTTTACAAATATCTTATAAATAAATATTAAGGAAGGCAAAAAAAAAAAGAAGAGGCAACCAATAAAAATATGGTCAGGGCGGCATAAGAAAATGGACAGGCAACTCATTCACTATAATAGGTTACATAAAAAAAAAACATAGATAGATAAGTGTATCATTGATAGACATATCGATAGTTAAATAGGCAGACAGACAGATAGGTAGGTAGGTGGATGGATGGATGGATGGATGGATGGATGGATGGATGGATGGATGGATGGATGGACAGACGGACGGACGGACAGACAGACAGACATATAGATAGATAGGTGGATGGATGGATGGATAGACAGACAGACAGACAGACAGACAGATAGATATATAGACAGACAGACAGACAGACAGATAGATAGACAGATAGACAGACAGACAGACAGACAGACAGACAGACAGACAGACAGACAGACAGACAGATAGATAGATAGATAGATAGATAGATAGATAGATAGATAGATAGATAGATAGATAGATAGATAGATAGATAGATAGATAGATAGATAGATAGATAGATAGATAGATAGATAGATAGATAGATAGATAGATAGATAGATAGATAGATAGATAATCGCTAACATTTACATCATGTTATTTTATTATATAAACTTAAGTACATGTATGTTGTTTTTTTTTTAACAATGAAGACATAGAAGTGAATCATTGATAACAACATATTACTGGTTACACCCTGAAGCAGCCCCGTAGCGTTAACATTTTACAGCAGGGGCCAGGCCAATAGTAAGAGGGGGGGCAGACAAAATGTTGCTAAGTAAAGCAAAAAAGCAGAGGGGCCAGAGAAAACGCGGGGGGGGGGGCCCTCCAGCCCCCCTTCCGCACGCTACGGGTTGGCCCTGAAGTCTATTATCATTTTTTATCTTTCATACAACATAAAACGGAAGGGAAAAAAAACGACTGAATTTTAAATATGACTTTTGAACAGCACCCCACCCACCCCCGTCCTTCCCTCCCTCCACACAGAAAAACCCACATCCCTCGATATACCAGACAAATATCAGACCACTGATAATTACTATTAGTCAATGGACCAGTTGTAGAATTCAAAACTCTGAACGAATGTGAGATTTGAGAAACAATCGCCCCCCCCCCATCCAGTATCTTTGTTGTTTCACATCTTATGTCTGGCTGGCCAGCTGTGGGCCGCTGGGGTTACTTCCAGCCTCGGTCCAACATGTTACTAAGCAGTCAGCCAGATTCCAGAAGTTAAACGGAGCTCACAACGACGTGTTAAACTATTTCAATTTTCCACTAACCCATTCTAAAATTTAAAAAAAAAAACACACCACCTCTATGTTACACATTTCAACACTCCTAACCTACATCGTGGATCTGTTACATCTGAATATCACGTGTAACACCCACACTACCCGGCCCCTTGTCTCTCCCAACATTGTCGGTTCTAATCGTTATATTATAAATATTCAATGTGAACAATTCAAGGCCGCTGAAAAAAAAACAGAAACCACATAACAGATTTTGACATTTATTGACATTAAAAACAACAACAGCGGCATAATTATTAGTTGTGATAAACGACAGAGTACAGTGCGTTGATGGCGGTATACATCCGTATATCACTTCCGACTACACCGCACCGCTACTGAACAGACAGCACCGTTATTGAACAGACTGCACTGTCACTGAACAGTTTAACAAAACTGCGCGACCGTGCAGAGGCGAAAGCGTTTCATTCGGCGGTACCGGTATTTGAAAGGATTAAAAAAAAATGAAACGAGCGAAATGTCACAACCTCTGTGGCAAAAGATCGGCAAGCAATATGTCACACGGCCTAACGATGTGCCTCAGAGGTCTCCAGACATGAACATCAATACTATTTACGAAAGTAAATAAAATGTGGCATTGATAAAAAAAAAAAAGCCACCATTTTAACCGCACGATGCCACCTGTTTCCTTTCCCACCCCACTTCTGCTGAGTAGCCTAATGTCACAAATAATGCAAAGAGACACACGAGCAGTACCAAAAAAACGGATATCCAATATTTTGTTTTGTAAAGCCATTTTTTTTTGTCTGTAGTTTAATTCACATTAAGTCAAATCACGCGGCACTGCAGTGGAAGTCTTTAAACAAAAAAAAAATAAACAATGAAAATAAAATGTAACTTCAGTAAATCAGTTTCTCAGCCAGCCTTCAGAGCTATACCCCCCCCCCTTTTCACTTTTTTTTCCGGTTCCCAAACAATATCAATTAGTCCTGACAATGAACATCAGCAGACGATATGGCAGCTAATTTACAATGCTCCGACTTACACGAGTAAAACTCGATTGGATTTTTTTTTTACTCAGAAATGTACAAAATATTTTCTTTTAAGAGACGTAAAAAAAATGTCTAAAAGATAAATCGTTACAGTCTCAGATTTAAACCAACAACAACAACAGACAACAACAGCTACAGATGCGAGACTGGTGTGGAAACAGTTGATAAATCGATATCTAAACAACGCCAAAACATCCAGATTATTCAACACTTAGCCTGAAAGGAGGAAAAAAAACGAGCGTTGGGTTTTACCTGATATATATAAATGTTAAACAGAATGAAATTAGCGTCAAGCGTCCAAAACTACGAGAACTTCATGTAACAACAACACAGTGATCCATGCTAGTCGATTGAGAAGAGAGTGAGTGCCTTGCTACCAGGTTTGGTTGGGGGAGGGGGGACCGAGTCTTGCCAAGATGGCAGCCGGGCGGGTATTGATTTTTATCCTGACGCTGTGACTATAAGGCTACATGGAAATTGTTTCCGTTGGGGGGGGGGAGAGGGGAGGGAGGGGTGGCAATGATTTCAACAACTGACAAACAAACAAACAAACAACCCGTTCAATTACTTCGCCCCATCAAGGTCGCCCTGCTTTAATAATAATAATAATAATACGGTTGTGATATTTATAGTCTTGCTTCCCACACTTTTTATGTTTGGTTACAGCCAGACCCCTTTCTTACATTTCTGGGGACCCTAGGCTAATGGGAGGGGGGGTCCCATGCAAAGGTTCAAAGGTGACGACGCTGCCAAGACTGCCGAAAGTAAATCTTGGGCTCCTAATATTGATTTTATTTCACTAATGTGGCTATTTTACTAATTATTTTACTAATGTGGCTATTTTACAAATTATTTCACTAATGTGGCTATTTTACAAATTATTTCACTAATGTGGCTATTTTACAAATTATTTCATTAATGTGGCTATTTTACAAATTATTTCACTAATGTGGCTATTTTACTAATTATTTCACTAATGTGGCTATTTTACTAATTATTTCACTCATGTGGCTATTTTACTAATTATTTCACTCATGTGGCTATTTTACAAATTATTTCATTAATGTGGCTATTTTACTAATTATTTCACTAGTGTGGCTATTTTACTAATTATTTTACTAATGTGGCTATTTTACTAATTATTTCACTAGTGTGGCTATTTTACTAATTATTTCACTCATGTGGCTATTTTACTAATTATTTCACTCATGTGGCTATTTTACAAATTATTTCATTAATGTGGCTATTTTACTAATTATTTCACTAGTGTGGCTATTTTACTAATTATTTCACTAGTGTGGCTATTTTACTAATTATTTTACTAATGTTTTTGTCCCTTTAGCCCCCCCCCCCCAGGCGGGGGGGGGGGGGTTCCTAAAAGGTTGACAGATTATCATTATTTTCAGATTGTTATTGTGTAATGGCAAAAATAACCAGACCGAAAGTCAGCCAACCCATGAGAAGGGCCCAGGGCACAGAGCTGTCCATGTATTTAAAATCATAAAGGCTAATATGTTATACCATATAACACGTTTTTAAATGGCCAAAAGGTTTTGGATTTAGACATACATATTTCAGGGGAAGCAACCTACACACAACTGTCAGGAGAAGCAACCTGCATACTTGTCAGGAGAAGCAACCTGCACATCTGTCAGTGGAAGCAACTTGCACACTTGTTCAAAACCTTCCTTAAATTGACTAGTTTGCTAACATTTACATCATGTTATTTTATTATAGAAACTTAAGTACATGTATGGTTTTTGTTTTAACAATGAAGACATAGAAGTGAAGCATTGATAACAACATCTCACTGGTTACACCCTGAAGTAGCCCCCTGGCATGAAAATTTTACAGCAGGGGCCAGGCCAATAGCACGGGGGGAGGGGGGGGCAGACAAAATGTTACTAAGTAAAGCAAAAAAGCAGAGGGGGCCAGACAAAACGTGGGGGGCCCTCCAGCCCCCTTCCGCAAACTACGGGTTGGCCCTGAAGTCTATTATCATTTTTTATCTTTCATACAACATAAGACCGAAGGAAAAAAAAAACGACTGAATTTTAAATATGACTTTTGAACAGCACCCCACCCACCCCCGTCCCTCCCTCCCTCCACACACAAAACCCACATCCCTTGATATACCAGACAAATATCAGACCACTGATAATTACTATTAGTAAATGGACCAGTTGTAGAATTCAAAACTATGAACGAGTGTGAGATTTGAGAAACAATCGCCTCCCCCCCCTTTCCAGTATCTTTGTTGTCTCACACCTTATGTCTGGCTGGCCAAACTGTTTAAATCAGCGCTATTAATTATTAACCACTCCCAGAATATATGCCAATATAGGGAAATAAGCTAATGAGTATGATAACTCAATTTTTGAAAATTTTGTACTTAGCAGGTTTTGGAACTCACCCCCTCAATTGGCAAGATGCAGTCTACCTATACCAACACAGGAAACATCCCTTAGCGTTATTGGCTTTGAAAGAGACCCAAGAGATAAAGTTTAATTTTAGGACTTACAGTGCAGGATACCAGTGGAAGAAGTGTGATGGTCAGTAAACATTGGAGTGAGGCATCTGAAAAGAGATGGATTTGACTGAGAGGGTAAAATCACAACCCTGACTTTGTCACCTATACCACACAACAGATGAAGCCCCCCACCACTTCAACAGTTAAGACCTCACAGCTAATCTAATCAAGACTTTACAGATGAAAAAAACAAACAATAAAAGCCTCATCGCCACCAGAGCAGTAGAGGTTAAATTTAAAAATAAAAAGAAGCCAACAATTTAATCAAACATATTGTGAATAATATCAGGAGTCCAGAGTGTGTGAGAACCTTCCCCCCCCCTTTTCCTTCATGTCTCTTTACATATTTAAGTAGCTTAAGATTAAATAGTTTTTGACAATGGTGGCAGCTCTTAAAACAATTTATATTGTTTGGCTAGTAATGAGCCAGTTTTCATCTTTGATCATTTTAATTTATGAAATCTAGATTAATTCACCTTTTATTTAAAGCGTTTTTCTTATATATACACATAAAAATGGAATACTGCTACTGTTAGTCAGCTCCATTGGTAAATTGGTGCCTTCATGGCTATAAAACATCTAACTATCATAAGCTGCATTGTTAACTCAACATTATTAAAAAACAAAGCTGGAAAGGTCACAAGGATTTGGATTATGCATAGCATCGAAATATACAATAATATAAAATGAAAACTTAATATTACAATTTAAAGTGGACTTTGCATGAGCCACTAGACTGGAGATTTCAATGTTGAAATAAACAAAGAAGAAGACATTACAGAAAAAATAAAGATTACATTGTTTAAAAAAAAAAAATAAATTACATTGTTTAAAAAATAATAATGGAAATATGTGTAGGTTTAACATTGGGCTGATTAATTCCAGTTGGGCCCAAAGCAGAAGAGGTGGAAGGGGGCAAAAGCTAATTAGGTGCACACAACCAGAGCTGGTCTTAGGACATTAGGATGATAGGCAGAAACTTTTAGAGATGCTTTGGTGGGGGTTTTATGCAAAAGTGCCTGTCAGAGCCCATTTATATTAAATTTTAAGGGAATCAATACTTGAAGAGACTTTTTTTGGCAGTGAGGGCCCCAAGCGGTTGCCTAGTTTGCTCATCCATAACAAAGATTGTTCATATCACAACAATGATTTACAATTTATTTTTCATTAAAATTAACAATATTTAAGAGTGATATTAACCAATGAACTTTCAAGACGACAAAAAAATTGGGCTGGACCCTAGCAATGTCCTGTAAGAAAATTTTGCTTTTAATATCAGCCCCTCTCTTAGGCCCAGGGCGCCTGAAATAAATTTTGGGCCACAGTGCAAAGAAGGCTTATGGGCATAGTGGTGTAACTAGGGTGGGGCAGAAAGGGCAGCTCTTACTTAGCCACCAGCATATAATTTTTAGCACTGGAATAAGGCTGTGTATTTTAAGTCTGCCTCGGATACCACAAATGCTAGTTATGCTTCTTTCTGGGAATTCCCATAAAAAAATTCTAACCACATGAACCTGGTGTATTTATGTAGCACATATAACTATTTCTTCTCACAATGATAAATTACATTAATACTTTAAAATTGATAAGAATGTGTAGTCAATATTATCAAATTTAATTATTTAAAGATGATCAATAGTGTTTTCCCGACATTTTCCCAGAAGCGACTCTGAAACACACTTTCATAACACAGAATTACATATTTCATAATGAATATATTGTGTCGTATGCAAGAATGCTTATTGCGATTAAACAGCTTCTTGAATATTGCAATGTACCATCTGCACCCCTCTCATCAAACCTGCTTATGAATTAGACACTTTAAAAGACAGTTTGCGTAAAAAAAAAATCTTTTTGTACTTTGAAGCAGTTGTAGGGGATACTGTGAAGAAGTTCACAGTTTTAAATTTTTTACTATGAAGGATTATTGTTGAGACTATGTCCAAGTACCATAGTTTAATTAAATTAAATGTGTCACTAAGCCATCTAACAAAATAATTGTAGTAAGCATAACTGTAAGTTAATCATTCATATTCATAGTAGTAAGTCATAGAGTTGATAGACATATGTATTTATTGAAATTACCTTCATAGGTAAGGCTACTGAACTCTCAGCCTCTTGAAGTCTTAAGTATTTGTTCTTGTAAGTCACTGTTGATAAAATCCCAAGATATATATTTTTAGAATTTTTGATATATTATTAATCATCAATAATACTAAAAGTACGATTACCGTACGATTTTACTGAACAAATTACCTGCCACAAAATGTAAACCATACATGTTTAAACTTTAATAATGTTTATATTTTTTTTTTTACTTGTTTTCAATCATCATTTCATGATGTTTCATGATAATCATGTGATGATGATTTGTAGTCTAAAATATTATAAAAATAGTTTTGTGTCAACAGAAGGCTGCTGAAATATATGAAAATGTTATGACTAGTTATAACATAACTTGCCGTCTAAGGGAAGATATTGATTCACCTTTAACTTTAATGTCAATATGCCAAAATGATTACGGCAACTTGTTTACCAAAATTAACGGAACGGAATTTACGTGACAACTTTTTTAATTGTTTGCATTACCAGCGGAAGTAGTACTTGACAGAACGAGAGTAAAAACAAACTTTAAGCAAACTTGGTTATCATGGTCTTAGTGTAATATTGTAAAATGAATTCTTCAAACTAGCAATATTAGCAATTAAAATATGCTACAGAAGACACAAAAAAAGATTCAACTGTAAGCGAAATTAATGTAACTTTTTATGTTATTAAATATATCATTTTATGTCACTAAAACTTTTAGTAAAAGTAAAAAAAGACAGTCAAGACGATTTCACTCTTAACTTCTCAGTCTTATCATTGTCAAATTCAACTTGTCATTGACATACAATGAAAAATACATAAATAAATGGCAACAGGGTTAGGTTCGATGATCTGCATAATCTTCTTTACTTCATTATGAGATTGCTTTTATATATTGTCTTTATTGAACTCTGCGGACAGTTCAGTAAACATTTCACGCTTTTCAGTAAACATTTCACGCTGACAACTTGCAGTCCTTGGTAGAGTTGTGATATTACCTAATTAATAATATTAAATAATTTCTGCTCCTAAAATGCTATTTTACCATTGTAATAATAGTTAATAGTGTAGCTCTAATACACAGAACCATTCTTAAATATTTAGGAGATTTATTAGACTTGGACTTGAGGGGGTAAAGAGCCTAGTCTAAGGCAAACGTAGTCGTAGATGTCATAGTGTCTGGACCCTCTTGACTTAGTCTTATCATCAGATTTAAAATTAAAGGGAATTAATAATTGCCTACTAGCTTATTGGGGCAATGTTTAATTTGTTGGAACTATATTTATAATTATATTATTATTAGCTGAAATTTCTGAAAGCTTAACAGATGAGTGAATTTTAAATACGTGACTTGCTCAATGGCTAAAACACTGACAACAGGCATAATAAAAAAGAGACATTTCCAACTACTGTAATGTTTGTAATTTTTCAGCTTTTAGAACATCATACTTTATACATTTTTTTAGAAAAAAATTGTATATTTAAGAAATTGCGTAGAGTTTATAAGGAAACTCTTTGATTCATTTATTTTCTTAATAGTGGAATACTTAAAAATATTTAGCATACTTATAAGTTACTTCTTGAATTTTCATCTATCAGATTCTTCTAAGATGCAGGAAGAAGAAATATCTGAAGAAGCTTTGGCAGAAAGAAAATGTTATGTAGACTCAGCCTTATCTTTTCTTGATGGTGAAAGAAAGAAAGTAAATGCAATTCTTGAAAGACTTGGATTGACATCAGAAGAGCTGCTTAAAGTATGTAGCTATTTATAAATTAATCATAGCAGATAGTTATAAATAGAGAGAAGTCTTGGGCATGCCATTAAATAAGACTAAATGGTTTCACACAACTATAGGTCATTTATTTTTTATTATCTTTTTTGTGAAAAATGTGTTATGATAATTTAATTTATTCAAATGAATGGTATCCAAATAATTATAGACTTTTCTATTGGCTTAAAACATTATGATAATAAGATACATTACACCTGAAAAGTTTTAATTTGTACATAATTCCTTAGACTGAGAAAAAGCAAGTCTGTCCAATCAACAGTGATCATATTATGCCAGAAAAAGCTTTGAAAAGCCATGTTGAAAAATGTAAACTGCTATCTTCCGGATATCAGAAAGATGAACTGGTAAGTATATTTATTCATTATAGTTCACTCATAGGTTTTGTTGGCCTGCAGACCAATTTCCTGTGAGAGCATCTAAACTTAAAGTAAATCACAGTGGAATGTAGAAAACCTTCACAAAAATTATATTTGGTACTTCTCTCCCTCATAAAAAGACCACCCTGTGGCCATTACACTTTTGAGATTACCCCCCTTCCCCCCTTCACTCCACCTAATGGGGGGAAGGGGGGCACCTTTATATTTAAATAAACAATTCACTCAGTCTAGGAATTAATAAACAGTTTTTGTTAGTTACAGACTTAGACAGACCTATAAGCCCAGTTGAATGGGATCCCCCCAAAAAACAGCATTTTCTGACTATATTGGAAGTAGGCTTATGGAATATTGATTTTAATCAATGAAGGAATTTTAACTGGATATATATCTCTATACTTATAAGACGCATTTGCTGTCTGTCTGTTCCCTTATAACTCAAGATCCAGACAACCAAATAACGTGAAATTTGGTACACATACACATAATTACATGGGGAAGGTTATAGGACATGTTTCGTTTCATCTCGATGGGTAGGAGGGAGGAAGGGGAGGGAGAAAGAGAGAGGGAGAGGGAAGGAGGGGGCAGTGAGGGAGAGGGAAGGAGAGAAGAAGGGAGGGAGATAGAGGGAGGGAAGGAAAGAGAAAGGAAGGGAGGGAGAGCGAGGGAAGGAAGGGAGAGAGATAAAGAGAGAGGGGGCAGGGAGGGAGAGATAAAGAGAGAGGGGGGCAGGGAGGGAGGGAGGGAGAGAGAGAGGGAGACGAGAGAGGGGGTAGGGGAGGGGAGAAAAGGGGAGGGAAGGAGAGAGAGGATGGGAAAAATGGGAGGGAGTGAGAGATAAAGAGAGAGAGGGTCAAGGAGGGAGAGAGGGGGGAGGAGGAAGGGGGATGAGAGAGGGAGATGGGAGAGTTAGGGAGGGCAGGGGAGGGAGGGAGAGAGAGAGAGGAAGGGAGAGAGGGGGGTAGGGAGAAAACAAAAGGTAAACAGAAAACCTTATTTTAAACCCGGGCAAAGCTGGGTACTTGCAACTAGTATATATATAAATTCTTGTAATTTTCCAGCTATTAAACAGTAAACTAATTTCTGTTCCTTGCCATCAAAAGAAATAGTATTGGTATACTTAACAAAAATTTGTTTTTATTACATCACATTCGTAAAGAAATGTCATTCATGAAACAGCCTTTCAGAATTTATATTGTCATGTGTATACTATAATATATATATATTTTTTAACTATTTCTAGTATGTTGAAAAACGTTAAATTTTAGTTTATGTGAAACTTGTTGCTCATTACTTTTTCAGCCATCTCTCCTTCAGGATTTAGATTTCTTTTATGAGCACGCTGATTCTATTATGAAAATCGATATAGGTAAGCGTTTTTCTGATAACTATGCAGTAGGGTATATAGATCCTAATTTTTTTTTAGTTTTAAGAAAGTGTTATCTGATCAACAATTGTGATTTCTCATTTAGCAAACTACAGAAGATACTTTGTGACATTTTTTTTTTCTGTAAAAAAAAAATTAATTTAAAGTTTGTTTAAACCTTAACATTTCACATTCATTTTTTTTTTAAGATGAAAAGTTACTTAACAAGATTATTTGGGACCACTGTATAGCAAATGGTCAAGGTAAGCATAACTTTAAAACAGACACGTTTTTTTGTTTAATGGTAATCCTAAAACAGTACTGGAATAAACTTGATAGTGGTTGACTACAGCTAATGTTGTTTCACATTTCTGAATACACTATTCTTTCCAAAAATTTCCCTCTTTTTGTTTTTTTTTAAAGTATACACTGGACATCGCAAGATGCCTGTCAGCGTTATTGATGAAAACATCGTGATGACCCAGGAAGATAGGCTGGCTGTTTACCAGTATGTTGTGCACACTTCACATGAAGCTGGCAAGGTTATTCCAATTGATCGGAATGATGATTTACTGACAACAGATTGGGGCAGCCTTGTCAAAAAAGGTATTTGCTGTTGTACATACCTTTTATTCCAATTTCTCTTAAAGTTAGTTGATTAAATGTTAATTTTTTTTTAAATCTTTGTTTTATATATATATATATTAAAGTAAATCTATCAATGTATTAACATTACACCAGCTTTTTGTCTTTTGAAATGTTCTTTCTTATAAAATTTATTGATAATTAATCAGTTCATTAGGTTTTCTTCTCTGAAACATCTAAACTTCACTTTCAGTCAATTGTATAATGTTTTACTTGTACAGCATTTGATGTAAATGTGCTTTGATTTCAGGTTTGTTGGATGAACAAAATAACAAACAGTATTCTTCCAAACTGGAGCAGCTAGCTGCCCTGCGGGATTTGAAAAGACGACGGCAAAGCTACAGAGCTAAAAATGTACACATCACTAAAAAGTCATACACTGAGGTGTGGATTAGTTTCTGTTGTTTCATTTAGAAATTGAACTACATCTGCAGTTGTATCATTTACATATCAAACTGTTGTTGTATCATTTACATTTTAAACTATTTTTGTAAAGTTTGTAATTTGAACTAACGGTATTTACAGCAGGTCTGAGATAAAGTTATCCCAAGATGTTTTGTTTATAGTTAAGCTTTTTCAGGCACACAAGTACAAAGATGTAGAGCAATGGTTCTCCAAATTTATGCCCCACTAAAAAACCTGCTTGGTTTTCATGACTACCCCCCCCCCCTCCCAACCTGTAAAGAAGGAAAAGCTAAACATTGATTGCATGTATTCTCATTCGAATAACCAGACCCACATTTTGAAAACCACTGAAAATTTTTTCCCCCAGAATTCCTATCTCTTTTTCCACAGACTTTATTCTTACCTTAAACTATATACATATTTTTATATTTTATTGAGTTAACAATAATGATGTCCTTACATTTTTTTGCAGATTATTCGGGAAGTCATATACAATCAGATGGAGATTTTGGTGCCTGAAGAAAATCGCCAGCATTTCGGTGACTCCGAAATGAAACCTGAGAATGAAGAAGATGCTTACAATAAGGGCAGAAATACAGACAGAAGGAGAGAAAGCTCAATAAGAGGAACAAAACATATATTGAGAAAAGAGAGAGAAAGATCCAGAGAAAGAGAGAGGTCAAGAGAAAGAAACAAATCAAGAAATTATTACATGGCACGAGAGAGGGATAGGTCGAGAGAAAAGGACAGGGATAGGGATAGGTCGAGAGAAAAGGACAGGGATAGGGATAGATCCAGAGAAAAGGACAGGTCTAGAAATAGGGCTAAGTCCAGAGACAAGTCAAAAGAAAGAAAAAGAGATAGAAAAAGGTCCCCGGAGAGTTCAAAACAGAGAGACAAATCAAGAGGAAGATATGGTGATGATAAGAGTCAGAAAATTAAGATAGAAGTTGAAAGCATTAACACGCAAGGGCTCGGTAACTATTCATCCGAAGGGTTGACCGAGGATAGAAGAAAAATTGCCAGTGATGAGTATGTCACCACGGAAGTTGGGGAAGAATTGGCCTTTAAGCTTTTAACGGAGATCAAAACGGAACCTTATGACATGGACGAGACTAGTTCTTCCAACTCTGTGAAGCAGACCACTGCCAGTGTGTCAGACAAACCTTCAAGGCGGTCTTCTTCTGAGTCGGATGCAGATGGTGCTAACAAACACAGATCAAAACATAAAAAACACAAGCATAAAAAGAAACACAGCAAAAGTAAAAAACATAAAAACCACGACTGAAAAAAAAATATTTGAAAATTTTTGTTATTTACATTGTATTAAAAAAAAGGTGTATGTTCCACCTTTAAATTTTCCCTATTTATATTTTTTATTGAAATTTTTTTGGCATTTGTACCTAACTTTTTTAAAGTGTTTTATTTGATTGTGAATTTTCTTCTTCCTTTATCACATATCTGATTTTTCCAACATTGTTCATCCGTTAAGATCAGCCTCAGTAAGATCAATTTGAAGGGACAGTCAAAGAATGTGGTCAAAGTAGCCCCCCCCCCATCTTACAAATAAGTACCTCACATTGGTTGGGCATTGTGCTAGCCACATAGTCCCAGAGGATAGCAATAACTACAAAAACAGGTGAACTAAACTTCAACAGACCCTGATGGTTTGTAAATGCATTACAAGAGAATTATTTCCATGATCAACTAGACTCCATGTAAATGAAGAGTTTTTAATTCCCTGCAGTTTTGTACACTGGTCATTACTAAGATTGCTCTAAGAATTTTAAAAGTACATGTATTCTTTTATACAAAAATATGCAGTTGATTATCCATTTCAACATGTCAGTCTGTACCAGCTTATATTTTCATTCTTTCATGCTATTAAATAAAGAAACCCCTGAATGAGCCTAAATGATACACTATATTTTAAAAAAAACTGACTAAATAGATGATGAGTAACGGTACTTATAAAATCATGAATGGGTCTAACCAAATATTTAAAGCTGCCCTTTTTTATAAAATCTATTTCAAACATTTACTTTTTTTTTTTGAAAATACATTTATCATTCTGTAAATATTTATGTAAATCATGTGGATCCAGTAAAATTGATTTCTCGATTGAATCAATTGAATTACGCATCAGGATTATTAATAAAATGCCATTCCCATCAGGATGATATTGGCACAAAAAATGTATTTGTTAGTGAGCGCTAGCTGAAGAAACAAAGAAAACAAAAATCCAAATCTTAAAATTTTTATTTGTTCATGAACATGGTCAATTGTCAGTACACCACATAATAATTTACATGAAAAACCAAAAACAAGGCATGCCCCTGGAACAGAGCTAATGATTGCTTTCAAAAAATGGCTTGGGTTCATAATAGCGACTGTCAAATCAGCAACCTCATGATGGTGATTGTATTAAAACAGCGACCTCATGATAGCAATTGTATTAAATGAGCGATTGTCATAACAGCGACTAATCCATCAGACAACTGGCAACAGCTGAAAAAACACATACAACAAATCTTTGTGACTGCTCATTGAAAAAAATTCAAGGCAAAAGAAATTAAAAATTACATTTCATATATTCTCGAATTAAAAATAACATTTAATTTGAATTATATACATACGAAGTCGCATGATTTAAAACGGGATAAAAATAGATCATAGACTTTACAAGAAAACCATCATGGCTTATCATGTCACTTCCTTTTCTTGATTTTATAAACTCCATCGTAGGCCATGGTAAGTTTTTCAAAACTAAAAACTCCAACCCCATCGTCTCGACTCTTTACCTCTTAACTCTTCATCTCTTAACTAACTAATATGTCCCAATCCAGCCATATTTATAACTCTAACGTCTGCACCTTAATCTCTACGTCACAGTCTACTTCCTTAATTCTCAATTACTAAATTTCTTTACCAACTTGTTGGCAGTAAATACACAATCATCTTGATAAAGAAAAATGAAACAGAGCAAGAAACTAGAGATTGTTTTATAAACTAACAAAACTAAAGGATGAGACAATATAGACCTAATGTTAGTTCTAATGATATAGACCCAATAACGTAGATGTTCACTGTGAAACTATAAGATGACCCTTTATAATGTTTTTCAATTTTGGTTGACTTGGAATCAATGGCAAGAAAAGTGGTACCTCAGTATTCTAAACTCAATATTCAACCCACTCACTGTCTCATGAAGACAGTAGACTCAGCTCATGCAGAGAGGGAAAGAACAATAATGGTGTCTCATCTACTTCAGTCAAATTGCTCAAAGATGCAAAATGTGAAACAAATGTACATAAAATCTTAATGCAGCAAGTGTAGTGAGTGGACTTATTAGAAAAGTAAATTCTTCTTTCACATCAAACTGTGCATGCTGAAATGCAAAGCCCGCTGTTCTCATGTGTATACTACTTTGAAATGTAGAATGTCAGGTTGACTACATTAGAATATTTTTGATATCCCAATGCCTTCAGATTATGTATTGCTTAAAGTTTAAATCTTTTTTTATGGATGACACAAAACAGTTTTTAATTAACAAAAATGTTTCAAAGTTAGTAAGTAAGTTTTATTTGTAAAAGTGCATGTGTGTGTTACACCCAGTTGTGTGTTGCACCTAGTTGACAGGGACAGTAGAACAAAAATTCAGCCCCACACAAAAAAGTCACTATGACATGTTTTATAAAGTTGTATCAGTCAATGTGTGTTCATTACTACTTTGTTCATGTAGATGGTTAAAAAATTGTTAAAATATTCAAAAGACTCTCTAAGACTGCCTGATGACGCCTGCGATCTATTTTTAGAGTCGTCCCACCTTTGATGTTTTACAAGTCTATTGTTTTCTACCCACCTAGTCTTAAGTCGTGTATATGACCATTACTTGTCTTAATCCTAATGGCTAGACATCTTTTATATCACATCGAAGGGGATAGTCTTCAGTCTCTAAGCCCTTCACTATCTCCTACCAGTGAGTAGTGAGTGTATCTCATTCTGAAATTGATAGAAAAGTCTCTATTATAACAGTCGCTATTATAATGCAGTCGCCATTTAGATAATCGCCTTAATGACAGTCATCATTCTGATTACGTCGCTCATGTGAAGTCGCTGTTATGACAGTTGCTGTTTTAACAGTCGCCATCTTGCCCGAACACCTCAAAAAATACACATCTAAAGCCATATGTTACAATTTAAACTTTGGAAGATGTAAAAATACTTTCAAATGTGAAAAATATTCGGCAACCATTTTAAAAAAAAACAAAGTGAAACATCGTTCAATAAGCAGTATTGTAAAAATTGTAACTTTAACACAGCATTTAAAAAAAAAAAAAAATTCAATAGATCAAATTTAATGAAAGGAACCCAGATTCAAAGAAAAAATATGATAAAAACTGAACATTTAATAAATCAAAAGTGCCAAGTGAAAAATTATTGTAATTGTTACAAATATTAATGAATTAACAGATGCAAATTAAAAAACAAATTTTGGTTCATCTAAAAAGACTGGCCAACAATACAATATATGGGCTACCAAATGAAAAGAAAAAATTTTTTTGAGGAACTTACCATTTAAAAATAATAATTCTTCGGTTGTATAATTTGTAATAATTCTTTAGCTATTTACTTAACAATTTAAATTGCCAGTGTAGTGTTATTATTTATGCGTCATGAAAACATTTAACAAGTTACAATCTTAGGGAACTTTTAAATAATACATGCATAAGTCTTTTAATACAGTGCTGAAGTTTCTCAAGTCCAGAAGATATCACATTTATCTGAAAGGAATGGGTAAATATTTTTTTTTCTAAGTCAACTGTCTTGATAAGATTTTATGTCTCATTTACAGTTCACAACCAAATATTAGTGCCGTAGTAAACAAAAATGGTGGTATGTCACAAAATATAAAGAAAAAAAAAATCGGGATTCACATTGTGTTATAATTTTTGTACATCTTTCACCAATAAGTTAACGCAAAAAAATGTTTACTTAATAGGTCACAAATGATATGTTTAAAGAAATAAATAATGCTCGTTCATTTAGTTACCAATTAAGAAAACATTTTACATCATGACTATACTGTAAAACTTTTATCAGGGTTAAATGATTTAAAAAAAAAATTCACTCAAATTCAATTTTGAACGAGATCAGATAAAAAAGCTGACATAGAAAAAATAAATGTGATAAACTGTTTTACATAGAAAGGTATTTCAAGTATAATTCAATAACCATAAATATCTTTTTTTTGTAGATACATTTATAATTTACTACCCCCACGTGTACATTTGATAAATGAAGTGATTTGTAAATGTATACAAAATTTAAGCATAAAGTGAAATTAACTCGAATAACAATTGACAAAGCTTATCATTAAAAAATTTGTTTAAGTAAATGAAATAAAATTAGATAAAAGATGTTTGGTATTTTTTGGAGATACCGAAATATTTGAAATTTTAATGTTCAAATGTAGCATTCAAGAATTAGCATTTTTTTTTAAATTAAAAAATTAAATTAGGCCAATGTTGATTTATACACAAACATCCAAAAGTAAAACCATAAGTGTCAGCAAAATGAAAAGAGTTTTTTTTTGAAAAAACTAATCAGGACAGCATATGCAGCCACAACAGCTGAATTAGGAAAAGCTTGTAATAAAAAGTCACTATACGATATATACATATATATTAATTTCTTTTCTTCTGGGCATTATTGAGCAACATCATGTTAGGAATGTCATAACAAAGTCTGATTCAATTGCAGAGACTATACAATGTATTTTACTATCACCAAAATTTTTGTTGATCTGTTTAGCATATTAAAATGTACATGTATTACTTCCTTATATGTATGTTTTTTTTTACATGTGGACAGGAATTCAACCCCAACAATTTTAAAACCACCCAAAAAAAATATCCGTATTTACAAAAAACTAAACTGGATTATAATAAGCACCTTGCTGCAAGCATATTACAGGCACTGTATCACATTAATTAAAAATCCAAACACAAAGAAACATGTTTTTCTTAATGGGGCTCTAAAACATTATTTATACAAGTTTTTATAAACTTTACTCCTCATCAAAGACTAGTAAATTTACAAACAAACCTATTGTATTTTCTAACCAACAAATAAAATTAATAATAGAAAGAAACTATAATATATATATCAGAATAAGAACATACTACACATACTATACCAAAATATTAAATAGGCTTCCCTTATCAAACAGGCGTGTTTTGAAATTTAGTCTACATATGTATTCCAGTAAGACCTATGGTGTTCAGTGCCGCTCCTAGCCTATCTGCCGCCTGGGTGAATCAAGTGTTTCCCTGATTTAACATTTTTTTTATTCTTTTACTAAAAAATATTTTGGCCACCCCTGACAGGCTGCCTCCTGGGTTTTTTCCCAACCTTTTGAGCCATAGTACTGTGTGGTCCTTTCTAATGACTCACAGCCACATTTCTCTTACTTTATACGGAATGATTCTAAAGTACAGTAGAAATATAGCCGATGTGATGTCAAAGCCAATCCTGATTATTCATCACAAGCATTTAATACTGTAAACAAAATGTTTTTTTTTTCTCATAACATTAACATTTGGGGAAAAAAAAATCAATTTGCCAGGTTTTTCATGCAAGGAATGTTTTTAAGTATTATTTTCTTCTAACAGAAATGTACAGGTGACAGTAAAAAAACTTGCGGCTAAGCTTTTATGACACGAAAAATTTCTCCATTTCTCACCAGAAATTGTTCTTTGTTACATTGATTGATCATTTAAAAAAAAAAAAAAAACACAGCATGAAGCTAATTAGATGCAGCCATATATTTATCAATGAAAACAAATAATAAACTTTAGGAAGACAAATGCAGAGCACTTCACCTCCATAAGTGAAGCTTCATTATGAGCAGTGATTTTCTTGTATCACCATAGTTATTATTATAACTTAATAATTTATGATTTTTTCAAATGACAGGTGGAAAGTTCTTCAGTCTTAGCACACAATGCACATTTTGATTATTAAATAAAATGCCAGACATTTATGAAAAAAAAATTTGGTTAGTTTGTTTTTTCACCATTTTCCAAGAAAACCGAAAAAAAAAAAAGTTGTATCCATTACATTCCAAGCCTTAAAAAAGATACAAATGATGGGCCGAAGCTTTTAGCTAATATGATTAGAACAGTTTATTCCACTAATTGTAAATTTTTAAAAAATTAAGAAACAAATTGAAAGTCCGAAAACAAAGCATAATATGAACTGCACATTTTGTTTACGCTGATTAATTATTGCCCAGTTAATTTATTTTTTTTAACAACAACATTTAAAATAAGATATGTAATAACGCAAAAACTTAAAAGTTGTTAAAAAAATAATTACAAATTGATATTAAACTTGAAAAAAATAATAATAATAAGAGTTTTATAAAAAATATTTTCAAGGTACTGACTTAAGTCAACATTATATTAAACCAACACATGAATTTCAATATCACCAGCAAAAATCCAAAAACAATACATGAAATGGTGGTTTAAGTTTAGCTCTCTTACAGTATAACTTAATTTACACTATCCAATTATTATGTACTCCATTGGCCAATTATTATTAAACTACACACAGAACAGATCACTCTTACAACGTCAGTTCCATTTGTTGTTGTCACATGATGCATTAATCTATCATGTAGCAAAAATCTAGCACACTGTAACAAACGTTTCCCAATATTAAATCATCCTGATTCATCTAGATAATGACCTAAAAAATTCCGCTAATATTGAGTTCTAAAGCGAAAAAATGTTGACATCAATTCAACTCATTATGAACACACCAATAAAGCAGCATGTTGAAGATAGCAGTGCCACAAGTAGCCTATAGTAAAATGAGTCAGTGATGGTCTCATTTTTACTCCTTCCAAAGTTAGCCACAGCTTATAATACCACTACAAGATAATCAGTGGATTTGTGCGAACTCCACAAACAGTTTAACACACTCCTATGATGAAGCCAGGACACCAACTTGATTGTGGAGTAGTAGGAGAGATCACATTCAAATGTTCTCATCCATATATCTAAATTAAACTAAGAAAAAATTTAACAGTAAGTTTGACTGTTATTGTTCTAAGTTTTGTGTATACAAGATCACAAGTGATAATCTCTTTATTTCTTACAAAAAAAAAAATTGTGAAAATTAGTTCTCATTCTCAATTAAAATCTATAAAAGGAGAAGGAGAATATTTAAAATAAATGTCATATGGGTAAAGTAGATTTAAAAAAAAAAAAATAAATACTATCTATTCCCATAAACATACCCAAATACATGTACTAACATTTATCACTCTCTCAAATTTGCATCCAATTATGTTGGAATCCAATAACAAAAAATGTTATCGATCCATTTATCACAACTGTAATTCAGATCCTTTAAGTTGTTCTAGTAAGGAGGTCAAAGATCATGCTGTCATGAGTCCTTATCAACAGCATCCTCATCTGACTGTTTATGTTGATGAAACTGTAAATTACCATGGATAAACATACCACCATTGCTCACTCCGCCTCGTCCATTTTTAGTTGACTTTTTGCCCATATATGGAGGCTCTTTTCGCTTTGGCTGTGTAGGAAAGTCTGTCAGCTCCAGCCCTTGTCGACTAAACACAGTAGTTTCTTCCTGATTATCATCCAACAGCCCTAAAAAAAGTGTTTTTAAAAAATAAACACACTAGGACTGGCAAATATTTACGTAATGCCAAAACAAATTTTGGCTGCTTGTTTGGAAGTTATTGGTTTTTATTTTTATAATTATTTTAAATAGTTTTTTTTTTGCTTTCTTCAAAGAATCTTGTATAGTTTGACTAATAAATTTTAGAAGTGCCTTACTTATTAAGGCTAGAGACAATTAACACTACACTAAAGATACCAGAGATGTAAACCAATTTCTTATTTTTGGCACTGGACCTCTGTAGTCTGTTAGCACAGCTCTAAGAAACCAACTTAGAATAGAACTTTTAAAGGATAAACTCATACCTGTTATCTCTAAGTCATAAGTCGGGAGTGGTCTTTCTCCTTCAACGATGAACAAAATAGTGCGGTCAGGCCAGAAAAGGTGAACTAGCACAGCATATGCCAGAATGTCCACTGCATAATTGATGCCTGAAGATAATAAATTTTTTGCTTCACTTTAAAAATGATCCTCAGATTAAAATGCTCTTTTAAAAAAAGAAATTAACCAATGACAACTGTAAGTAAGTCGTAGGAGAACATATATTTTTTACCAATAAAATCTGCCATGCATCAGATCAACATATTTTACCATTTAAAACCATTAAGCGTTTATTCTATTTCACCTCTCTTATCATTCTAAAAAAAACAAATTAAAACTACTGTCTTACTGAGAATCGTCTTTGTATCTCCGGTACAAATGCACACCTGCAAAGTTATGAGTGCCAGGGCCGGTAAGTAAGAGAACCAGACAAGGAAAAATGCTCCCAAAATGCATGACAAAAGTCATGTCATCACGATCTGTCAGGCCAAAGGTCTGTCGCAGCTCATACAAAACCAAAACATGACAATGATTCTGAATGCTAATGTAGCATAGCCAGGCCATGTTTGCCACTCATCTGTGTTAGATATGATATTGTCAATTTCAACCTGGGGGGGAAAAAGCGCATATCATGATAAGTAAATAACAGTTATTAGACATTTTTTTAACAAATAAGAAGCTTAAAAAAAAAGATACAGAAAGTAAAAGCACAATTTCGGACTACAAATGTTGTCAGAAACTCAAGATAGTTTTAGAATGGGAGTGGATTGAAGGTGATGTTTTCAATTAAACAGAAGTCATTGTTAACATGTAAGTATAGTAAGTACCTATGAAGGAAACTTGACAAATTAGGATTGACAGTGATTTATTCAAAAATGCTTTTAAGTCTATTCAACAGAAAAATTATTATTATTCTACATTGTGTCTTTATCTTTTACAGTATATTATTTCTATTAGAATATTTTAGTGTCAAGATATATATATACAGTGCTTTTTTTCGGGTGGTATGCACCGGAATGGAGTTGCTGCACCTTTTTTCCATAAACTTTTGTTTACTGCACTATTTTTAGTCTTCTTTCTTAATGAAACAACGCGTTCCGGCACCTTTTTATACATATATATAATAGTGGCTGACAAATGTACAATTCTATCATCAGCTGAACATTCATAATATTCTTTTTAAATGTGGTTTAAAGTTTGTTAGTATTATTTTGGAAAAATGTAAATAAATACACTTTTGAAAACACTAAACTTAAAGCATTTTTAACTTTTTTTTTATCATTTTGTTAAATTGTTTATTCTATTTCAGCACTTGATAATAGGATGTATGATATCAAATGAACTGTTAAGAATTATTACAAAAGAATTTTTAAAAAAAGCACAATTTTATTAAAAAATTATTAAAAAAGAGTTTTTTCTATTTATCGTAACATGAGTTATTTCTAGCCTAGGAAACTCACCAGGTTCCAAATGTAAAGAAAGACATTGAGTAATGTGTAAGCCGCCCACATGGTAAATATGGCTGATCTCCATTTAAACTGATCAGTTGTTATGCCCAATCCTTTAGCCAAAAGAATTAACAAGAGCATAAAAAGACACTGCGTTGCCAAGTCCAAAAGAGTCCCGATTTTCCCTAGCCACTCTGCCCCGACTCCAGTTGACAGCAAAAATACTAATGTGTATCAAGTTCAATAAAATGCTCAGCAGCTCTCCACAAATGCAGGAGCTAAACAGCCATGTGATTAAGTGGCGCTGTTTGCTAAAAAGCATACAGCCACAGGCAAAAATTAAGATGCAAAGTGTAAACGCAACTAAGTAAATTTCAAAGACATCGTGAAGTTCAAATGAAAACTGGTGCTCAAAGGGGTTCAGTCCCTTGACAGATGGGTTCCCATTAACCAGCCAAATATCATAGTTCAGAACTAAGTCTGAGTCATGACTTGACTGCCATTCACATTTCTGCTCTCCAGATGAGTCTCTGTGACATGAAACAAAACTCAAGTACCAAAATCTGAAAATAAAAAAAAAAATAATAATTAAATAAATAATAGTAATGTATTTATATTTTGCAGCATGAACAAAAAAGTGTGAACAAGAACCAAATATTATTAGCTGATATTTTTCTTTTTACACAACCTCACCATGTCCAGACATTAAACAAGAGTTTTAAGTGCAGGATAGTTAGCATCGCCAGTCTAATAATGGCAGATGTGGCTTTCAAATTTTGGATGTAGTGAGTCTCTCAGTGAATGAGTTTTATTTTTTTCTAATACTCCATTAATTTTTTATTTGACTTCAATAGTACCGTATTTCCCATGTATAAGCCCCCCCCATTTTTGAACTGTGAATTTTTGAAAAAAAATATTTTATTAGAGAAACAAGTTATAAAGAAAGAAAATTTAATGAGAAATAAAATTCAAGATTCATAATAATCATATACACTCCACCCCCCCCTACTCTTTTTGGGCTTGAAAATTTTGGAAAAAGGGGTGGCTTATACACGTGGGAAATATGGCAATTTTTTATTGAAAAAAAAAAAATAATAAAATAAAGCTCATACTGATCTCTTACATGGTTACCCCCCTACACTAAAAAATAATTTATGGTGTAAATCGTTTCATAAAGGAAATAAAATATATATAGCAGGACAGATGCAAGGGGAAGAGGCCAAACTCATGTCAAGGACTCCAAGCTTTTGGTGGGAGGGGGGGCATCACAGCTTAATTTTAATGATGATTCTAAATTGAAGTGAGTGGTCAGGGGATCTCTCCGCTTGTATTATAGTTTGTTAGGGGCTTTAAAATTTCTGGCAAAGTTGCTATATATATATATATATATATATATATATATATATATAAAGCTGTAGTAATAGTATCAAACTACAAAAAGGAAATGAAATATTTCCAGCCAAGACCCAAGTTTAGT
>JAGDYQ010000052.1:2534225-2544967 GCA_021962125.1 Bulinus truncatus
CAAGCCTACCTAACTAGTCCGCCAGACAGGGACAATCAAATAGCAAAATTTAATCAAACTACCTACAGAGAATTATTATGATTTGATATTTAAATTAGGCCTAAAGTCAAGTACCTGTTATCGCTGGTTCAACTGAAAAACCAACTCCAACAAAAAGCAAAAGCAGTAAAAGTAGTACAAGTCTAATCAATGCAATATAATGAAAGGCCAAATAAAACGGTACAAATTAAATAACAATATTACCGAAACAATAGTGAATCAATAATTTGTACTTTGGCTATGTTAAAATTGTATCCTAAGAATCAAGTGAAAGATGGGAATCACTGAACTGTAGTATAACTAGGACACATTATGTCTACTTTCGATATCGTAACTATTGTATCTCCACTTACCGAAAAAAAATACACATTAATAACGCACATATCTTTTGCGTACTTGGGTATTTACATTAAAAAGTCAACATTAAATTTTGAGGCCATTTTATTTTAACAAATACAAGACATACTAGTATCTCTAATTAATATTTCAAAATATGTTGTTAACCTAAATATGCGGTTGTGTTAATTATCTTTTAAAAAAAAAAATCGGCAGCTCAATATTTTTTAGGGTTATGGGAGAATTGGCTAAACCGTAATCTATAAATAGCATTAATTGTCATCTCAGAGTCATATGCCAGTGACTGCTACTTCACTTCCGTCAACAAAGATGGCCTACTGGTTTCATCGAAATCCTCTGAAGGCGACCGCGCCTGTTAATTATGAGTTACACGGAATATCAACGAATGATACTACTAGAAAAATATTAAGGTATACATAAGCTAAACTTTAAATTTACATGCATTCTTCAACAAATACTTCTATTAATTTATAGGAAATCCACATTTTTTTTTTTTTTACAAAACCATAATCGCGAGTTCTGTTGTCGTGTTGACGTTGTAGATACTGATACGCAATCTAAGTTTAGGTTTTAATTGCAGTGTACATCATTATTAAAAAAAAATATTAGCCTTTTATTAATGTATTAGATATATATACCATATTTTAAAAATTTTCCACTAAGATTTAAACAATAGTTTTAAAAATGCATACAAAGTTTAGTAGATATGATAATTACTTGATAACTTGAATTACTTGATACATTCCTTTAAAAAAAGTATACATAGCAAACAGAAATAATTGTATTTTATTTAATATATTAAATTGATTTCAACAATCTATTCATGTACATATTTTCCCTTCGCTGCATCTGTAAAAATACAATTATGAAAAAAAAAATATTTATGTAAATGATAAGAGTCTATGAAAAATAAAACATTTAATAGGAACCCTGGATTGGCTTAAAAAAATCCGCATAAATCTAAACCTTACTGTACAATGAAAATTAAGCAAAGATATAAAAGTACTTTAAATATTGTATTCAAAACTATTGTAATAAAAATTTATTTATAACATAAAATCATACTAAACAATTTGTATGGACTTATCCTTTTCACAAAATATGCCCCTGAAATTTTTTTGCAGACCTAAAACTTTTATGAATGTTTCCACTAATTTCTTCCAATTGTAAGGTTCAGACTTACATTGTTACCTAGATCTTTTGGTCTTTGTGTAATTGGATATTTGGTTTTAAGCTTTTCTAGTTCTTTGTAATTTTATTTTTTACCCCATTTATTTTATTCATATTCAGCTTTTTTTTTTTAAATTAAAAAATTAAAGTATTATTTCCCTTTCCTAACAGTGACCTTCGTATGACCAGGAGCAAACTACTGGACTTGTTAACAGACCCAGGAATTTCAAAAGATACAATGGAAAAAGCTGTGGCTGATTACTTGAGTCTCCTACAAGGTCTGTGTGCTCCCTTAGAACCGAATGAACCAGAAAACAAATTGCGGAAATTAATAAAGTTCAAGTGGTCAAACAGTCTACTTGGCAGCTCACCTGTGTAAATACTGCATTATTTGATTGCATTGCTCTCATGATTTTCGGTGTTCATAACTAAACTGTTTGCGTTATACCTTGATTACTTGTAGGAAATCAGCGCACAGTAAATTTGGTGTGCTTTTTTTCCTAAGAGATAAGCTACAGTTTAATTTTTTTTTTTTTTTTTGCTATTTTTTTTAATACGCAGTGAATCTTCAGACACAGTTTTTGAGTATTTTTCTATGCTCTTTAATGTGGCTCTGTGGTATACCAAGCATGCTGCAAAACTGGCAGCCAAAGATGAGTATGTATAAATATTACTGTGCATAGTTTTTTTATTCACATGATGATAACAGCCAATTTTTATGTTTGTGACCTTACTTATTCGATAAAAGAGAATTTTACTGCTGAAGCAATGGATGAAATAACTATACACATAAATAATGGAATTTTTTTTCATGAAAGCAGTCCCAAAGTGTTCATTAGCCTAGCAGTTTTTTCAATTTCTTTTTTTTACACAAGTAATACTGATCCTTTTAAATTTTTGACAATGAGTTTAAATATTTTATTTGAAGTACTTTCCAAATATAATATATTTCATAAAGGCATTTTTTTTTTTCTTATTTTAGCCCAGATATGGAGGAAGCAAAAGAAATTCACAAATGCTTACGAATAAGTGCAGGCATTTTCAAATTTTGTAAGGTAAAGTGAAGCACTTGATAATGATTTATTTTAATTACCTGAATTTAACTTTCTTGGGCAGATTATATGTTGATACGGTGAAATGCTGCGATAATGAAATTGCTGGGAACTCTTTATCTTACTATTTTTTGAAAGTTTGTTTCCTGCGAAAGTGGATGGAGGGCTTAGGCATGATCAATTTTTAGAGCATTTTCGAAAAAAAAATGCTCTATTGTCCCCGTTTTGTCTGTCTGTCCGTCATCACCCTAGATCTCAACAACCATAAGTCCTAGACCCATGATGTATTTATCATTTTGTAGGTCTTGGCCTGCCATGTGTGCAGCAACAGTTCATTTCGCGATCTGACCTCTGAGGGCCGTAAAGGGGCTTAGAAAGTAGAGTTATTCACTATATAGGCTATGTTAACAATGGAAGAAACTTATACTTTCAGCAACCATAAGTCCTAGACCCATGATGTATATATCATTTTGTAGGTCTTGGCCTGCCAAGTGTACATCAAAAGTCCATTTCGCAACCTGACCTCTGAGAGCCAAAATATAAGAGTTTCTGATATACCGTTTTTGCTTATATTTTAAATATAAATAATAAAAGCTAATCAAAGGGGCGTAATCATTATTTATTTTTGTAATAGTTATTCAACATGATTACTTCCCTCTCTAAATTTATCGAAATTCATGAGCGTGGAGCAATATTTATGGTTGTAACCAGGAAAAAAAAAAGGATTTCGTCCGGCGAAAATGCACTAAAATGTCCTTTGTCCGAAACGGAAAAGACTTAAATTGCTTATTTTTTTTTTTGGTCTTCTAATGCATTTTGTTCATTGTAGGTGAGAATGCAAAGATATTTAAGAGGTTTCACTAAAACTGTCTAAAATAATTTTTGATAGAGTTAAACTGTAACTGTATTTCTATTCATGAAATTAGCTTAAAAAATGAACAATGGGGGGATAATGCCATTTAAGTTTTTTGCACACCAGGATTACCCTCCATGCATTAGAATTTCATTTGTATCAAAAATACTGTCTAAATTATTAAATACGTATAATGTAATAATTAAAATATTTTTTATAAACATTATGTGTTTTTAATTACATTTAGAAAAATGTTTATGTGTTGCAAAATTTTTAAAAAAAAAACAACAACATAAATAGGTAAATTACAAATTTCATTCTTGTCAGTATTTTAAATCCTGCTTTCTTTTCATGTCTTTGAGTATTTCAAATTAAATATTTAAATACCAGCTTTGCAAATTGAGATACGTGTATATAGTTTCTTTAACCCAAACAAAAAGTTAATTACCATCTTTGCAAAAATATGATCATCAGTGTCCATCAAGACTTTCCCTTAAGCAACACAATCAAGTTTTAATGAAGAAATACAGTAACAATTTTAATATCTGTCATACATTCCCTGTTCTGCACATTCCTAGGCTAGTAATGCTGTCCGTATTGTAAAATTTGTCTACCCCCCCCTCCCCCAACTCCACATGCAATACACTGCTCAGCTTTGTAAACACCTGGTTTGGGGGTAATTTACTTCTCAAGTAAAAAAATTTTTCTCCTCACGTAAAAAAAATTTTCTTCACCCCCTCTCACAAATATTTTTTAACAATTCCCCAACACTGTGTCATTGCTCTGGTGTTATGTAATAAGTGAACAACCCCTTTGTTGATTTTTTGCCTCACAACCTATAGTAAAAAAAATGCTTCCCCCCTCCGTCTCCGCCCTCTGTCCTGTAAGTTGCCTATCATGTTGCTGAAGGTCAACACTGTCAGTAATCTGAATTTGAATTGACATCTCTGCCTCATGTTGACCAACACTAATTACAAACTCTTAGCATCCAATAGAGTGATTTCTTGTATGAAAACAACCCCCTCCCCCCCATTCCCACACACACACACACCCTTCAACTGTTGAACTGTTAAACATGAAAAATTAACATAAAAAAACTTTTCATAACATTTTGAATTTGGAAAAATATATCGGCAAAATGTTATTTTTTCCGCAATACTTAAGTAAAAAAATTCGTTAAAATTGACAATTATAACAGACATTTATATAGCAAAGGGTAAGGAAATTCGTAATACTGAATAATTGCTTACATTGGACCTCATAATATCAAGATTTCATCGTATATCATTCCTTATGAAAATTTAATGTTAAATGGAATTTAACCATTTTAAGAATGGTAACTAACTATTGTACCATTCTTAAATGAATTAGAAACTTTTTAAAATATTTATTTCGTCGCATTTTTCTTTAAGATTATCTCCCTCTGCTCATAGTGTGAAGTGTTTTTGACCTAGCAATGGCAGGGGATGATCAGATATTAATTAATAAACATTTATTTTTCAGGATGTCTTGAAATCTCAATTAATAGATCCCCCAAGTGAAGGTTCCCATGATACGGATACTAGGGTACTGGACGCCTACTTTTTCCAGTCTACAGCTGAGGCACAGGGAAAGTAAGTCAAAATTTTTTTTTTTTAAATTATTCTTATTAGCTTGTGGGCTTAAGATTTGCTTGTTAAGAGTTAATTTTGAATTGATGACAAATTGAAAAATAAAAGTTATGGATTATCATCATGACTACTGCTTTGGATTAGCTAATTTTTTTTTTCTTTAGTTAGTTCTAAATTACAGATGTTCTAGAAAAAATAGACAAAACCTTTTAATGTAATGATTCGCTGCAGGGCGGAATAATAAACTTTTAAATCCCCTTTATATTTCAGTTACTCTTGCAAGAGCAATAGAGCTGAAACACACTGTTACACTTATATCTGCACTGGCCTATGAGACTGCAGAATTATATCAGAAAGGAGGTAATGCTTAGATTTCTTTTTTTTTTCATACTTAAAAGTTGTTTATTGCTCATATATTTTTTTTTTTCAAAAATAAATAAATAAATGCTGGACTTATAGAGATATACTATTCAGATATAGAATTATACAAATTGGTTATCAAAGATGACAGGGAAGAATAAAAAAATCATTCTTTAACACCTGTTTATGTCATGATTTTCTTCCTCAGTGCAGAAATTTATCTTTAGCTACACTCGTAAGATAGGTCAAAACTTTGTTTTGTGGGCCATTAGTTGCCCTCAAGAAAAGCTTGCAGACACTGGGTGTATTGTTAACAGCTTCTGTGCCGATTCTCAGTTATTCTCTGTGAGATACTGATTAGTTTGTGAATATCTCCTTGTCCTTTATCCAATCACTGTTTGGGACAGCTTGTAGTTCTCTTTCTCTATTGACACCATAGCCAAGGCTGTGATGAGTGACACGGTACAGTAATTTCTAGCAAGATAACTGATGAAACTGATATCTACTCTAAAGTTATCTCTGGATCCTTTATCAGGCTCACTGTTTTAGATTGTATTTTAGTGCTCTCCCCTACAGCCACACCAGGCTAAAGGACCATTCTAGATGTAGTTTCGCCATTAGTGCTCTTCCCTACAGCCACACCAGGCTAAAGGACCATTCTAGATGTAGTATCTCCATTAGTGCTCTCCCCTACAGCCACACCAGGCTAAAGGACCATTCTAGATGTAGTATCACCATTAGTGCTCTCCCCTACAGCCACACCAGGCTAAAGGACCATTCTAGATGTAGTATCGCCATTAGTGCTCTTCCCTACAGCCACACCAGGCTAAAGGACCATTCTAGATGTAGTATCGCCATTAGTGCTCTTCCCTACAGCCACATCAGGCTAAAGGACCATTCTAGATGTAGTATCGCCATTAGTGCTCCAGAAATTATTACTAGTCATTCAAGTGACTGCAATTTAACTATACATGTACGTTATAAATGGCAGTAAAACTTATTTTAAAAAAAAAAACAAAGCTGGAGCCATGGGAACAGAAACTGTAGGATATTTAACCTGTATTTTAAGGGTTGTGTAAACATTTATTTAATTTTTGATGCATGTAGTAAAATATTTTCTTTTTTAACAAAGCACATTCTGGATTGTCTGAATGTTCGTTTTTTTTTTTTCAGATGATGCTCTTGCTAGCTTAGATCAGACAGATGTAGGAAAATGGAGGAAATACTTTCAGCTGAAAAACAAATTTTACTTGGCTTGTGTTAGTATTGCATAAAATTATTGTTGCTCCACCTTCCTGTTTTAATACAATCAGCAACAAACAATTTCAACTTTTTAACACTGTGAGATTTTAATATTGTTTAACTCTTTCAGGCTCACAGCTACTTTGGGGAAAACTTACTAAATCAAGACAAAATGTGGCGAAGCTATACGGGGTCTAAGAGAAAGTGTTGACTGTAAGTACACTGAGCTTCTGCATCTAAAATAGGCATTTTGATTTCTACACAGATATTGTGTTATCGTAGCTGCTTAGCTCTGTAAGGAAAATTTGCTTTTTCTGAGTTCTTTCTGACCCTGTCCATTATAAATTGCAGTATATGGCAAGGCAGAGATGCTGTGTAAGGAATATGCCACTACCAAAGGAGTGGGAACAGTGGCTAAACCACAGAACCATTTATTTTTTAGAAAACTAGGGACCGTGATTAAAAGAACCTTGGAGAAATGTGACAGAGAAAATGGTCTAATGTGAGTACCATTAGGAAATTTAATGACACCCCCAGATGGCATTATACTATACCTACAACAGTGACCTTTTGACACCTCCCAGATGGCATTATACTATACCTACAACAGTGACCTTTTGACACCTCCCAGATGGCATTATACTATACCTACAACAGTAACCTTTTGACACCTCCCAGATGGCATTATACTATACCTACAACAGTGACCTTTTGACACCTCCCAGATGGCATTATACTATACCTACAACAGTGACCTTTTGACACCTCCCAGATGGCATTATACTATTCCTACAACAGTAGCCTTTTGATACCTCCCAGATGGCATTATACTATACCTACAACAGTAACCTTTTGGTTACCAACTCTTTATTAAAAATTAATCCACAATATAAAAATTCTTGAAGACCACTAACCGTTACATGTACTTTCCATCAGCTTATTATTATTATTATTATTATTATTTCAATTTTTTATTTTTTCTTAAACTTTTATTTCGTGCTACTCACCTTGGACATTCATTCTCATAAAATATGTTTGTAAACCATTGCTTCTCAACCTTTTTGTGTTTCATTAAACCTACAATAAACCAGTTTATTAGTACTGATAGTTGAAAAAAACAAAACACTGTCCTCAAGAGATCTCCATGTAGTACCTTTTTTTTAAAGGTTGTAAAAGTATGGAGATTTTCATTTTATTCCAAACAGTTTTGATTTGATTCAAAATCAGAAGTAAAAAAAAAAAAAAGCACAAGTTTCAAAAGAACTTTTTTTTTCCTTGCATTGCTTAGTAACTGTAGCAGACCAAAACTTTTCTAATTTTCTTGAAACTTAAGCGTGTTTTAAACACTTAACCTAAAATACAGAAACAAATTTTTCTTATTTTTTCTGGTACTTTTTTCCAGTTATCATCAAAAAGTTGCAGCAGATGCTCCATTGTTGGAGCTAAAAGCAACATATGGCTTAGTCAGTCCAGAAGAATACAAGCCTCCTGCACTCAATACTCTCTGGTCGTCAGAGGTCTACAAGCGTTTCAGTACTCCCCCTAGTGCTCAGAAGCCTCAACCCGAAAAGGTATAGGTATACATATATCCTTTAATTCCTGTTACCGCAGATTTCTGCTATGTTTGAATCACTCTGTTGCTTTTGCTTTCATGTGTTTTATATACCATTTTTAGCTATAATAGTTAAGCTATCTTTGAAACCGGAAAACAAAGTACTGCTGATAATGCAAGTGAAGCACAGTTTGTGAGACCCTCAGCCAGCGTGTGTGAAGTTGCTGTAAGGATGAGATGAAATGTCTAAGATTTCCTATAGAGCACCAATGGGACATTTTTTATGGTGCCCTTCTTTCATCTCCACCATAGCAGATAGTGCAATGGACATGGAGGGCACCACAGGATATAGCGGGAACTTTAACCATGACAATGGCCATGGAGGGCACCACAGGATATAGCGGGAACTTTAACCATGACAATGGCCATGGAGGGCACCACAGGATATAGCGGGAACTTCAACCATGACAATGGCCATGGAGGGCACCACAGGATATAGCGGGAACTTTAACCATGACAATGGCCATGGAGGGCACCACAGGATATAGCGGGAACTTTAACCATGACAATGGCCATGGAGGGCACCACAGGATATAGCGGGAACTTTAACCATGACAATGGCCATGGAGGGCACCACAGGATATAGCGGGAACTTTAACCATGACAATGGCCATGGAGGGCACCACAGGATATAGCGGGAACTTTAACCATGACAATGGCCATGGAGGGCACCACAGGATATAGCGGAAACTTTAACCATGACAATGGCCATGGAGGGCACCACAGGATATAGCGGAAACTTTAACCATGACAATGGCCATGGAGTCCACCACAGGATATAGCGGAAACCTTAACCATGACAATGGCCATGGAGGGCACCACAGGATATAGCGGGAACTTTAACCATGACAATGGCCATGGAGGGCACCACAGGATATAGCGGGAACTTTAACCATGACAATGGCCATGGAGGGCACCACAGGATATAGCGGGAACTTTAACCATGACCAGAAAATCCATTGGTCCTCACTGGAGATCAAACCAGGGTCTCTCAGGTCGACAGTCGAGTGATTTACCACATGACCATCCCTCCCCACCATTGGTCAGTAGAAATACATGTTGCTTTGGCACACTGCTCATTTTGGAAGATCTTACTTGTAAATCCAGTTTAAAATTTACTAATGATTTTTGACTTGTCTTGCAAGACACTGCTCGTATATCAGGTCAAGTTTTATTTTTAAAAAACGTGGATTGTCTTGCAACACACTCATATTCCATGTTACTCGTAAACTTCGGATCAGCTGTACTTAAAAACTAGTGCAAATATTGCTTAGTAATTTATATTTTTAGTGCTGTGTAATCTTGTTTTCACTGTAAAATCCATTTTTCAGACCAAAGGTAAAGAGGAGACTCCACCTGCACCTTTGCCAGCTGTCAAAGAAAAAGAAGTTCCGATGTCAGACAAAGACCCCAAAAATAACAGTGGATGTGTTGTGTCATAAAAAAAAAAAAGCAACTACTAGAAAACCTTAAGCATCGGGCTGTCAAGTGATTATCTTCTCTTGTTATTTTAGTACATGACCCATTTATCTAATTGTGATTATTTTTTATGGCTTAAAAAAAAAAAGCCAATCCGTGTATTCAATATACATCTAGTAATACTTTGACTAAACTTATATGTTAGTCAGTAATACTTTGACTAAACTTATATGTTAGTCAGTAATACTTTGACTAAACTTATATGTTAGTCAGTAATACTTTGACTATACTTATATGTTAGTCAGTAATACTTTGACTATACTCATATGTTAGTCAGTAATACTTTGGCTTTAACTTATATGTTAGTCATATGTTTAAATGATCTCTAAATCAATGCTGTGAAATTTTATCAATAATATTCTTGACTCTACTAGATGGCATTCTAATGGGACACCTTTTTGACATATATCTCTGGAGAGCTGCTACCCATTTTTATAATATAATAAAAATACTTTAAAAAGCAGCGTTGTTATCAGTTAACAAAGACAAATTAATAGTTAATAAAAATAAAAAAACTGGCCACATCTGACTCCTCGAAGTTCCATTGGTCCATCATCGGTATATATTCTTCCCCTGAAAAGAAACAGGCTGAACAGATAATTTTAACTATGGGATATATCAGCATGTTTACTAATATATATACATGTATATATAATCCATGTGATAAATCCAGTTCTGAACATTCTGTTGTGACATTAATGCATTGTTTTGGAAATAAAATACATTTTTTTTTTATTTAAATAATTTTATTTAAAAAAAAACAGTTTGGTTTGCATATTTATAAAAGAAAAATAAGGTTTAAATTTTTTAATTTATTTAAACTTTTAAAAATGAATTTTCACATCATTTCTGTGATAATTTCAATAGATGTAATCCAATTTGTTACCTCTCATTTTAAAATTACTGTTTCATTTATAAGAGAACATTTGGTTTTTCTAAGTGCATGTATATATGTCTTAATCATTTAC
>JAGDYQ010000052.1:2545467-2605547 GCA_021962125.1 Bulinus truncatus
TTAAAAGATTAGACTATACTTATTTAGTTTTCATACGAATGCTTGTAATGTATGTAAGTTGTATCTCATGATGTTTAATACAAGTGATATTTTGCCCCCCCCCCCGAAAGTTTGGTCTAGTAAAGTCTAGTTGCGCCACTGCTTAGGGTTTATTATTGGCAATCTGCACTGATGCACCAATATAAACTATTAGTATGACATTGACATTAAAATGTACACTTCACTTTTTTCAGTTTTTAAAAACTATGAATACCGCGGTAAAGTGTTGTAGTGTTAAAAACAATATAACAGGAAGGGGAGGGCGAGTCATGGTACGTGACACAAAACCTGAAATAGGCTACCTGGTACTTTCCCGACGACTACTTCGGTACTTACAATATTATTAATAGCTGTCCCTAAAAAAAACAAAAACAACACACATATCATTTTACAAAGGAGCTTACATTTATGACCTATTCATTTGTAAATCAAATCTGATCGCAAATGTACCTCAGTTGTATTGTCAAGCATGATATTGAAAACGAATAACCGGAAAAGCAAGCGATACAAAACAAACCATAAAAATGTATTATTTATGTCACGTGGTATTTGTAACCAAGGTTTCTGTCTGTACAAAGCGGATTTGAACACTATAGTAAATAGTCCATTGATAAATATTACTTTCTTGTTCAAATTAATGTATATTTATTCATTTAAGAGTAATTATTGTTTTTTCACTAAAAATGATCTTTAGTTGTGGCAAAACTAGCTTTCAAAATAATCTAAATAGATCATGTAGTCCGTGACTACCGCGTAAGAACTACGTTTCATAAAAATTCAATATGGCGTTGTTGATTTCTGATAACTTTTTAAATGATTCATGCTAGAAAGAAAAGTGATGTTTTTATTATCAAACAACTATTAGTTTATTTATTTTTTGTAATGATATAAATATACTTTAATTGTTAGAGACAATGGTGTCTACTGATATTTGTGAATAAATTTAACTGGATATGTTCCTTGCATAGTTCGATAATAATTGTGTAAAGACAGTAAAGATCGAATTCGCTTTTCACTTTCATATTAGAAAGTGAAAAGCGCCTACAGAAAGGCATTTTATGCCAGCCATGAATGATTTTCTCAGGTTTGTTGCTAAATTTGCTGACTAAACTTGTTTGTTATTTATAAAATGATATATGTGTTGTTATATTATTAATATTATTGACATTTATGATTGATAAATTATCACTGCTACACTAGAGAGGCATTGGCATTTCCCCCAATTAAATTCTTAATGAAACACTAAATGTTACAGTTGTATAAGGTCTTTTCTACTGTTACTGAATTTTATAGTATTTATGCAGACAATCATTGTGGCTTATGCAAAGTTATGAAATTATGGTATTTCTTAATTTTATTTTTATAGGCCTACATATATATTTTAATTTAGTGGAATGATGTGACTAGTTTAGCTTGTTTTTATACTTGACTACTCCATATCAGTCAATTTAAATTAAGTTCTGACCACATATTTAAATTATTTATTACAAAGCAATATAAACAAATCTTTTTTTTTTATGGTAATTTAGTAATGCATTTGAAATAAAATATGATTATTGTTTTTAAATATTGATTTTATAATGCTTTAGAATTTTCTGCTGTGCTTTTGTTAATTGTTGTTTTATTCTATTATAATAGAACGTTTTTCTCAACTGTAGACTTATGCTAATAATCTTATTAGTATTATGAAAATAAAAAAAAAAAGTAGAAATAGAAAAGATGAATAAAAACCATTTATATAGAATATCCACAAGTATGTAATGGCAGTTAGTCAATTTTATTTTATTTAAATGTGTGCTTTACAAACCAGACTAAAAATATATTATTTTTCATTTTTTTTTTTAATTTTATTTTAGTCCAAGGAAAGAACCTCCTGGCAGCCAACAGCAACAACAGGGTCCATACTGGAATAGTACGGGAACCACTGACAAAATGGATAAATATGAAAAGATTAATAAAATCGGTGAAGGATCATATGGTGTGGTATTTAAGTGTCGCAACAGAGAGACATCCCAGTTAGTTGCTATAAAAAAATTTGTGGAATCAGAGGAGGACCCTTTAATTAAGAAAATCGCCATGAGGGAGATACGAATGTTAAAGGTGTGTGCCAACATGTTTCTGTAGATTATTTTAAAAGTGTCGTTTCTTTCGGATTTATTCAAGTAAGGTTTTTATTTTCATATGTGTGTGTGTGTGTTTTTAAAAAAATTAAAAAAATGACTTAAGCTTAGAAGTGAATTATAATTTATAAGTGTTATCAACTTCATTTAACTGCACGTTTTCCACATTTGTGCCCCACAGCACTTCTATCCTTTTTGCTCCATTTTTTAATCAATCAACTCCAGGTTCACTGCTGTCTAGACACAGGGTGCACAAACGTTTTGAGTCCCGGGCCACATTGGGTTTATGAATTTAACTTGCGGGTTGGAACAAGAGCTCATTGACAAAGTTAAATTGCATGAAAAAGTTGAAGCACATAGGGCCAGTGCTGTGCTTTGCTCTGAAACAAGTGACAGGTTGGATTAAACCATCCATCTGGCCATAGTTTGCCCATGGCTGGTTTAGACTGTGGTCATTTTTTTTAAAAGATCTAAATTAAATATTATGTTGTGATGTAGGTCTACATATAGGCACCCGTTAAGTTTCTAATAGATTTTGGAAAAAAAACCATTCCAAATTTAATGGGGAAAGAAGTGAATGGATATATAATGAATGTCTCAAAAATTATACTCTTAATTTGTATGTTAATTCAGATATTTCTGAAATTGAAATAATCATTTTTGTTATCTATCTAATACCTTCACTAATGACTTAATTCATTGAACATGCTGAGCTAAGGGAAACCTACACTTATCGCTATGCTTATTTTATTTTATATACTAAAAAAAAAGGTTGTTTCTTTATGGTTGTGGTTAATACTTTGTATCGTTTGATACATGTAATTTTAGTTTATTGTCTATGGTTTCCAGGTTAAAATACATTTTGTCTTAGATTGTTGATCTCTTTTAGCAGCCAAACTTAAAGTTTCTTTTAACATTTATAAACCAATTCATTTTATGAATTTTCTTTATCTTTAAACAAGTTTCAAGAGTTAATTTTTGTTTTGTTTGACTTTCTTAATTATTGAATGTTGATGAAACTAAATTCAGTTTTAGATAAAATTGGTATATATTTATTAATATTATTCTAATCTACGCACTAGTAAACTTTCTGCTATAAATCAGAAAATGGATAAATACAGTTTCTTTTAACTATTTCATACACTTAAATTATAATTTTTTTCATATAACTTATTATAAATTTTCACCATTAATTGATAATTTGTCTATTTGAATTCTGTTATCCCATTCCCTTCCTTTAGGATCCTTTTCAATTAATTAATCAGAGATATCAATGCATCAGAAAAACGTAAAAGATATATGATTTGTTTTAAGCCACAACTTACAGCTTTTGGGCATTGTGCTGGTCATCCTATCCTTTATTATGCCATGGCTACTGAAACATTCCATCTTCCCGGATTGGGGCTAAGGGAACTTTACTTACTTTACTATATGAAGTGATTAGAGCTTTATATCAAATATATTTGCATCTAATTTTTACCTAACTGAAAGAGTTAGATTACTACCTTACTAGATTTATCATGCTAAATCTGTTAGTTTATTCAAAGCCTGCACAGCAGGCAGACTTAGTCACGATCTAGAACATAACAAAAAATTTTGAAGAAAGCTAAAGGTTAAATTGAAATCAATAATGTTGCAATCTTTAACTAAGAAAATAATAAAGTGCAAAACACAGTCATATACAGACCCAGCCTTTTTATTATATATATTCTCTGTAACACACCTTTTCTGTAATTTATACACTTATATCTTGCAAAGTTGATAGTCACATAAAAGTATTAAAACTAATCGATTCACTACTAATCTATAGATTTTCTACTAACGTCTTGCTAAAATTGAGATTTTTTACTCCTCACTGAAAGAATTGCAAATTAGACTAAAAGTATTAAAGAAAGTAAATATATGCTTCATTCATACAGTGGAAAAATCTTATTACTTCTGAGTTTATTAAAAATAATTGTGTCATCAAAACTTTCTTGCATGTGCAACAATTTCTGGCTTAGCTATCATTACCTTTAAAACTGGTACTTTACAGCAACCAAATCTTTTTATACCAACTGAGTATGAAAATAAAATTAGGGCAAAAAGCTTTGTTTTTTTCTGAAGAGTTTAATGACTTAGAATTTACCATTTAGACAGACACACAAGAAGTGGGATTAGCCATTTCATGTATATGATTTTTACATGAGTAAATCTAATTAAATGACTTCCCAATAACAAATCCTAAGCTAGATGCACATATAGATTATAGAGCTATGATTATCAGTTTCTGAAATTCATATGTTCATTTTTTGTTTATCCCACTTGTTTTTTTTCCTAAGCCCATAACTGGTGCAGATCTGATCCTCGATCATTGTTTTACTCAGAGAGTATCTATGCAATATATTCTTAATGAAAAATATTGGCATTGTTCATTTTATAATTTCAAATTATGATGCTTATTTTATAATTTCAGTTTTACACACACATGCATGCCCAAACCCACACACACTCCAGATAGGTAGTCAGCTCGGTTTCCCATTCCCACCCATCTCCCTTTTCACTCTCCTGACCACTCATATTGGAGGGCAGTTAAGTATGCCACAGAACACTGTCACTTGAACTGAAGTGTTATAATTTTTATTGAATTTTTTTTTAATTTTTTAATTCAGGGCATGCACATTGCATTGAAGCTTCACCATAGCCAATTATACTGTGCGTGTGAAGTCCCTTGTAAGGATGAGATCAAATCTCTTAGATCCTATAAACCACTCATGGGACGGTTTTTATGGTGCCCTTCTTTCATCCCCACCAAAAAGTCCCGATAGTGCAATGGCCTTTGAAGCACCACAGGAGATTTAATTACACTGTAGATCCCTTGATTATCAAAGGGGTTGAAAAAATGTTCACTTCTAATTAACAAGAATAAAAAGTTTAATTTGAATTTGTGCAAGGCAAAAAAAGTTCTTGCTTGAATCTCCCCTTGTGGTGGAGAGTGTAGGTGGCCTATCCTTAAGAAGGGATTGAGCATGATTGATATTATTTGTTGAAAAAAAATGTATTACATAAGTATGTTCTCTTGGTATTTTGTAAATAAATTTTATTCCAATGTTGATTTTATATTAAAAGGTTGTACCAAAAGTTTAATATGGAAGTAAAATCCATTTTTTTGTGTGTGATCATCTAAGATCATTTTTCTAATTTTACTTTTTTCATCTTCTGTTTCTCTCACTTTGTTGATAAAATGTTTAAATGAGAATCGAATTGTTACCATCTTTATTCAGCTCATTTATAAACTGTAAACAAAATCACAATTTTTGCTGATTGCTTGCTTTTAAAACCCTTTTGTTACAGCAACTGAAACACCCAAACTTAGTCAACCTTATAGAGGTATTCAGACGAAGAAAACGACTCCATTTGGTATTTGAGTATGTGGATCATACTGTACTTAATGAACTTGACAGATTTCCAAAAGGGTGAGGCTAGAAAATGTATCTTGTTGTTGTTTACTTGCGCTTTCTTTTACGCTCAATTTTAAAACTTCCACTGTATTTCTACGAACATTTTTTTTTTATTCTCAAAAGAATGGTGTTGTTTTTGTTTTGTTTTTTTTATTTTTACTTTAAAAAATGTTTGAATGTGTGTTTTTAGTTACGTGATTTTTTTTTTAGCATGAGTGATTTACCCTTGGTTTTTAAAATCTTGCTATGACACATGGCGTAGCTTTAAGTGCATATTCATTTCAACTAGTGAGGCGTGAAAAATGACCAGAGCAGGGTAGTTTTTTGTTTTGTTTTTTTTAACAATAGACATTTAAGACGAATCCTGAAATGATTATTGATTGAACCTGCACACGATTTATGCCCTGAAGGCTGTTGTCAAATAACGGGAGCAGTATCTGGTTTCTTATTCTTTGATTATGCTTAAAGAAATATAAAATATAGGAGTCAAATCCAATAAAGCCATTGTGGAATATGGAATACTGCATGTGACGATGTTCAACCTGTACACTTCATTTGTTTAATTTACTGTAGTCATGGTTATATAAAACATGTTCCTAGAATGACATTTACATCTGCATGGGACATTTGAAATATTTTTTGTTTAGTTTCTTTTCTTTAATTGTTATTCATTTGAGTTATGTTTTTTTTTTTTTAATTGCTGTGATAAGTGAAAAATATTTTTATTTCGTACACCTATCCAATGTATTGCTTAAAAAAAACAACTTTCAGCCTATACACTGCTTTATAGAGTTTCTTGTTTCTTTAAAATAATCAGAATTATTGGTTTTGTTTTTTTTTTTTTTTCAGAGTGCCAGAAAAAACAGTTCAGAAAATTATTTACCAGACTTTGCTAGCAGTAAATTTTTGTCATCAGCATAATGTAAGACCTATTGTTGTGTGTGCATTCAATTATCACAAACTAAAATTTCTTCCTTTTTTTTTTTTTTGTTAGCCTGTAAACCAATTAATTTTTACTAAGGTTGAACAAAAATTAACAACCTGTGTGCTCTTAACGTATTTAAATTTTTAAAAATGTACAAAGGATCTTTCAATGAATCCTGTTGAACCAGGATATGCCGGCTTTTAACAATTACAAGAACTCTGTTGTTTTGACTATTCCCTATCTCACAAAGGCTTTCGTGGGTGGATCTTAGATAATGAGAGAGCATTACACTATAAAGCTCAGTTCACTATTAGGACGTCCATGTCCAGGCTCTTGTCTATGAGTTTCTAGGTCATAATGATTTTTATATGCTCATAATATTCTTGGTGGGATGGATGACCAAGGGTGTAGAATGTTGATGATTGGCTGTCTCATAATATTCTTGGTGGGATGGATGACCAAGGGTGTAGAATGTTGATGATTGGCTGTCCAGCTGGGAGTCATCGGGGTCGATCCTCTGTGAGAACCAATAGGAATTTTTCCAGGTCCTGGATGGGTACCAGACTAAAGTTGGGGAAGTGAAGGCGGCTGGGCATTGTGCCAACCACACTATCCCTTTATATGCAGAGGTTACAGAAACAGTTGAACTTAACCCTTTATCAGCCCTTAAGGGAACTTTACTTTTTTGTTAATATTCTTGTAATTTAGTTTTAAACTAAAGCTAATTTTTTTTTTTATTACCAAACAGACAATACACAGAGATGTAAAGCCAGAAAATATATTAATCACCAGACAAGGAACAGTGAAACTTTGTGACTTTGGTTTTGCAAGAGTGCTAAGTAAGTTGAACTTTTGAAAATTTTTGTCTGCGTCTCGCTGAAACTGAGAGGATTGTGGGAAAACCCCTTTAAAATTATTTTTTCTATTGCTTATTGGTAAGCTGTAAATAACAGATAAATTTAGTGATCTTCAGGAATACTCTTCGTGAATTTTGGGGTTTGCAGAAATTAAATCGTGAATTTAGGTCAGTGAGATCAAAAAGGTAATTTAATGCTGTTTTTATCTTTTTTTTTTATTCTTTCTATTTTTTCGCATTATTTCATCATAATACAAGTGTTTCAATTGTACTCACACATACAGAAATTGACCCCTCCTTGGCTCTCTCTCTCTAAAATCTGGGCTGTGCCATAAAATGATAAACCACCAACAATGGATATTTATTGGCTATCCATTAGCTGTTCATGCTTAACTGAAATATTAAATACTAGCTGTACCCTGCAAAAATCTTTGCATAGAGTTATATTCCCTTAAGTTTGAACAGTAGGCTAGGTTATTTTTTATTTAGGACAGATCCGATTTATTCATGACTTTTATTATAATTTAAAGATGCAATATGTTGTAGAAATACAAAAAAAACCAAATATTGAAATGGAATTATTTCACATTTTGTCCTTTGGGTTTCATGTTTGAAAACCACAGAAACTATTCAAAACTATAGATTTTTAAAAAACATTTATCGAATCAAGACGCCGGCTAGACACCATTTTGAATTCTTGATTTCCATTTTGGGTGTAACGCAGATGTGCTATTATTTATATAGATTGTTGTTCTCAGCTATTCATTTTTACCACTGTGAAGCTTTTCCTTGTTGGATCATTTTCTTGAGTGTTTTTTTTGTTTGCATGTTATGATTTTTTTAAAACAGGATGTAGAATAGATCTATGGTTCATTTTATTGATATAGATTCAACAGTTGAATTGAGTGTATAGTTTCTTGTGGGTATATATATATATATATATATATATATATATATATATATATATATCTTATTTCTTATAGAGAATATATTGCTTTCACTAAAGGGAGAAAATCGGATCTCTGGCTTTGAAAGGGGAATAATGAAAGCTGTAAAATGAATGTTGTAAAATATTATTGATTTTTTTTAATTAGCCAGTTATCTCTTCTTCTTTCATTGAATAAAGTATTTGATTTAGTCTTTTGCTAAAGGAATGTTTTAAATGAGGATGCGCTATTTATAACTAGGGTAAATTGTTTTGTGATATATTTAGAATACAGAATGTGATAATAAACATTTTTTTTTCAAGGACGACAGTTTGAGGTAACTTTTTTTAAATTAAGTATCTAACAAAAACACTCACACAAAGAAGTCATTGTGATCTGATATACTTGCATTTGATACAACATGGTGTGGTTACACTTTTTTTTTTCCAATCATTCAAGCGTTTTGTTCTAGTCTACCTCCCACCGAACAATTGTCACTGCAACTGGGCATACAAGTTTCGGATACCAATAATCATTCATTCTTTTTTTTTTTTTAAATTCATATGAAAATAATAAGGTTAACTGAATGTAATCTTAAAAGATTGTCATTTTGCTGCTTGTATCGTCCCAACCCACTTTTTTTTGTTTTGATGGTTTAATTCTCTGAAAAGAGAAATACATTGGGTTCATTTTTTTCGTTATTTTCTTATCCAAGTCACATGCCTGTAGTTCCATTAACATTCATGAGGAAAAATTTATCAAAAAGCTAAGAAATGTTTTGGTGAGCTCAAATTCTGGCTTCATTGTCCTGACATTCAAAACAGCCTTGGATGACTGAGCGGTTTGAAGAAAAGAAGAATTCACCATCATGAACCTGTGTTTTCAATGGCTTCCTCCAGTCATGCTTGATGGCGCTTACCTTTTTCTTCTTCCTCATTCAATATCATTGCCCAGTGCCACCAGAGCTTAGATGTTTCATTAGTTACAGAGGGAAAAAATAGAATCAAGTGGAGTTAGTATTGATTGAGAACCATTGAAATTAATTTTTAATGTAATAGGCAAAAGATAAAATCAATCTGGTGAAACCAGAGAATTTTTATTAAATTTTTTTTTTGTTAGAAAAAAAATGTATTTTTTTTTTTTACAAAACAATCCAACAGTACGTTTTTTTTTTCTTTATAAAAAAAATAGCCTTCCATTAATTATAAATAGCTTCTAAAAATACCCCTAAATTCAGTTGCATCATAACCCATTCGGACAGTCCATTAAGTTGACAATTTCACTCTCACCTTGATTTGTAGCTTTTCCATTGATACTAAAAAAAAAAAAATTAAAATTTGCATTTACTTCAATCTGTTTTATATTTTGCACTGTACACATTTGTACTTAACGTACATATATTTTGTTTTGTTCAACTCAGCTGGCCCAGGGGGTGAGTACACAGACTATGTTGCCACCCGATGGTATAGGGCACCAGAACTCCTTGTCGGAGACACACAGTATGGCCCTCCGGTGGACGTCTGGGCCATAGGATGTGTGTTTGCCGAGCTCTTGACAGGTCAAGCTATCTGGCCTGGGCGTTCAGATGTTGACCAACTCTACCTCATTCGCAAAACCCTAGGTTCGTTGAATATCAGTCCATTATTGTTTGACAGAATTTTGTCTCTACGCCAATCTTTTCCTTAACTTTAGTTATAATTATTTTTTGTATTCAATATAGCAGGAAAATTTAATTAATGAACTTTTCTATTCACAGGTGATCTCATCCCAAGGCATCTAGAAATTTTCTCCAACAACGCTTTTTTTAAAGGCATGAGCATACCAGTGCCAGACAGACTTGTAAGTCACTCTCTGGCTTTTTTGTACTGTTAATAGTGGAGAGACCATGGCAAAATTCTTTTTGCAGTTTCTGGCACAATTCCCCAATATTTCTCTAAACTTTCAAATCCAATACTGTGCCTGGTTTTGGATGATTAGAATTAATTGAAAGTATAGAAATTTTTTAGATATGGGTCAGAATCTAAAAAGATTCAATCAGGCTGAAATTGCCCTATTCTGATACACTCAGCAAAAAAAGTCATTTGCCCATTTGGATTTGTCACCAGATTATTTTTTTCAAATAAAAAAAAAATTATCCTCTTAGATGATTGATCGATTCTACATTGATGGTTGTTCGGTTTTTTTTACCAGATTTTAAATTTCTTCCCTTTTTTTTTTTTTCTCCTCACACAGGAGCCTTTAGAAGAGAGATACCCTATGTTGAGTGCTTTGGCCATGAATTTTTTACAGGTAGAGCTTCCGTATATAACAAATTATTTTGTGATCCTATCCAGTGATAGATTATTACCATTATGTAGGCTTGTTAGTTTACAATTTAATATCAACAGCTTTTTGTAGCTGACATTTACAGGAAATGTAGTAGAAGTTGATAGACCAATGATCGTTTGTTTTGCTTTAATCACTTAGTGCTGTGTGCAAATGGATCCAGATGAGAGATGGACATGTGCACAGCTCCTGCAGCACCACTACATGGACTCAAACAGAGAGTCAGGCATAGAGTTTTCTAAATCTAAACCTGACATTAAAAGTCAGAACCGGTCGAGGACCAGCAATTATCCAGCAGTAAGTCAACATTTTGACCATTAAAAATATTTGTTTCATTATTATTTCTATCATCCTGCTCTCATTCAGTTTGAGTTATTCTTTTTTAAGTTGATTAAATTAGTTACCATTATGAAGTAAGTGCGTTTGTTTTTACTTCGCTCCATTTGAAAAACTGCACAAAGTAAAAAGGTAATAGAGTTTGCCGTGTTATGCTGGGATGGGCGAGTTAAATGTGTCTATCCTATACACTATGTTAAACTCATGAAAAATTTTATTTATTTGTCAAGTCTTAATTATAGATCTGAATGTTTTAAGTATATTTTTTTTTTGTTTAGTTTTTTGTACAAGTGATCATGATCCAAAGGTTAATGTTTATTTTATGTATTTGCTCAAGAAAAATGTGTCTTTATATCAGTTACATTCAGTAGTGTTCTCAGTTTGGAATCACATTTTTACTTTATTTTTTCATTAGCTAATGAACTGTGTGATTGATGTTGCTGGAGGCAATAGTTTTCAGTTTGTTAGAGATGTGAAATATTCTAATGAACAATTTTAAACATGATTTATGATCAGAAATTTTCTAAAATATTGCCTTTTTTTTTTTGCCACATTATTAGCCAATTATATATTTTTTTCCAGCCCTTCCAGCCCCTCCCACAGCTACCAGCTGCCACCAGTCCAGTCCCTCCATACAGACCCCAATTACCTCTGAGGAATAAGCCACCACAGCGGTTTGATCACCTCCCCAACATCTGACTTTTTGGCCAAGGGGTTCAGCGTTACGATGGAAATTAAATAAGGCTCGGTTTTTTAAAAATACAAAAAAAAAATCGCTGTCTTTGTTTTAATTTTCAGTCAGAGTACATCGTCTTACCTAACCCTGGAGGCCAGTTTTCATTCATTTCATACATACATAATTAATCACATCTCTGCAAGCTTAGTCAACAAAAATTAAAACTTGTACATTTTGGACTTGATGCTGTTTAGTCTTCTACATAAAATACTATTAGATACAGTAGATGATTCATTCAATGATACAACTTAAGTCGAAAATATCTTAAAATAGGTCAGTGACTAAAAAAAAAAGAGTAAAAGCTTAAATAAGTTGAAAATGTCCAAAATTTACAGTTTTAAGCAAACGAAATTTTTTTTTCTTCTTTTCGCTATTTTTTTTTTAATTAACTTTTTTTGCTTCTTTTTTTTTTCTTTCTTTCACTCCATACATTGTGGTTAATAAGATATTTTTGGAGCTTTAAATTTTTAATCCTCTCGTTAATGTAATAAAAACATATTCATGTACTGCATTTTAGAAAGAAAGAAAAAAAAAATTTCTAATCTGTCTCAAGTGTACAGTGGTCTCAGTTGAAACTGTCGGCGTGAAGTTAAGAAATAATTAAAAAGAAATATTTGTATTTGCATAAACCTCACTGAATTTGAAATGTATTATTTACTCGACTAAATTAAATATTTATCAACATTAATTCACTTAACTTGTTGTAAGTTGTACATTTTTTTGCTTCTCAAATTTCAGGAACTAACCATGCCTAGTCCATACCCTTTTTATTGTCTGCACTTAGCTTTTGATTTGACTCTCGCTCAGTATTATGAGTTTTTGTTTGGTTAATTAAAAAAAGTTATTCATGAAAAATGAAATTAATAATGAAAGAATTTATAATTTAGATTATAAAAACCTAAAATTTTTAGTAATATACATAAACAAACTATGAAGTGCTGTTTGCTTTCTTAGTTAATCGTGCATTGTTTAACTTTTGATAACTTGTAGGAAGCAGCTTAATCTTAACATTGATTGAGTGACTGTGGGTTTGTAAAGTTTATAGGAAAGTTGCAGGGAGTCAGAAATAATATAATAAAGGACATGACATAACTGTCATTGTCAAGAAGAACATGTAAAACTTTTTGTTTTGTGCTCCATTGTTTTTCGGGATAGTGCCTGGAGATCCTTTTATGAAGAGTCGTTCACCCTTTAGAAGGACGATTGTCATGGGCCAGTCAGCCATACAGCACCTCATACATTCATAAATACAAAATTACCATGAGTTAAAGAGGGTTAGAAATCGCTAGGAAAAAAACAATATGTCGCTTATTGAATAAATAAATAAACAGTATTGCATTATGTTCAAAAAGATAAATTTACATGTAAATTTTGCAGATAATCTTCAATATTTGACTTTTATGTGGAACTTTGTATTTGGGAGGTAAAATGAGAAATTAAAAATTTAGTTTTCTTTCTTCTTTTTTTCCCCTCTAACTTCTAATTTTTAAAAGTGCTCACATCTTTTTCTAAATATTTGTTATTATCACTAATGCAGTGTTTGAATATGGTCTTCAATTCCACAAAATGAGAATTCAGCTAAATACGTACCAAAGAAACTATTCACATTGTTTCCCTTGAAAGCTATATTTAGCAAACATGTTTTCTTTTATAAAGCCACTAAGCCCAACACTCTACTGATATGTGTCAATGACTCCGTTAAAACTCTATAATGCAACTACCTCACATTCCCCATCACGATACTGTATTTTTTTTTAAATGTATCTTGGCATCTTTAGTGAAGACATTTTAAAAAAAAAAAGGAAATTTAAAAAAAAAAAAACATTAGCCAAGAAAGTGCATAGTTTAATGAAAATATTTATATTTTGATAACTTTGTCTGTATACTACTTCTTATGTCTCCATATATATTATTATTAAAATTTTTTTTTTTACAAAGATTGTCTCATGTTTAAGTGTTTTAATTTCTAGTTTATTTAATTTCATTGTAATTCAAGGCAGTAAGTTAATGAAAAATTGTCTTGGTTTTAAAATAAATAAGCTTATTCATCATATAAAAGCATTTATTATTATTATTTTATTTATTCATTAATTTTTATTTTTAATTTATGAAACTCTTCTTATTTATTGATTGTGTTTAGTGTGTTTACAAGAATTTATGTTTGTACAAGGCATTGCTGTATAGGTCTTTGACTATAGATACCCAGTTGTTGTTTTTCTTATCTGAAACAGAGAATAATAAGTATTTAGCTTTTGCTGAATTTCCGACATTATTTATCTTCCTCAAACTATTAAAATAAAAAAAAGTAGCTGAAAAAAAGTAACGGAATCTGGTTTTTTTGTAATTTAGTATCAAAATAATATTCACGCAGATATTTTCTTTTACAAATTAACAGCATCTTTTCATTTTAGCAAAAAATTAAAAATTATAAATAAGAGTCTTAAGATTATAGATTTTTTTTTGTCAAGAAATAGTTAACAACTAAAAGAAAAAGAATACTGACTTGTTTGATGTGTGTTGGTTTGTTGCACTAACAGCTTTGACAAATACTACCACCGTGGATATTTTTTTTTTTTATACTTGCATTAAATAACTTCTTCACCCTCAGCTAAGTAATAGTTTTTCTACCCCCCCCCCCTCCCGCGATAAGCGCTGTTTAATAGATGTGTGTTTTTTTTAAATTTATTGACCTTGGCTAGCAGTAAATTAACATCATTGATTGAGCATCATTTATATTTTGAGAACGCCGTATTATTTTTGATACTTTAATAATTATGAGCATTCAGTTTTTAAAAAAATGGAAATCTCTTTTAAACATTTTAAAGTTGCAGAAATGCTGAAAAAAAAAAAGTTGAACCATTATAATTGTTACTTAAAATAGATATCATCCACTTACATTTATGACACTAAGTGTTAACCTTTTTTTTTTGAGCACCATAATAGTTAGTTCTATAATATTCAAAGCTATTGGGATAGCATGCATCATTTCATGAAAACTGGCCTCCAAGATTGGGTTTATTTTTATTGGTATTGTTGATACAAATTGTAGAACTCAAGTACAAAATTTGTTTTTTTTTATTTATAGTATGTCGTCTTTACATTTAGAAAAAATTTCATGTTAGTATTTAAATGTTATTGAACTTATTTTCATAGCAAATCAATTCATATAAAATTTATCACTTACACATATTGGAGTTAAAATTTAAAGGGCTGCAACTCCAAGTCATCTGACAAGATCATTTGTTTTTTAAATACTGAATGATTTTATTTTAATTGCGAATGTTTTTTTTCCTTTCCATGACTGGTATAGATGAGAAATAGTCTGTCTTCTTTAAAATTCCTCTATGAAATTTACATAAAATCAGAATTTTTTAATTTTCTTTTTTTATACAAAGTATTTGTTAATTTTGCCAGTACCTTATCAACAGACATAACAAGTCAAGTATTCATGACAGCGATAAGACGAGCATATTATCTGTTAGGGTGTAAATAAATTCAAAAGCCATTACAGTGAGCTTAGTGCTTCTCTAGTTGAAAAAAAAAATCGAACACATTTTTATCCTGTTTTGTAACATTTTGAACTAGTAAATAACCTGAGTATTCTTTTTCAGAGTTGTTTTCAGGATTATGAATTATTTCAGCTGTTAGCCTGGCCTTTCTAAATGAAAGGAAACATGGCTAAAATTTATAATCATTGCTATGTCTTAATGCCAGTATAGGTGTTTTTTTCTTTTGTTTTTTTTTTTTTTATTATCAGGGACCAGTTAAATGAATGTTATGGAAAAGGGAAAAACTGTTATGGATGTCCTAAATAATTAAACTTTGATTTGTTAATTTAAAAATATCATTTTCCAAATTTTTATCCATCTTTTAGAAAAAGTCATAACATAACAGCACTTGTTTTTTTTTTATGTAATAACTGTTTGTTAAAAATTTAGTGTAAAAAAATAAATAAAATCATCTGTTTTTGTTATCTTTTTAAGACATTGATTTGATTCATTGCTCATGAAATATTAAAGTCAGACCAATGTTCCATGTGATATTCCTATACATTCTGCATTTTGTTTATTTGTCTTGTTGTCGCGTCTGGTGACCTATTTACATTTTTTCATCATATTTCTGTGACATTTTTAGTGAAACTCTTTCTTTGTTCTATTTATCATTTTTTAACATTTGTTTATGAATTAGAATGACAACCATGGCAGACATGTGCTTTCAAAAGTTTCGTTGTATTATTATTTTTTTTTAAAAAGTTGAAAGGTCCAAAAAAAATGAACACTTCACAGAAATAGCGCTTTAAATATGATTAAATTTTTTGCCTTCTGACTCTCAGTATAAAAACAAGATTATTGCAATGCTTTTATCTTTATCATGTTACTTATTTCATTATTATTACTTCTGTGATGTTTAAATATTTGAATGTTTCATTCAAAACCCTAATTTTCTTTTAGACAAATTTTTTAAACTTTTTTTTTTCTAAGTGAAATTCATATTTTGTATACGTTATTCTACGAACAGTTTAAATGAAAACTCAATGATCTATCCAACAATAATTCTGTATAGGTCAGTGTGAAAGTCTTATTCAGTCTTATCCAGATCTGAAGCAAAGAATTCAACATAAATCTACAAGGATGTTATGTACATTTTAAACATATCTTTGTTATTAGCAGTACAATCACTTCATCACATTAGATGGGACATGTTTTATATTTTATTTGAGAAATTACATTTGTATCCTTCCTTCATTCTCTGTCCAGCCAGCAGCTCAATACTTTTAACTCACCAAAGATTTACTAATTGATGCAAAATATTTGCATTGACATTTTTTTTTTGTTCTTTTTAAAACTTCCTAAATTTTTTTTTTAATGGAAAATGAGCACTTATCCACAAAGATATGAAAAATATAAAACTGACTGATATGAAAATGTTTACTAATTTTTTTTGCAACTACATGACATGTTTTCCTCATTTTTAACGACATTCTGATTTACGTTGTTTATATTATACATACAATAGAGAACAAAAAGTGTAATTAGATTAATAAATGTTGAAATTTAAAAATATTTTATTTTTTGAGTTTTCATTAATGATTTTAATGTTGAAGTCTTTCACATAGTTTTATAAATAAATAGGTTTTTTAAACAAAAGACATCTGTACAAGAGTGCACCCAATATCAAAAGTTATCAGTTTCTTTACTATAAATTTATAAGATGCCTTCCTTATTTTTAAATTACCTAATCATAATTTATATGTTTATAATCCCACCCTACAACTAACGAATCTAATCATAATTTATATGTTTATAATCCCACAACTAATGAAAACAATTGCCATGTGAATAGAGTTATGGGGTACATCTTATATTTGAATGGGAGGAATGGCAGAGTGGTCCCTGGTTTGAAACTTGGTGAAAACCACAGTAATTTTTCTAGGCCTTTGTGGAAGTCCCCCAAAGCTTTGAATAGGCTCCCAGCTTTAGTTGGGGGAGTAAAGAAGGCAGGGCTTTGAGAAGTAAATAGTTCCTTTAATATGCCATGGCTACAGAAGCTACACTTCATCTAACTGGATAGCCCTAAATGTTAAGGGAACTTAACTTTTACAATCTAATATTTCTTGTTTAATGAAGAATGTGACGACAAATTGGTGTGGTTTGAGATATTCATTCAGACCTAGCAGATTGAAAAAAAAAAAAACTTTTTTGATGTTCAATTAATAGTGAGCCTGCTTGTCTGTTGTGGTTTCAAGGTTGATCGTCTCTTGTGACATTTTAGCAGACAAGGAGATATAGGATAAAACTACCGGAGCTAAAACTTTTAGTTTTACAAAATAGTTGTTATGGTTTTGATTTAAGATCAAATATCTTAATAATATAATATAATATCTAGTCCAGGGGTGGGCAAACTTTTTGAGGTCACGGGCCACATTGGTTTTGCAAATTTGACGACAGGCCTGACCAAGAGCAGACGGGTGAAATGTTGACATGAACTAAGATAAATTGATGGTAAACATCGTAACATAAAGGCAAAGAGCATAATTGGTAAAGCATAAGAAAAAAAGAACTAACTACCAAATGATTTTAATAATGAATCTAAAAATGTAATACATTTCTACTATAAAATACATTTCTTCTTTCTTCAATGTTTCAGCTGAATCGACAAGGAAAGTAATTCACATTTCTTAATAAAGCTAAGTAATTCAATAGTTTATATATACTACAGTTTAAAAAAAGAAGCTAATCTGAGCTAAAAGGTAATAAAAAAAAAGATATCTGAAAAATAAAAAAATATTATAATGCATGTACGTTTACAAAGTTTGTACTTAAGAAACAAAATTATTTTTTTTTACAATCCATTTCTGTAAATTGCTCTTTCATTTACAATAACTGAAAAAATACTATAGTTCAATTATTTATATCATGAGTAAATTATATTTTCAGATAATTCGCACTTTTTTTTTGCACAAAAAAAGGTTTTTAAAAAATATTGAATTTAATTGTTTTCATTTTCTGCAACAGAAATTAATGAACTTAATAGTGACCAGGTCAGATCAATATGAGATTAATAATAATAATAATAGCTATCAGACTTTGGAAACTAATTCCCATTGGTGCAAGTATGACAAATCTGTAAGGGGGAAACAGTTGTAGCGGCCCATCATGATAAATCTGATGACTAGTTTGTAAAACCTCGACATATTCTGCTTTTCATTGACATGGGTACATAAAACTTGGCTAAGGAGAAGATTACATTACACTGGGTAAAGGAGTGTTGGGTGACACTTGAATTAATCAGGAAGGTAGCTTCACTCTATCAGCTCTGATTTACTTTACCCTGTACAAGCACAGAAGACTTGACTGGTTTCAAGCTTCATTCTTATGTATAGAACTTTTGCCTAAAAATATGACACCGTGGTGATAAAAAGTAAATGCATCACTGGCACCATTTGTAAATGAGCTGCTTAAAACGTAGAAAAAAAAAATGCATTATTTACAAAATAATATTCTCATTTTTTAAACTTACTGTTAGCTGAGAATGGTACATGCAAAAAAATTTTCCCTTCTTAGCCCTAACGGGTCTTCGTGGCAGATGAAGTGTAGAATTCAACTGTTTCTATAACCTCAGCATATGAAGGGATTGTGTGGTTAGCACAACGCCCAGCCGCCTTTACTTCCCCAACTTAAGTCAGGTACCCATTTAAAGCCGGGTGGACTTGTGGGACAACTTTGCACCAAATTTCACCTGGAAAAATTCCATGGGCCTCACCACCGGGGATCGAACCCAGGACTCTCAGGTCGACAGTCGAGTATCTACACTACTCGCCCATCCGTCCCACCAATTGTACATGTACTAAGTTATAATTTTCCTTGAATCAATTTACAATTAAGTTTTTTGTACAGGTTCATCGACATCACACTGAGAGTAAATGATTAAGACATATATACATGTACACTTAGAAAAACAAATGTTCTATGTATAAATGAAGCTTGATGACAATTTAAAATGAGAGGTAACAAATTGGATTACATCTATTGAAATTATCACAGAAATGATGTGAAAATTCATTTTTAAAAGTTTAAATAAATTAAAAAATTTAAACCTTATTTTTCTTTTATAAATATGCAAACCAAACTGTTTTTTTTTTTAAATAAAATTATTTAAATAAAAAAAAAATGTATTTATTTTCAAAACAATGCATTAATGTCACAACAGAATGTTCAGAACTGATTTATCACATGGATTATATATACATGTATATATATTGAAGTAAACAACACGATATATCTAGTTAAAATATCTGTTCAGCCTGTTTCTTTTCAGGGGAAGAATATATACCGATGATGGACCAATGGAACTCGATGAGTCAGATGTGGCCAGTTTTTTTATTTTTATTAACTATTAATTTGTCTTTGTTAACTGATAACAACGCTGCTTTTTAAAGTATTTTTTATTATATTACAAAAATGGGTAGCAGCTCTCCAGAGATATATGTCAAAAAGGTGTCCCATTAGAATGCCATCTAGTAGAGTCAAGAATATTATTGATAAAATTTCACAGCATTGATTTAGAGATCATTTAAACATATGACTAACATATAAGTTAAGCCAAAGTATTACTGACTAACATATGAGTATAGTCAAAGTATTACTGACTAACATATAAGTATAGTCAAAGTATTACTGACTAACATATAAGTTTAGTCAAAGTATTACTGACTAACATATAAGTTTAGTCAAAGTATTACTGACTAACATATAAGTTTAGTCAAAGTATTACTAGATGTATATTGAATACACGGATTGGCTTTTTTTTTTAAGCCATAAAAAATAATCACAATTAGATAAATGGGTCATGTACTAAAATAACAAGAGAAGATAATCACTTGACAGCCCGATGCTTAAGGTTTTCTAGTAGTTGCTTTTTTTTTTTTTTATGACACAACACATCCACTGTTATTTTTGGGGTCTTTGTCTGACATCGGAACTTCTTTTTCTTTGACAGCTGGCAAAGGTGCAGGTGGAGTCTCCTCTTTACCTTTGGTCTGAAAAATGGATTTTACAGTGAAAACAAGATTACACAGCACTAAAAATATAAATTACTAAGCAATATTTGCACTAGTTTTTAAGTACAGCTGATCCGAAGTTTACGAGTAACATGGAATATGAGTGTGTTGCAAGACAATCCACGTTTTTTAAAAATAAAACTTGACCTGATATACGAGCAGTGTCTTGCAAGACAAGTCAAAAATCATTAGTAAATTTTAAACTGGATTTACAAGTAAGATCTTCCAAAATGAGCAGTGTGCCAAAGCAACATGTATTTCTACTGACCAATGGTGGGGAGGGATGGTCATGTGGTAAATCACTCGACTGTCGACCTGAGAGACCCTGGTTTGATCTCCAGTGAGGACCAATGGATTTTCTGGTCATGGTTAAAGTTCCCGCTATATCCTGTGGTGCCCTCCATGGCCATTGTCATGGTTAAAGTTCCCGCTATATCCTGTGGTGCCCTCCATGGCCATTGTCATGGTTAAAGTTCCCTCTATATCCTGTGGTGCCCTCCATGGCCATTGTCATGGTTAAGGTTTCCCGCTATATCCTGTGGTGGACTCCATGGCCATTGTCATGGTTAAAGTTTCCGCTATATCCTGTGGTGCCCTCCATGGCCATTGTCATGGTTAAAGTTTCCGCTATATCCTGTGGTGCCCTCCATGGCCATTGTCATGGTTAAAGTTCCCGCTATATCCTGTGGTGCCCTCCATGGCCATTGTCATGGTTAAAGTTCCCGCTATATCCTGTGGTGCCCTCCATGGCCATTGTCATGGTTAAAGTTCCCGCTATATCCTGTGGTGCCCTCCATGGCCATTGTCATGGTTAAAGTTCCCGCTATATCCTGTGGTGCCCTCCATGGCCATTGTCATGGTTAAAGTTCCCGCTATATCCTGTGGTGCCCTCCATGGCCATTGTCATGGTTGAAGTTCCCGCTATATCCTGTGGTGCCCTCCATGGCCATTGTCATGGTTAAAGTTCCCGCTATATCCTGTGGTGCCCTCCATGGCCATTGTCATGGTTAAAGTTCCCGCTATATCCTGTGGTGCCCTCCATGTCCATTGCACTATCTGCTATGGTGGAGATGAAAGAAGGGCACCATAAAAAATGTCCCATTGGTGCTCTATAGGAAATCTTAGGACATTTCATCTCATCCTTACAGCAACTTCACACACGCTGGCTGAGGTCTCACAAACTGTGCTTCACTTGCATTATCAGCAGTACTTTGTTTCTCCGGTTTCAAAGATAGCTTAACTATTATAGCTAAAAATGGTATATAAAACACATGAAAGCAAAAGCAACAGAGTGATTCAAACATAGCAGAAATCTGCGGTAACAGGAATTAAAGGATATATGTATACCTATACCTTTTTTCGGGTTGAGGCTTCTGAGCACTAGGGGGAGTACTGAAACGCTTGTAGACCTCTGACGACCAGAGAGTATTGAGTGCAGGAGGCTTGTATTCTTCTGGACTGACTAAGCCATATGTTGCTTTTAGCTCCAACAATGGAGCATCTGCTGCAACTTTTTGATGATTAACTGGAAAAAAGTACCCAGAAAATTAAGAAAATTTGTTTCTGTATTTTAGGTTAAGTGTTTAAAACACGCTTCAGTTCAAGAAAATTAGAAAAGTTTTGGTCTGCTACAGTTACTAAGCAATGCAAGGAAAAAAAAAAAAGTTCTTTTGAAACTTGTGCTTTTTTTTTTTTACTTCTGATTTTGAATCAAATCAAAACTGTTTGGAATAAAATGAAAATCTCCATACTTTTACAACCTTTAAAAAAAAGGTACTACATGGAGATCTCTTGAGGACAGTGTTTTGTTTTTTTCAACTATCAGTACTAATAAACTGGTTTATTGTAGGTTTAATGAAACACAAAAAGGTTGAGAAGCAATGGTTTACAAACATATTTTATGAGAATGAATGTCCAAGGTGAGTAGCACGAAATAAAAGTTTAAGAAAAAATAAAAAATTGAAATAATAATAATAATAATAATAATAAGCTGATGGAAAGTACATGTAACGGTTAGTGGTCTTCAAGAATTTTTATATTGTGGATTAATTTTTAATAAAGAGTTGGTAACCAAAAGGTTACTGTTGTAGGTATAGTATAATGCCATCTGGGAGGTATCAAAAGGCTACTGTTGTAGGAATAGTATAATGCCATCTGGGAGGTGTCAAAAGGTCACTGTTGTAGGTATAGTATAATGCCATCTGGGAGGTGTCAAAAGGTCACTGTTGTAGGTATAGTATAATGCCATCTGGGAGGTGTCAAAAGGTTACTGTTGTAGGTATAGTATAATGCCATCTGGGAGGTGTCAAAAGGTCACTGTTGTAGGTATAGTATAATGCCATCTGGGAGGTGTCAAAAGGTCACTGTTGTAGGTATAGTATAATGCCATCTGGGGGGTGTCATTAAATTTCCTAATGGTACTCACATTAGACCATTTTCTCTGTCACATTTCTCCAAGGTTCTTTTAATCACGGTCCCTAGTTTTCTAAAAAATAAATGGTTCTGTGGTTTAGCCACTGTTCCCACTCCTTTGGTAGTGGCATATTCCTTACACAGCATCTCTGCCTTGCCATATACTGCAATTTATAATGGACAGGGTCAGAAAGAACTCAGAAAAAGCAAATTTTCCTTACAGAGCTAAGCAGCTACGATAACACAATATCTGTGTAGAAATCAAAATGCCTATTTTAGATGCAGAAGCTCAGTGTACTTACAGTCAACACTTTCTCTTAGACCCCGTATAGCTTCGCCACATTTGTCTTGATTTAGTAAGTTTTCCCCAAAGTAGCTGTGAGCCTGAAAGAGTTAAACAATATTAAAATCTCACAGTGTTAAAAAGTTGAAATTGTTTGTTGCTGATTGTATTAAAACAGGAAGGTGGAGCAACAATAATTTTATGCAATACTAACACAAGCCAAGTAAAATTTGTTTTTCAGCTGAAAGTATTTCCTCCATTTTCCTACATCTGTCTGATCTAAGCTAGCAAGAGCATCATCTGAAAAAAAAAAAACGAACATTCAGACAATCCAGAATGTGCTTTGTTAAAAAAGAAAATATTTTACTACATGCATCAAAAATTAAATAAATGTTTACACAACCCTTAAAATACAGGTTAAATATCCTACAGTTTCTGTTCCCATGGCTCCAGCTTTGTTTTTTTTTTTAAAATAAGTTTTACTGCCATTTATAACGTACATGTATAGTTAAATTGCAGTCACTTGAATGACTAGTAATAATTTCTGGAGCACTAATGGCGATACTACATCTAGAATGGTCCTTTAGCCTGATGTGGCTGTAGGGAAGAGCACTAATGGCGATACTACATCTAGAATGGTCCTTTAGCCTGGTGTGGCTGTAGGGAAGAGCACTAATGGCGATACTACATCTAGAATGGTCCTTTAGCCTGGTGTGGCTGTAGGGGAGAGCACTAATGGTGATACTACATCTAGAATGGTCCTTTAGCCTGGTGTGGCTGTAGGGGAGAGCACTAATGGAGATACTACATCTAGAATGGTCCTTTAGCCTGGTGTGGCTGTAGGGAAGAGCACTAATGGCGAAACTACATCTAGAATGGTCCTTTAGCCTGGTGTGGCTGTAGGGGAGAGCACTAAAATACAATCTAAAACAGTGAGCCTGATAAAGGATCCAGAGATAACTTTAGAGTAGATATCAGTTTCATCAGTTATCTTGCTAGAAATTACTGTACCGTGTCACTCATCACAGCCTTGGCTATGGTGTCACTAGAGAAAGAGAACTATAAGTTTGCTGTCCCAAACAGTGATTGGATAAAGGACAAGGAGATATTCACAAACTAATCAGTATCTCACAGAGAATAACTGAGAATCGGCACAGAAGCTGTTAACAATACACCCAGTGTCTGCAAGCTTTTCTTGAGGGCAACTAATGGCCCACAAAACAAAGTTTTGACCTATCTTACGAGTGTAGCTAAAGATAAATTTCTGCACTGAGGAAGAAAATCATGACATAAACAGGTGTTAAAGAATGATTTTTTTATTCTTCCCTGTCATCTTTGATAACCAATTTGTATAATTCTATATCTGAATAGTATATCTCTATAAGTCCAGCATTTATTTATTTATTTTTGAAAAAAAAAAATATATGAGCAATAAACAACTTTTAAGTATGAAAAAAAAAAGAAATCTAAGCATTACCTCCTTTCTGATATAATTCTGCAGTCTCATAGGCCAGTGCAGATATAAGTGTAACAGTGTGTTTCAGCTCTATTGCTCTTGCAAGAGTAACTGAAATATAAAGGGGATTTAAAAGTTTATTATTCCGCCCTGCAGCGAATCATTACATTAAAAGGTTTTGTCTATTTTTTCTAGAACATCTGTAATTTAGAACTAACTAAAGAAAAAAAAAATTAGCTAATCCAAAGCAGTAGTCATGATGATAATCCATAACTTTTATTTTTCAATTTGTCATCAATTCAAAATTAACTCTTAACAAGCAAATCTTAAGCCCACAAGCTAATAAGAATAATTTAAAAAAAAAAAATTTTGACTTACTTTCCTGTGCCTCAGCTGTAGACTGGAAAAAGTAGGCGTCCAGTACCCTAGTATCCGTATCATGGGAACCTTCACTTGGGGGATCTATTAATTGAGATTTCAAGACATCCTGAAAAATAAATGTTTATTAATTAATATCTGATCATCCCCTGCCATTGCTAGGTCAAAAACACTTCACACTATGAGCAGAGGGAGATAATCTTAAAGAAAAATGCGACGAAATAAATATTTTAAAAAGTTTCTAATTCATTTAAGAATGGTACAATAGTTAGTTACCATTCTTAAAATGGTTAAATTCCATTTAACATTAAATTTTCATAAGGAATGATATACGATGAAATCTTGATATTATGAGGTCCAATGTAAGCAATTATTCAGTATTACGAATTTCCTTACCCTTTGCTATATAAATGTCTGTTATAATTGTCAATTTTAACGAATTTTTTTACTTAAGTATTGCGGAAAAAATAACATTTTGCCGATATATTTTTCCAAATTCAAAATGTTATGAAAATGTTTTTGGGTTTATTTTTCATGTTTGTTTAACAGTTGAAAGGGTGTGTGTGTGTGTGGAATGGGGGGAGATTTCATACAATAAATCACTCTATTGGATGCTAAGAGTTTGTAATTTACCATTAACAAAAGGAGGCATCAGTGTTGGTCAACATGAGGCAGAGATGTCAATTCAAATTCAGCTGGGGAAAACTACAATTAGTTTGAATACTGACAGAGTTGACCTTCAGCAACATGATAGGCAACTTACAGGACAGAGGGCGGAGACGGAGGGGGGAAGCATTTTTTTTACTATAGGTTGTGAGGCAAAAAATCAACAAAGGGGTTGTTCACTTATTACATAACACCAGAGCAATGACACAGTGTTGGGGAATTGGTAAAAAATGTTTGTGAGAGGGTGAAGAAAATTTTTTACGTGAGGAGAAAAATTTTTTACTTGAGAAGTAAATTACCCCCAAACCAGGTGTTTACAAAGCTGAGCAGTGTATTGCATGTGGAGTTGGGGGAGGGGGGTAGACAAATTTTACAATACAGACAGCATTACTAGCCTAGTAATGTGCAGAACAGAGAATGTATGACAGCTATTAAAATTGTTTCTGTATTTCTTCATTAAAACTTGATTGTATTGTTTAAGGGAAAGTCTTGATGGACACAGAAGATCATATTTTTGCAAAGATGGTAATCAACTTTTTGTTTGGGTTAGAGAAACTATATACATGTATCTCAATTTGCAAAGCCGGTATTTAAATATTTGATTTGAAATACTCAAAGATATGAAAAGAAAGCAGGATTTAAAATACTGACAAGAATGACATTTATAATTTACCTATTTATGTTGTTTTTTTATTGTAAAAATTTTGCAACACATAAACATTTTCTAAATGTAATTAAAAACACATAATGTTTATAAAAAATATTTTAATTATTACATTATACATATTTAATAATTCAGACAGTATTTTTGATACAAATGAAATTCTAATGCATGGAGGGTAATCCTGGTGTGCAAAAAACTTAAATGGCATTATCCCCCCATTGTTCATTTTTTAAGCTAATTTCATGAATAGAAATACAGTTACAGTTTAACTCTATCAAAAATTATTTTAGACAGTTTTAGTGAAACCTCTTAAATATCTTTGCATTCTCACCTACAATGAACAAAATGCATTAGAAGACCAAAAAAAAAATAAGCAATTTAAGTCTTTTCCGTTTGGACAAAGGACATTTTAGTGCATTTTTCGCCGGACAAATCCTTTTTTTTTCCTTACCATAAATATTGCTCCACGCTCATGAATTCAAATCATGTTGAATAACTATTACAAAAATAAATAATGATTACGCCCCTTTGAGTTCTTTATTATTTATATTTAAAATATAAGCAAAAACGGTATATCAGAAACTCTTATATTTTGGCTCTCAGAGGTCAGGTTGCGAAATGGACTTTTGATGTACACTTGGCAGGCCAAGACCTACAAAATGATATATACATCATGGGTCTAGGACTTATGGTTGCTGAGATATAAAGCGCTCCATTGTTAATATAGCTTATATAGTAAAAAACGGTACTTTATAAGCCCCCTTTTACGGCCCTCAGAGGTCAGATCGCGAAATGAACTGTTGCTGCACACATGGCAGGCCAAGACCTACAAAATGATAAATACATCATGGGTCTAGGACTTATGGTTGTTGAGATCTAGGGTGATGACGGACAGACAGACAAAACGGGGACAATAGAGCATTTTTTTTTCGAAAATGCTCTAAAAATTGATCATGCCTAAGCCCTCCATCCACTTTCGCAGGAAACAAACTTTCAAAAAATAGTAAGATAAAGAGTTCCCAGCAATTTCATTATCGCAGCATTTCACCGTATCAACATATAATCTGCCCAAGAAAGTTAAATTCAGGTAATTAAAATAAATCATTATCAAGTGCTTCACTTTACCTTACAAAATTTGAAAATGCCTGCACTTATTCGTAAGCATTTGTGAATTTCTTTTGCTTCCTCCATATCTGGGCTAAAATAAGAAAAAAAAAATGCCTTTATGAAATATATTATATTTGGAAAGTACTTCAAATATTTAAAAGGATCAGTATTACTTGTGTAAAAAAAGAAATTGAAAAAACTGCTAGGCTAATGAACACTTTGGGACTGCTTTCATGAAAAAAAATTCCATTATTTATGTGTATAGTTATTTCATCCATTGCTTCAGCAGTAAAATTCTCTTTTATCGAATAAGTAAGGTCACAAACAGAAAATTGGCTGCTATCATTATGTGAATAAAAAAACTATGCACAGTAATATTTATACATACTCATCTTTGGCTGCCAGTTTTGCAGCATGCTTGGTATACCACAGAGCCACATTAAAGAGCATAGAAAAATACTCAAAAACTGTGTCTGAAGATTCACTGCGTATTAAAAAAAATAGCAAAAAAAAAAAAAAAAATTAAACTGTAGCTTATCTCTTAGCAAAAAAAGCACACCAAATTTACTGTGCGCTGATTTCCTACAAGAAATCAAGGTATAACGCAAACAGTTTAGTTATGAACATCGAAAATCATGAGAGCAATGCACTCAAATAATGCAGTATTTACACAGGTGAGCTGCCAAGTAGACTGTTTGACCACTTGAACTTTATTAATTTCCGCAATTTGTTTTCTGGTTCATTCGGTTCTAAGGGAGCACACAGACCTTGTAAGAGACTCAAGTAATCAGCCACAGCTTTTTCCATTGTATCTTTTGAAATTCCTGGGTCTGTTAACAAGTCCAGTAGTTTGCTCCTGGTCATACGAAGGTCACTGTTAGGAAAGGGAAATAATACTTTATTTTTTTAATATAAAAAAAAAAAAGCTGAATATGAATAAAATAAATGGGGTAGAAAATAAAATTACAAAGAACTAGAAAAGCTTAAAACCAAATGTCCAATTACACAAAAACCAAAAGATCTAGGTAACAATGTAAGTCTGAACCTTACAATTGGAAGACATTAGTGGAAACATTCATAAAAGTTTTAGGTCTGCAAAAAAATTTCAGGGGCATATTTTGTGAAAAGGATAAGTCCATACAAATTTTTAAATATGATTTTATGTTATAAATATATTTTTATTACAATAGTTTTGAATACAATATTTAAAGAGCTTTCATATCTTTGCTTAATTTTCATTGTACAGTAAGGTTTAGATTTATGCGGATTTTTTAAAGTCAATCCAGGGTTCCTATTAAAAGTTTTATTTTTAATAGACTCTTATTATTTACATAAATATTTTTTTTCATAATTGTATTTTTACAGATGCAGCGAAGGGAAAATACATACATGAATAGATTGTTAAGATTTTTAGCATCTTAGGATACCAACTTAGGCACCATTCACAAATCACCAACCCATCCCAATTATAACTTTGCATGACAAATAAGGAGCAGTCCTACCTATCTAACCAAGACCACCCATCTGCCCTGCTCAGGCTTCTCTTTACTTTAAAAGACAATTTTCAGAATTGTATTAAAATTGAACCCCCATATCTCCACCCATCCTCATTTTTGTATACAACTTGTGAAGCGCCCCCTTATGAAATCACTTTAATATATTAAATAAAATAGATTTATTTCTGTTTGCTATGTATACTTATTTTAAAGGAATGTATCAAGTTATCAAGCAATTATCATATCTGCAAACTTTGTATGCATTTTTAAAACTATTTTTTAAATCTTAGTGGGAAAATGTTAAAATATGGGATATATATCTAATATATTAATAAAAGGCTTATTTTTTTTTTAATAATGCTGTACACTGCACTTAAAACCTAAACTTAGATTGCGTATCAACAACGTCAACACGACAACAGAACTCGCGATGATGCTGATGGTTTTGTAAAAAAAAATGTGGATTTCCTATAAATTAATAGAAGTATTTGTTGAAGAATGCATGTAAATTTAAAGTTTAGCTTATGTATACCTTAATATTTTTCTAGTAGTATCATTCGTTGATACTCCGTGTAACTCATAATTAACAGGAGCTGTCGCCTTTAGAGGATTTCGATGAAACCAGTAGGCCATCTTTGTTGACGGAAGTGAAGTAGCAGTCACTGGCAGATGACTCTGAGATGACAATTAATGCTATTTATAGATGATGGTTTAGCCAATTCTCCCATAACCCTAAAAAAATATTGAGCTGCCGATTGATTTTTTAAAAGATAATTAACACAAACGCATATTTAGTTTAACAACATATTTTAAAATATTAATTGGAGATAATAGTATGTCTTGTATATGTTAAAATAAAATGGCTTCAAAATTAAATGTTGACTTTTTAATGTAAATACCCAAGTACGCAAAAGATATGTACATTGTTAATGTGTATTTTTATTTTGGGTAAGTGGAGTTACAATTGTTACGATATCGAAAGTAGACATAATGGGTCCTAGTTATACTACAGTTCAGTGATTCCCATCTTTCACTTGATTCTTAGGATATGTGGATACAATTTTAGCATAGCCAAAGTACAAATTATTGATTCACTATTGTTTCGGTAATTTGCTATTTAATTTGTACCGTTTTCTTTGGCCTTTCATTATATTTTATTGATTAGACTTGTACTACTTTTTTAATTCTTTTACTACTTTTGCTTTTTGTTGGAGTTTGTTTTTCAGTTGAACCAGTGACAACAGGTACTTGACTTTAGGTCTAATTTAAATATCAAATCATAATGATTCTCTGTAGTTAAGGTAGTTTGATTAAATTTTGCTATTTGATTGCCCCTGTCTGGCGGACCAGTCAGGTAGCTTGATTGAAGTTGATGGGCGTTCACAGTGTGATCGCACATGCTCTACTCTAACTCTTAAAATGAGTTATAAGAGACTAAGACAAAGTCTCAGCTCACAGATACACTGACTCAGAGAGTTCACAGAGGGAAAGGGGGAAATCTTTAAATTTAAACGGAACAGCATTAAGCTGCACCTTACTGTATTATTTACTGTGTTTTCTGTGCTAATTAATCACTCTTAAAATCCTGTAATGTGAAAATGGTTGATAGCATAGCCGGCATCACATAGGCATAGTTCAATTAAGATTTAAGGTAATAAAATGACTTATAATGTTTTTGTTCTATTTCTCTATGGCATGTTTGAACAATTTATTTATTTTTAAAACTTCCATTATAATTGTATGCCACAGTATGATATAAAGATTATCCCTCATTTGATCTACATACTTACTGTATTTCCCCAAATATAAGCCACCCCTTTTTTCCAAAATTTTCAAGCCCAAAAAGTAGGGGGGTGGCATATAAAATATTTTTTTCAAAACTTCACAGTCCAAAAATGGGGGGGGGGGGGGGGGGCTTATACATGGGGAAATACAGTAATTTTTTTAAGAGAACATATCATTAGCAGCAAGATAATCATTTTGAAAGATGTTAGATGAAAGGAGTGTTTACTCATAATGACATGTTTTATTATGTTTATTTTTAACCTGATAATATTGCACTATGTAAATTTTATTTAAACAAAAATCTTTTTGTTGAAAACATTTAGGGTTTTGTTGGTTTTAATTGATTTAATTATATTCCTTTATGTGAGGCTGTCACTTTTAAGTGTCTGTTATAAAATGTATGTATGTCTATTGTTTGATTGAATGTAACTATATTTGTGTATTCCTAAACTCATCCAGATATTAAAATCCGCAACATGCACAGACGTCCTAATGCGCAAGAAAGTGAGGAGGATTTACTGAAACTACAACAGCAGTTTTTATCTTCTGAAGCATCATGCTCTGCCAAAGTAAAAAAGCCAGACAAAAGAAAAACTGAAAATGACAGAAATGAACGAGACATAATACAAATGGAAGGTAATTTCTTTAATTGTAATTCTTCACAAATTTTTTTTTTTAATGATGTAATTAATGAAATCAGAAGCTGAATAAAGTTTCTTAAGCTAAAAGCATCTTATAAAATGATTTGATAGTCGCAATGTGGTCTTTAAAATAGGTTTGGAGACTACTGCGCCCATCCCAGCCATTCCTTCCAAGAAATGTAAAGTGAGATTTTGTGATGATTCTTCACAGGAAAAGACATTTGCTTCTTCAGGAAATAACAATGAAGATCTAGAAGAAATGATGGACAGTAAGGGAAAAAAAATAATTTTCTTTTTGGCTAAATGTAATAATAAAAATTGGTATAAACTTTATTTAAATCTGACATGATTAATGGATATATAAGATTAAGTGAAAAGACACATTATAAATAGTAAATTTTTTTATGAAACAATTTTTGTTATACATGACACTTGAAGAAAGTACATGTAATGTAATTTTCCAGACCAAGACAGAGGATTGGCAGCAGTCCTTACTAACATAATAGTAAGAAAAAAGCCTTTTCTATTGATATTATAATACAGATTGATTCTGAACATTAATTAATTACTTACTTAATCAAAGCAGTAGTTGTTGTTTTTTTTTAAGTATTAAAAGATAAACAATTTTGTATCATATTGTTATTAGAATGATCTAACTTAAAACATATATAAAAATTAATCTGTAAAGTTAAAAAAAAAATATATATATATATTACCCAGGAACGAGATACACGAAATGAGATATATTCGGCCCCAGTAGGTGGTAAGCAGCCATTCCCAGCGGCAGTCATAATGGACCTGCCTGTCAAGGTAATTGTGATCGTTAGCTTATTATAATAACTACTGCTTTGTATTTGATGTTGTCTGTGATAAATACAATGTTTTTTAAAATGAATTACAATGTCTGGTATTGGCACTGTCTTGATCAGGGTTTTAAGTTTTGGAAATTTTTTTTTTTTCAAAAATTGGTAATATTAACGTTATTATTTGATTTCTTCGCACAGCATTATATTCTTTATTGTGCTATTACATTTCATAATATTATTTGTTTAATTTGACACTAAGCATTTCAGAATTTTTCAATTTATTAATTTTTTTTATTTAAGAGTAACCTGAAATAGGCGGCATAATTTAAACACTTCTCCATGCTAGTAGCGCATGAATTGTCGCAAGGTTCTAGGTCAATTACTCCCACTAACACCAACATTATTTCTTTTTAGACTGGGGACTGGGTCTAAAAAAAGGAGGGTGGGATTTTGTGATTTATCTAGCTATGCCAGATACATGTAAGAGGTAACAGGGACCAGCTTGTCAGGTACCGCCGCCGAGCAGTTTGATCTGGCCTCTGCTCTGCTTGATCTCCTCTCATAAACATTCTATAATGTTTACATTTAATTCTTCATTATTTTATTTAAACACACCTTCTATTTGCAATAGGTTGAGTCAATCTAAGAACCCATTGTGGCCTGTGTTTTAAAAAAAAAACTAAGTTTATTATTCCTGTCACCCATAGCAACATTTTTAAATCAGTAGCTTGGGATGATATAATAAAAAATAACATGATTTAAATAGCTATACCAGTTTTTTTTTTTATTTTTATCAGAGTGAGACCCAGAGTGGTTGCCTACAACCTAGGCCTAAGAAAAAGAGTCTGTTTGCCCAGCAAGTGGAGGCGCATAGTGCAAAATATTTTGGAGTTGAGCCAGTGCCCTTGAAACCTTCCATCAGAAATCCTGTTGTCACGGGAGACATTAAATTTCAACAGCTCAAGAAAACAGGTTGGTATTATCTACTTCTAATTCCTTTATGTTTTCATGCTAACTCTAAACTGAATATATGGTGCATCCTTAACTCATATGAATACAAATCAACACAGATTTTTTGACAGCAAAAAAAAAATATTAAAAAATCACAGAATGTTTGAGCTTTTAATTATTTATACAGTTATTTGTATTTTTCTTGACTGGTCTTAGGTCTTCCAGGACCATGCTTTAATTTCGGTGCTGGACTCAGTGCATCTAAAAGTGATGTAGAATCTGAGAAAATTCATGAAGAGAATGTAGAAAAGTTGTCGACTATGGCAGAAGAAGAGATCTTAGAAGAACAGAAAAAATTGTTACAAATGTTGGGTAATGTATTTTTTTTTTTTTAATCTCCTGAGGCTTGTTGAATATTCTACTTGAGTTTTTATTAAGCATATAATTTGACATAAATTTTTTTTGGCTTAACTAATAAATTGGTTTAAACTTCTGAGTTTACAAATTTAAATTCAAAAACTACTTTGCTAACGTTACATCCGTGGAATTTATTTTTAAAATGTGGCTATCATTTTTTTTTTCACATGTGCCGGAAATTCTTTAAGTCTGAATACAGGATAAGTCTGAATACAGGAGAAAATTTTTTTTTTAATAAGATACAGTTTTCCTATGTAGCCCTTAGAAACATTTTTTATTTACTGTGAAGATTCATCAAATCAATCCCTCCCAGATTTAAATAAAAGATAGTGCTCACAGAAATCATATTTTCAATTCATTTCTACATAAGAGTAGATTGGGGGAGGGGCTGTTGCTTGATAGATATTCAAGTCAGTCGTAGTAGTAAAGTTCCTTAAACCCTAAAGGGCCATCGGGGCAGATGAATTTATCTGTTTCTATAACCTCTGCATATAAAGGGATTGTGTGGTCAGCACGACGCCCAGCTGCCTTTACTTCCCCAACTTAAAGTCAGGTACCCATTTAAAGCTGGGTGGACTTGTGGGACGGCTTTGAAAAACATTTCACCTGGAAAAATTTCCATGGTTCTCACCGAGGATTGAACCCAGGACTCTCAGGTTGATAGTCGAGTATCTACACCACTCAGCCATCCATCCCACTGTTAGATATTCAAAGACATTAAAATATAACATATGATGGGATAATAATTTTTTAAGAACCTTTTTTTTTTTTGCGTGTGGTGGCATTTATTTATTTTTTTTAATATGTATTTATTAACTGAAACCTTCTTTTAAAGATCCTAAAATAGTTGAATTTATGAGAGCTAAGAGAAAGGCAAAAGAAGAACAAATGAAGGGTGAGAGAGATAAAGCCAGCAGGGATCAAACATTTTCTGTCAAGAAGGAAAATAAAAAACATCAGAAACAAAATTCAGGTAAAGAAAGGTGTCTTAAATCTTTACACCCTGGAAGGGTCTTAAATCTTTACCCCCCAGGAAAAAATCTCTTAAATTAGGAATGAGTTTATATGTTGTTTTTTTTTATCTATAACGAAATGCCGTAAATGCTGTAGTTATTTTGTAATTACTTTTTTGCAGCAGAGAATGATCCTCCTGTAGAATTACCTTTCAAACCCAGACAAAGTTGGTTAAATATGTCAACAGTGGAAAAAGAAAAGTTGGAATGGATGAAAGATTTACCTGCACCAAGCTCCATGTCTACTGAGGTGATAATTGTACAAATGGTTTGACTCTCCTTTGTTTAGCTCTGCGGAAGAAATTTTCCCCCAATATTGAAGTAAATAAACGAAATTAAAATAAGCGCATGTTTCTGACATATTTTTATCCTGATGGTAACATTTTTTTGTAAATCAATCAATTCTTTAATGGTTAATTATTTTGTGAAAATTTGGCTCATCATGTAAGTTTTTTTGCCATGTTTTTAATTCAGTCTGATTTTTTTGTCATAATGACATTCTTTTTATTTTAGACCGGTAGGCCAGCCCGGTTTGACTTTCAAGGGAATTTATTGGCCGTAGATGCTGACATGCCTGTCAACCTTGGACTTCACCATCACGGAGATGAGCCAGAGGTGGGTGAAGTTTGTTGTCGATTGGCTCTGGTTGAATTTGTTTTACATGCATTTATGAATTATTCATGAAACACAACACAAAAGTTTGAAACAAGTTGGAAACCATTTTGATTTGTTAACATAATGGTTGACATTGGAATAGTTGTGGAATACAAAAACTATAAAAAAAATCAGTGTACTTTTTTCCTTTCCGTATTAAATGTTTGAATTCTGAACTGATCAAATTGTTTTCTCTGTTATGCCATTATTCAGAGAGCTGGCTATACATTGGAAGAACTATTCCAGCTTTCTAGAAGTTCCAATCTTCAGCAGAGATCATTGGCCCTTCACTCTTTAGCCAGAGTGATTTCTAATGTAATGTATTATTTGCTTGTAGTTTTTTTTATTTCTTGCTTCATTTCATTCTTAAAAATAGAAAGCAATTCATTTTTAATGTAAACAAAACGTCATATGAGTTTTATTTATTGATTTTTATCAACAAAAAAAAATTTGGCGTAACATTTCTTCGCTATGTAATATTTTTTCAATTTACTTTCTTCAAAATTATGTGTGTATTATCTTGTGGTTGGGGTTTGGGGGTGGAGGAATTGAGATCAAAATTTATTTTATGTTATTCATGAAGGTTAAATTAAGATCGTGACTTATACAACTAAATTGTTTTCCTTCAGGCTAAATCTGGATTTTTCTGTGGCAAAATAGAAAGTCCAATAATTCCTTCCATACTGGCTGGAGGCGTAGTCATTTTACTTAGATGGGCTTTAGATGACAGCGTTCCATTGGCCGTGACTGCCGGTGTCAATGCTTTACATGCATTGCTGTTTAATCCTTTGGATGAGGTCTGGCAACTCTTTTCTTTCAGTTTTACTTTAATCACATTTTTAAAACCACTTTTTTTTTGTTTCAATTATTTTCTATTCATATTTTTTTTCTCTTTAAAGATAGCATATTTTTAAAGATTAAATCGTATTAATTTTCCCTTAAATACATTTTTCAAACATGTTCAAAGTTCTTCTACATTTAATTCTGCAGTGTTTGTTTCGATTGACTTTCTGGTACTTGTTTTCATATTTTCTCTGAAATTGTCGGTTTCTTACTAGGTCCTTGTTTTTGTTAGATTCTTTATAATTTACTTTTGAAATGCTATATCCCAGGACAAACAGTGTATTTCTACTAATGCTTATGTACAATTTTTATAATTATTCATTTACATATCACTTTTAGGAAGCTAAAGATCTAATATGGCCTCATTTCCATGGCCACGTTCTTCCTTCTCTAACGCCCACCGCAACTCTGGAGAAGGATTCACAGCCAGAGGAAATGGATGAAGAAAATAAAGAAGAGGAAACAGATGCAGACATGATCAAAAGGGATGTCATTTTGGTTTGTTTGCTCTGAATACTTTTATTATAATGCATCATTTATCGTTTAAACAATTTTTTTTCTTAGAATGTCGCACAGAGTTTTAGTTTGTTTTATGTTTTACTAAAAGATTCATCATTAAGTTGCATTGGTATTTTCTAACCTCGACTTATGCAGGCTCTTGTGACACGCATGGAATTGCTGACACGCTTTCACTACCTGCTCAGTAAAATGCAACTTCCTCCAGAGACCATAATTCAAATGTTGGAAATTCTCCAAAGAATTTCTCAGCATTCTTCAAAACTGGCTTATGAGGTCAGAGCATACATAATGATATCAATAACATCTAACATTACTAAGAGAAATATTTGGAATAAATGTTCTATTACTATTGGTGTGTATTAATGAATATGTCTTTCATTTGAAATTACAAAATGTTTTTTTTTATATGTTCATATCTTAATCTTTTGTTTTTTTTCACTCCAAATAATTTAGATCTTTAAATGCCCTGGGCTGATGGAAAAAATTGTTCAGGAATTTCTCCCAACTGCTTGGAGCTTGCTAGGTAATTTTTCATTTGTCTGTCATTCTGAGAAAAAAATGTTTTTAAAATTTTTACATGTAGAGGGAAAAAAAAACATCCATTATATGCAGTGCATTTTTTAAATAAAGAAAAAAAAAAGGATGCTTTTATATTAAGATAATGCTTTCTGGCAGACCACTTTTAAAGCTGATAGAATTAAATGATGTTGTTTGCTAAATTTAATTGCTAGTTTTTCAGTATTTTACAAGACGGCTCATTACATAACATGGAAAACTAGGTCACATTATGTTTATTTAACTAACACTTACTGTGGAAAACTAGGTCACATTATGTTTATTTAACTAACACTTACTGAATTATGTACTCATTTACCAAAACATATATAAATGAAATTCTTTATAAAAATAGATATAGGAAAACCATTGTCTTCCGTCCATGGTGTGCCATTGCCAGCTGCTGTGAGGTTGGTTAGAGTAATGTGCCAGTCAGGCAGAAATCTGGCATCCATTTTGGTAAATATAAATTTTATCTGCCATATTTATAATGATTTTTTTAAACACATGTAATCATAATATTGTTAGAATGTGTAGGCTTCTAGCTTAAATAACAAAGATATTGTCAATCGTTAATTAGGCTTCAAAATTTCATCTCAATATTGTGTTGCTGCGCTACTTGGCCGTATCCGCAAGGTAAGATGAAATTTTTCTTTTTATGTACATTTCTTATAGTTTATTAAATTTTATGGCAGGAAATATTCTCATGAGAGACACATTGTTTACATATTGTATTTGTATTTTATATCCCTGTCTAGAGAGTTACAATTACCAAAAATGGAGTCAGTAAATCTTCAAACTGAGGCTCTTGGTCTTTGGAGGGTTTTGGCTGCTTACGGACAGTCCGTTGAAATATATTTGTAAGAAAATGATGACATTTTGATTCGTATTTCTGTCAATAGAGTAGAAGATCTTAAACTGAAAGTGTAATTGTAGTTTTCTTTCTGATCCAAAAATAATTTATTCTGAAATCTTTCCATCAACGCCATAAATAAGTCATTTAACCCAGTTCTATTGCATTATGTTTTAACAGCGACCTGTACAACAGCATTGTACCCTTAATCGGAAAGCTGGAAGTCAAATGGCATTCTGCGGCCTTGGATGATATGGATGCAGTGAAATATGAAGTGGGCTTGATAAGTGTCCTAGAGAAACTGGTTTGTTTAGCTGGAGCCTCTCAGTCAAATGTTGAATTCAGGTTAGTTACTCTTAATAATAATCATAGTAAATTATGTTTTAGTTGCTTTTATTTTGGTGTAGTGTTGTTTCATTTATATATCTATCCTTTCTTATTTTGGCATATTTGTTGCAAATCAGATTTTAATCATTATCAGCATTCATAATAATACATAATTTAAAAAAATAATTCTGATTTTTATTGATTTTGTTAACTTAGGATTTGAAAACCTTTTAAGGAGTTTGACAGAAGTGTTCAAATATTTTAAAACGTGACTAAATATTTTTTTCATTCAAATTTGGAAATTATGTTACAGCCCCGACTCACCTCAAAGGAATTCAATCCCTAATCTATCAGTTAACAGGAGTCACGTGGCTTCACTTCATCACCCATTGCTAAACTTGACATGCTTTCTTCTAAATGACATTGGATCCAATTATCCTGTCAAGGTAAAATGCAAATAATACTTTTTTTTTTTTCAACTTTTTAATCCCTGTATCTGTCCTCTTTTCAACTCCTTGAACAAATGATCAACCTTATAATAAATTTTAAAAAAAAAACAATAAAAATAAAAAAAAAACGTCTATCAAATAATTTAGGATGTAATTTTTTTTTGTATTATACATTTATAATGACAAATTATCTTTTTAAACTTGAATTAAACTTGGATGAAATATTTTGCACTCCACTGAAAATCAATTTTACCATTAATTGTATTTTGTGAACTACTTCTGAGCTAATCTTTGACAGTGTTTTACTTGTAAAATACAATCACTGTACATGTACTGAATAGCTTTTTTTTTTATTTTATTGGTGGAATGTTGAATTTTGATAAAACATGAAACTAATTGAAAATAAATAGATGGGTATTGTACTTTGATTTATGCAGTTATAAAAAAAAAATATTTTTATACAATTTGCTGAATTCATTGTCTTTTTTTAATAAATTATTTACTTTGAATCGGCTTCCATCTGCAAATCTCTTGAGGAGATTACTCTTTTAGCATAATACGTATTATCAATTCAATTTTGATCAATTTATTCTTATAATTCATGGCTGCAATGTAAATATTCCTTCCTGTAAGATGTGAGCACTTGTTTCACTTTTTATAACTAAAGCGTTATGTTAATTTTTTCCTTCAGAAACAAAATTTGACTATGGCTACAGTCTGTCTTAATTTTCTGTCCACTTTCTATGAAACTGAAGCCAAACAGGTTTGAAGAAATATTTTTTTATATTTGAAGTTTTTAATTATTTTATTTTATTTACATGTTTTCCATTTTATAATGAGCCTTACAATACATTTTATATAACATATTCTATGTCTTCCAGAGCGGAATAGATGAAATATCCAGACTAGACGCCATTAAGGAATTCTGTAACTCATCACTGGTAGCTTTTTTGTCATCATTTGGTCTGTCAGTCATCATCAACAATCTTTGGTTTGTAGCAATATTTTTTTATTTTTTTTTACCAATTTTACTTTAACATTGAACTCAATGACTAAGTACACTTACACCTTCCACAAAGTGGTACATATGTTCCTAAAAAATTCCGTACTTGGTGAAATCATTTGTGAAATGAAACATTAAAAATAAGAAGGGGGGATACATGTCAATAAAACACGTAAATCAACATTTTTTTAATCATAATGTATATTCTTTCCATTTTTCAGTAACTGAGCAGAATGGTATTATTAAAAAAAGCCTTCTTAGTTGCAAAAAAAATAAATAAAAATGAAATTTTGAAAGTGACTAAGAAATTGCAGTTAATTTCCAGGCAAATGCAAATGCTCTTTACTTTAATTTTGCTTTTTCTTCTTTTTCCAATTTTTTTTTATGAGTTAAAAAAAAATGTAATATACCATATTTCCCCATGTATAAGCCACCCCTTTTTTCCAAAATTTTCAAGCCCAAAAAGACAGTGATGATGAGTGTATGAGTGATTATTATGAATCTTGAATTTTCTTTCTTTGTAAATTTTCTTTCTTTATAACTTGTTTCTCTAGTAAAATATTTTCTGTCAAAACTTCACAGTCCAAATATTGGGGGGGGGGGGGGGGGCCCAAGGGGCTTATACATGGAGAAATACAGTAATTTTTAAAAATTTATTCTGCTATACACACTACTGCTGTCACTGATCTCAAGAGGCTTCAATATACCATAGTTTAACTACTTTTTATATGTCACAACGATTTTAAAAAAATGTAATTAATTAAACAGTGTTAAGTGGGTCTGACTTTATTTTAATAGAGCCACTGTTCATTTTTATGATCAACATTTTTGTAATGGCCTTTTTTCTCGCTTCACTCTAAACTATCATTAGTTTATTAATCACTTTAATTAACGGCTAATAAAATTGGTAGTTGTTTTCCCCCCCCCCCCCCTCTAAATGCCACCAACAAAAAACTTTTTATCTGTAACCATTTCAACACATTTAAACATAGGACTGTATGTATGCATGTATTTCATGACATTATTTTTAGAATCCATTTATTCACCAAAGTTTCACAATTTTTTTTTTTTTCAGTGGCAGTTCAAATATTTTAGCCGAGGGTAGCGTTAGGTCACTTGAGACGGCACCAAATCTGCCCACCTTAGGGGTTCACAAAGTTGCAGCTGACGATGACCAACAGTTATTTGCATCAAATGTTCCAACTCTACGCCCACATTCACCGTTTGGTTTTTTGGTGGCTTTATTGAGACTGTTACTGTCGCTTTCACGCCGCCATAAGGATATGATAGCTGTGGTACATCACTCAGCCTTTTTTTTTTCTTAAATGAAATATTTGTATTATTTTATTTAGTTTTCAAATATAGCTTACAGATAGCATTTTTTGTATGAATTAGAATTTAGCTAGATTTGGCAACTTTATGATATACATTTATTTATTCCTTTTTTTGCTGCACTGTAGTTGCTACAGCCAATAACTCAAAATAAAGATATTCTCGTGTATGTGAAGAAAACAGTCTCATCCAGCAAGTCTCACCTTTGCTCATCACATTTCACGATGCCAGAGAATTTGTTTCACTTCTTTTGGCTTAAATGCTGTATTTTGAGGGTAAGACGGATTTCTCCAAAATCTGATTCATAATACTTCTTCGCTAGTTCATAGATGGAAAGCTTTAAATTGAAGTTATTTGTCAAACCTTAGAATCTGACAGCTCCTATAAATGATTATGTGTCATTGATTACAGCCCTGCTTGGAAATGGATGTCGCTCACAGAGCAGCCCTTGCTTTGTTGTCTAGACTTCATTTTGGGGACGAACACCTGGCTCATGACCTCCTGTCCACGGTTATTTTTTCACCGTCATTTATAAGGTTTGTGTTGGAGACTGTAAAAAAACAACAATGTTGAAATGATAGAAAACATCATTGTATTTATAGTATATAGTTCTTTCAAAGGGTCTTGGTTAACTTTTGAATGAAACATTCCGTGAAGTGCACTCCTTATTTACAACTCTAAAAATTACACGAAATTCAGGTCTTAAAAAAGGAGAGGGATTCAAATCAGGAGGATGCAGATAATGAAAACAAAAATGTAGCAATAACCAGACAGTCTGGAATGTAAAGTTCCCTTAGCCCTAACGGGCCATCGGGGCAGATGAAGTGTAGAATACATCTGTTTCTATAACCTCGACATGTGAAGGAATTATGTGGTTAGCACAACGCCCAGCCGCCTTTACTTCCCCAACTTAAGTCAGGTACCCATTTAAAGCTGGGTGGATTTGTGGGATGACTTTGCACCAAATTTCACCTGATAAAATTCCATGGGCCTCACCGAGGATCGAACCCATGACTCTCAGGTCGACAGTCAAGTATCTGCACTACTTGGCCATCTGTCCCACACAGTCTGGAATAAGAGCATTGTAAATAAGGTCATTTGTGGGGAGCACCGCTGTAATAATTAAGTATTCTGAATAATGTGAAATCGGTCATACCATATTTTACAGGTGCACCGGACTATAAACCGCACCCAGTATTTAGATCAGGATAACAAGACAAAAAATATTCTACAGCTTTGATAAACAGCATTCAGACAATAAGATGCACACTCATTTCCTCCTTCGCTTTTTTGGGGGGAAAAGTGTGTCTTGAAGTCCGAAAAATATGGAATGTTAAAAAATAAAAAAATGACGTCAGTGGAATAATAATTCTGCGACAATTATGAAAAAGAAAACTTTGCCTGACCAGTTACTCTTTTACAGCAAAAAAAAAAAAATTACCCAAATACCAATTATTAAGGCAATGAAAATGTCAACATTGAATCTTGTCTTTCACAGACAGTGAAATTTGTATTCTTATGACTGCTTCCCTTTGACTTGCTGAAGTTAATGTTCTTTAGGTTGTTTTCTCTCCATCTTGTATATTTCAGTCAAGTTTGTTTGACCTGCTAAACTTGTTTTTGTTTTTTTTAAGTTCTACTTTAAACCATTCTTTCTCACATCACTGAGTATATTTACCGATACACGTATTTTACAGTGAGGGAGAAGATGTTCAACTGACCTCTCAAGCTTTGACCAACTTGAAACTGTCAGAGACTCTCCACTTGAAGAGCGCCACACAAGAGGACATCAATGTCAGCCAGAGTCGGCTACTCCAGGAAACATACAAATCATTAAACTTAATCAGGGCGCATTATCTAATGGCATTTGGTAGTATGGAGAAAGCTGCCCGCTCTTCCAGGTTAGAAATGGTTTGATTTTTTTTTTTTTTAAGCTAAATTGTCACATTATTTTATGACATCAAATTGTGTGAAATGTTCAGAAATTCAGCAAAAATATATTTTGTTATTGAAAATAGGTTACAGTAATCTAACACCTGGACTGTTGTTTGTTTACCTTCAGTAATAATCAGATCTTTTTATACATTTATCTTAACTTTTTGTAATGAAAGCCTAATCATGTTTTTTTTATGGTACATTAAAGATATATATATAAATATATATATACACACTGTATCATTTTTTTATGATGTTTGACAAATAAGTAAATTTTTTTTTTTAGAAGTTGATAAATTTAATGTGAGAAATGTTTTAAAATATTCATCTGATATATATTATCACTTACTTCGCTCTTAATTATCAAATACTCGATAATTCTACTTAGTTCCTAGACTTGACTGGTATTTTTTCTGTTTCCTTTTAATTTTGACCAGAAATGTATATTTGGGGAACTGCCCTGATGTTTTATCTTTGCTGGTCAGAAACCCAGATGAAAGTTTAATGCCTAAAGACTGGGTTTTCATGCCACTCATTCAGATATACAACAGCATTTCACAAAGGTTGGTCTTGGCTCATCAGTTGTTCACTTTATAAAATTCTCCATTTAAAGTTATTGAATTTTTTTTTTTAAACCTGTGAAATTTTATTCCTTGCTATTTTAACAGAAATCTTTTAAATTTAACTGAAAAACATGAAAAACTAGTGTTTGTTTATATTTTTTTTAACATTTTTCTGTAGAAAAAATTACAGAAACTGTAGAAAATTTAAGTAGACTTGTAGATGTTCTCATGATGCAAAACTCTTTGATAAATAAAATTTAATTTTCTGTTAAGTTATCTGCAGTATTTACTGCATATTTTTATTTTTTATAAGAATATTTTCTTATTAAATTAAAATAAAAAAATTATTTAATTATATCAGGATAATCATTGAACGTCTTTTTTACTAATGCCCAATTTGTCATGCATAAGATTGGGCTCTAAAACCTTATTGAGAAAACAGTATCTCCATATTAAATAGCTGCTCAGGGGTAGTACCATGGCTCAGGCCATTCAAAATGGCATAGTGATAAATTTAATGAAACAGAAAATCTGTACAATGTTTAAGACCTTGCAGATATATTCCAATCCATTTATTTTATTAACCTTGACATTTGTAAGTAAAAAAAAAAAAGTAATTGAATTAAAAAAACAACAACTATTTGTGCCCAAGTAAACTACATTTTAAGAAGTGCAGTATACTGTCTCTCACACAGGGGGCCGTTGGAGGACAAGAACCTGCCATCACAGACTATTGCCAAAGTCACCAGTGTTTTACAGTGGACTTACCTGCTGGAGATATTAAGGCCGTTGGAAATGGACAGAATGTCTGTAGCCCTGAGACTGTCAAGGATTTTTTGTGCCTTCATAGCAGGTGATGATCATTCATCAGATTCAGTCACTGTTACCAAAGAATGAATTAATGGTTCATAATTTTAACTTTCAAACCAATTTTATTTGCCAAAATATCTAAATTTTTTTGATTTCATTTGTTTTTATGAATGAATTTATGTTTTATTAGGGTGGCCATTTTATCATTAATTTTGTTTCATATTCAGTTTTCAAACCATTTTCTCTACTCGAAACTTATGTTTATATTTGTATTTATTTAGAAAATTTCTGTAATTGATTTTTCGAGGCACTTTTTAGGGATAAATTTTCTTGAAATTGTGCACCCATGTTCTTGCTCCATGTCAATGCATGATTCAAAAATAAATTTTGCAATTAATTTATTTTTTTGTTTGTTTATGCTAAGTAACCAACAGGTGTCAAAAAAAATTATCATTATGCTACTCAAGGGATATAAACGCGTTTAGCTATGACAAATGACACTAATAAATGGGCTACTTCCTTTGCATTAAAAAATACTACAAATATGCCTTTCCAGATGAGATATTTCCTTATCAATTGCTGGAAATCGGGAACGGAAAGGTGCCGGTTGATCTGACATCAGGACGAATTTCATTGCCCCATAATTTCTGCCATTTAAACATCATAAGATTAAAATTTATTTCAAAGTTTAAAAAAATATATCTTAGAAAACGGTTAGTTTTAAAAACTCTGTTTTTATCTTGACTTGTTTTTATTTTTAACATATTTATTCATCTCCATCTCTTTCCGAAAACAGGTACAGATCTGTTCCTTGAAAAACCAGTTCACCAATATCTTGCTGGCCTCATCAGAGTTCTGAGCTCACAAATGTTACTGGACAAAATGGACTTGGATGAGAAAATCCCAGGGATCACATCTTTTTATGACCTGTAATTTGAAATTTTCATTTCATTCAGACGTTTCTTTATGAGTGTAAATATTCATCCAGACGTTTCTTTATGAGTGTAAATATTCATCCAGCTTTGTCCAGATAAAGAGTTTTTATTAGTTATTAATAAATCAAACAAAAAAAATACAATTAGATTTACTTTTTTGTTAGTTTACTTCTGCTAAAAATGTTCAATATTTGACATATTTTTTCCCGCTTCAGTTATCAAGAATTTTTAGATCACTATGAGGCTGTTTCTTTTGGTGATCCAGTCTTCGGCCTATTTGTTCTGTTGCCATTACAGCAGAAACACAGCCCTCTTCTCAGAAGAGCCATCTGGGAAGAACGAAGAAAAATGTTGAGAACTTTACGTGTTCCACTAGAAGAGGTAAGAAGGAAGGTTTTGTATGTGCTGAATTTTCAATGAATTGGCAGTAGTTAAATTTCTTCAGCTGTTGTTTAGAATATTTTGATCAAATAGCTCATTGAGTTTAAAAAGGGAGAAAAAAAATTACAAGTCTTTGGTAGTTATCAATTAAATAAAAAAAAAATGTGCTTTGATGTTATAATGCCAGTGATCTAAGTATAAGTCAGGGATGTCCATGGCTGAGAGATAATTTCCGGTTTTTTATATTGTAAAAACACTTTTAAGAACTGCACTGTAGTTTCGAGTTAGAAATAAAAAGACTGGCTCATTCGGAGGTGCACCAAACTCAACAAAGCATGCATCTTTACAACATCATAGGTGTAGAAAATAGTTAACAGAATTTTTCTTCTCTTATAATTTGGACAGTCAGTTGTCAGCTGATCTGTGATATTTCTATTTCTCTGTAAATATTAATAAGCAAATAACAAATCTCAGTTTCTATTAAATAGAAAAAAGCTTTCCCATAATCTTCAGCGAATTAGAAATTTTAGAATCATGGACCTGGGCGGACTGTCTTAACATTTGATTTGGAGTAACTTACCCAAAATGCAAATTCTGTCTTTTCTTCATTCAGGTTGACATAGTTTTAATTTATTTCTCAGTCTTCTTTTTTGGTACTTTCTTGATAAATTTTGCTCATAATTTCTAATGATTGAAATATTTTATTACAGGGCAGTCTATTTATAATTTACAGATCATTGATAAATTATGTCTGCAGCATGTTCTCAGAATTAATTATCTTCTCTCCGAACGTCTCCAGATGTTGATTCCAGTTCAGAACTTCCTGTATCCCGAGGAGACAGACCATCGTCTGCTACAACTTTACTCCACAGCACTAGCAACGAATGCTGTTTTTCCCACTTGGTCCCCAATGATGTACCTGATGGCTGTGCACCACCTGAACAGATTTCTGTACACGTCTCAAGATGATGGCAATCACTCGCTCAGGCAGAACCTGTGGAAACAAATCCTGGCTTCCAGGGATAAAGTAAGATTATTGATTATTTTCTTTGAACATATTTTTGCTGTATCAGAAACCCAGATCACTTGACTAGATATTTGAAGGGAGACTCATTAACTCCCAACAAACGGCATACAATAAAATGTGACTCTGGTGATCCATAAAGTCAAACCATGAAAAATATTATTTTTTTTAATATTTTTTTATTACAAATGTAATATTTTTATTAAAAAAATGCATGCTAAATACTTTCTAATAAAAAATATTTATTTATTTTTTATTTAACTACAATTTCTCGCAAATAAAATAACACTATCAGTTGACCGGCACCGAACGCCATTTTGATTTGTTTACTTTTTTGTCAGTCACTTTGACTACATTAAAATGGACTCAGATTCTCATTATTTAGTGGAAAAAGAATTTAAATCTAGTGACAAAATTGAAACTAACACTCGCTAAATCAAAAAAAAAATATAAAAACATTCAAAACATTTTTTTTCAACTTTTTCAAGAAAAAACACAAGGTAGCCTCATGACACAGGCGCGCATAAGGCCAAACCCCTCACTTTTTTGACATTTTGTCAAAAAGTGAGGGGCTAGTCTAAAAACACACTGTGCATTATGTCTTTTTTAATAAAAAAAAACTTTTTTCTACATTTTTTGCGTTTTTCTTAAAATTAAATTTTTTTATGTGAATAATTAAAGGAAAATATGCATATTTGAAAAAAAGTCACCAAACATTTTTTTTTTGAAGAAATTGATTGATAACTGAATATTTCATTTCAGAAATATATGTAGATTAATAAAATGTCTGAAAAAATGTTTTTGTTTTTAATACTTGTTTTTTGTCTTATTGCTGTTTGTACACTTTAAAAAAAAAATAATTTTGTTTTGTTAAATTCTTTTTTTTTAAATATTATCAAAATTCATTTTCACAAAAAAAAAGCTGCACAGTTTTAAAGCCTATTCAAAGAAGAAAAAAAATGATATATCACACATATATGGGCTATAAAGGAAACAGACAATATAGTCCAAAATGTAAGGACACCTGTTTGGTAATAAAAAAAATGCCAAAAACCTGCCGTCGATTAAGAGTTAAAATGTGTTTCATCAAAATATGAACTCATTTCTCTTTTACAATATAGAGATAACTTAAGGTTTAGCATAACTATGTTTATGAATTTCAGAAAATTTGATTATCTTGTTATAATGGTGATACGGGTGGGGATGATTATACTACTTCAGTAAAAGAAAAACAATTAGATCCTTTTGAATTTATATTCTGAATATATATTTAACCAGAAATCCAGAAAATGAACATAGCCATTATTGAAACTTAAAGAAAAAAAAAAATTTTAATTTTCTCTTCTGCAGGTGTCAGATGTAATTTATTACAAACAATACAACCCTGACTGTAAACACGGTTTGGAACTCTACGATCAGTTGCCAGAAAACAGACAGAAATTACTGGACTCACAGATGCATGCTGCATTTGTTCGACCCTCCGCCTGAATAGTTTGTCAATCATATAAAAAAACAGTATGAATTTGTTTCACTTCACCCTATAAACTGTAAATCAAACATTTTAGGAAAACTCCTTGCCGAAATGAATTCCTTCAATTATCCTGTCTAGTGTCTTGAAGGAAATTTAAAATTAATTTAAAATTAATTTAAAATTGATTAAAATTATTAATTTTTAAAATTTGACATTTTATCATTATTTGCTTTCCTGATAATGTGAGGCTTTATGTGAAATTCCTCAAAAATTATAATAAACTATGAAAATATGTAATATTTTGGATTATTTTTGTTCTTTGTTTCCGATCTTTATTTGTATTGTTTATTGTTTGTATTGTTTACTGTTATTGTTTGTATTGTTTACTGTTATTGTTTGTATTGTTTACTGTTATTGTTGATCTGAGAAAGAAAAAAGAAAGATACTCTAACTCGTGATGAGATTATTTTTTTGAGGCTAAGTCCATCTTGATCTTGGCACAAGTGGCTGTTGTTTAGATGATATAAAATATAGAACACAAGCTCAAAGCCAAGATAGGCTGTCATGCAAATCACTCACACTGAGTCAATGCTTATATAAATAAATCTGTGCTAAGATTCACTGAATCAAATGAATAAAGATTCACTGAATCAAATGAAAAAATTCACTGGATTAAATGAAAAGATTCACTGAATCAAATAAAAACTACAGATGCACTTTTGCTAGACTGGTACAAAAAAAAAAGAAAATTGTGTTTTGTAAAGATTTCAACTGTGCCTGCAAATAAAACGTATTGTTGCATTTTGGGATATTTCAAATGGAGACTATGGGGTATATGTCCTTCAATGGAGCCTATGGGATATATGTACTTTGACACTAGCAGGGGTTTTCAGGGCAGACTCTTCAAAATGCTGCCCATTTCCAGTGCCAAACCTGCTGATGGCTACGTGAGGCGCCCTCCCTCCCCACACTCCCTAGTTACCCCACTGTGGTGTGAAGTGGGTGGAGGCTTTTATGGCAATGTAAAGCGGTTGGTGGGGGGGGGGTGACCACGACTGTGTTGACGACCTTGCCTGGGGGCGCCTGTGAGCATCTTTTGTTTGGTATCAAAACTGAAATTCTGTTCCAGCCCCCCCCTCCCCCCGCATCTCTGTGCTACTTTCCTCCATTAAATATCCGGGACTGACCGGGGATCGAACTCGTGTCCTTATGGTCGTCAGTCAGGCGCTCTACCACACTGCCATCCTTTATAGTAAGGCCCAGAACTTCTCTGAACCGCCTTGCATATTAAACTCATTTGTTGTATCCAATGCTTTATGCACTAAACCCTTTTGAAAATATTGCTTAGTGTGACTAAATTCTTGAATCAATCGATTTTTTTTTAATTGCGCCATCTAGGAATAAATAATGTGACATTTCCCCAGGCCTTCTACAAAGATAGATAACGAACATAATAAAGTCCAACTCCTACACATAGATTAATTATTAAAACTTAAACAAAAAAAAACGGTCCTATACAAAGCGAGAAAGTCAATCAACGCGACTAATTAAAACAGCCGGCAGGTGGCAGTGTTTTCAAGTGACAATAATTTACCGCTATCTATAACAAAAGGTGATCAAGTCTGCAGTTTTTGAGTCTTCTTCGAGAGTACTTTTGGAATGGCTGTAATCTTTATTTGGGGATCTATCTATCTATCTATCTATCTATCTATCTATCTATCTATCTATCTATCTATCTATCTATCTATCTATCTATCTATCTATCTATCTATCTATCTATCTATCTATCTATCTATCTATCTCTCTATCTATCTATCTATCAATCAATCTATCTATCTATCTATCTATCTATCTATCTATCTATCTATCTATCTATCTATCTATCTATCTATCTATCTATCTATCTATCTATCTATCTATCTATCTATCTATCTATCTATCTATCTATCTATCTATCTATTTATCTATCTATCTATCTATCTATCTATCTATCTATCTATCATTCTATCTATCTATCTATCTATCTATCTATCTATCTATCTATCTATCTATCTAATCCAGTGGCGCAACTGGAGGGGGGGGCATTGGGGGCATTTGCCCCCTCCGAAATAAAAAAATATTGAAAGATTAGACCAAAATTTGTTTAAAATAAAATACAAATATATAAATAATGTGATTTTTTAATACAAGTGATTTTTTTGCCCCCCCCCCCCCTGAAAGTTTGGTCTAGTTGCGCCTCTGATCTAATCTGTCTGTCTGTTTGTCTTAAGGTATTTTTTAGTTTCATAGCTATTCCCCCAGTCTCACTCTTTCTTTCTCTCTCTCTTTCTGGATTTATAGATATGAACTTACAACTCCGATTAAAAAAGTTTTAACGTGTTCTCAATATATACATATATATTTGAACAAACAAACTATTATTTTATTTAAAAAGGTGAAACTTAATTTATCGTGAGATGGATCCGGGCTCTGCTAGTCACGTGATGAACACAATTATGTTGTTGTGGAGAGTCGCCATTTTCTAGCTTCTTGTTGCTAATCTTGATAGATCTTCAAAAATGTTGATAACGAGTGCTTTTACAAGCCGGAAAAACCGTCTGGATGATTCCAAATAATTCAAAATTATTAATTACACAGTGTAGAATAGTTTTTAGTTAATGTAATTTAATGGCGAGTAAAATACAGGTTCCCAAATTCTCTGTACATGATTTCAATGTAGATCGGTGGAACATGGAAGGAGACGATGTGGCTGGTCAGTTAGAAGATGACAGTTTTAAAAAACGTGTCGAGGTTCTTGAACAGTTGATTATAACAGTCAAACGAAATGGAGGTAGGCTGCCTTATGCCGATGGTGAGTCCATATTTAGAAGTCTAGGATTAGCCTTGTCCGATTCAAACTGGGAAATAAGATTCAAGTGCATCCAGTTGTTGCAAGAAATTATTCCTAACCTTGGAGATGAAACTGATTCGTACATGTCTTTAGTTATAAACAGATTACTGGCAAATATTGGTGATAGCAAAGTTACTGTTAGGGGTAAGGTGGTCCAAGCTTTGCATTCTTATATGAAGCATACTCGAAATCTTCCAAGTGTTTTTGAGGCATTGGTGACCACTGGTCTGGACAATGAAAACCCAGCAATCAAAAGAGAGATGATAAACTCATTACCTTTGCTTCTTACACAAGAATTCATTACACAAGATTTGTCTAAAATAATCAACTCCCTTGCTAAAAAACTGTTAGATACGTCCACAGAAGATAATCTTAGAGACAGTTCTTTGTCAACATTAAAGAAGATAGAAAACACCATTGGTGAGAAAAGTTTTTCAGGATATCTTAATAAACTTTCTATGCCACTGCAGAAATACTATCTGCAGCTGTCTGGTAAACATGATGATGCATATTACAGCGAAACAGATGACTTTCACCAGAGAGGCAACAGTATGTACCCAGGAGCTCTCAGTAATCGAAATGACAGCCGAAAAGGTTATACAGAAGACACATTAGAATATGGTGTTGTTCCCAGTCACATATTAAGTAGAATCAACGATCAGAAAGATTTTCGAACACGTGCTCAGGCTGTTGAGGAGCTTAAGACCTTAATTACAAGTAGTACCAATGAAATACCTAATAACCTTTTGCCACACATGGTTCCGTTTATTAACTTTTTAAGCAATCTTTTGGATGATTCAAATTTCAAAATCATTAATGTCACCCTTGAAATAATTCTTAGTTTAGTGGAAAAGCTTGACAAGAATACTAAACTCTTCTTAAAGCCATTGACTGCCGCCCTTTTGAAGAGAATGGGTGATAATAAGGTGGTTGTCAGACAGCTAGTTATGAGCATTGTCATCAAGCTAATGAGGACTTCATCCCCCCAGTCTGTTATAGATGTTCTTGAGGATAACTTGAGGCATAGAAACTCACGTGTCAGACAGGAAACAATAAACTTCATCATCGCCGCTCTCCTGACATTTCCTAGTTATGAGTTTGATTTGGCTGCTATTTGCCAAGCTGTTGGGCCAACACTGACTGATGTCAAAAGAGCTGTCAGACAGGCAGCTTTAGAATGTTTTGCTACTCTAGCACAGGGGATGGGACAAGGTCAGCTTCAGCCTTTAGTATTAGCAGTTGACCAAGTTGAACTGAGCACAGATGGTGAAGGCCTGATGGCAGCTGTTCAGGCAAGACTGGCCAGAAAACAGCTTCCTAAAATAACCTCAGAGGGTCTGGTGGAATATGCCACACAGACTCCAACTTCGGCCACAGTGAGGTCTTCCTCTGCGCAGCAGAGTGCTGACACAGAGTGGATCATGGCAGTTTCTAGCACTGCAAGATCTGCCAGATCGGATTCAGTGGATTTGGAATCAGTCAATGTGTCAGCCAGGTCAACGCCTGTTGTGACAGAAGTTTCCAGTCCTACATCAGCACCGAGACGCTTTTTAAGTGCTGGCAGAGGTAGAAATAAGCTGCCCTGGGAGGAAGACAGGGATGAAAGAACTGGCCCTGTTAATAATTTTACAAGCGCCACTTCAAATCAGGTAAAAAAATTGACTAATGTTGGGAAAATACTTGCTGTGTTTTTATCTGTCCTAAATGTTTGTTGTTTGTGGTTTATCCTTTTAACTACCAATGTGGAAGTAAAAAACAACAATGATGTATTGGGCCCATATCTGTCTTACTTTTCATTAGAAAAATTCTGGAAAGTTTCATTCATTAAAATACCTTTATTGATTCAAGGGTTCATAAATAATTATATTATCCTAGACTGGCCATAAAACCAGAAATACTTAAATGACTTAACTATTGTGTAAATTACTATAATTATGTTTTTAATGATCACAATCACTTACTAATAAAGGTGCCACGAGAGGTCAAATCAGCTCGGGTTGTGGTGAGTTGCTGAGAACTTACTTTTAACAACTTTTTAATGGCTTCCTTAGAGTGTTCATATGAACTTTTTTTAACATTTAGGCCATATCATAAACTTTGGTACAATAGCAAAAAAATACAAGTGGATATCCTTTTATTAAAGCAAGCTTCAGTTAAATAAAATATTGATATGAATATTAATGAAAGCACTTACTTTCTTTTTTAAAGCTTTTTATAGTTTCTTTAATCTTTATAATTAATGAGATATTTAAATTTCTATTTCTTTGAATCAACAATCACATGCTAGTTGACTTAACTAATTATGTAGTTGAGCTAATGCTATAACTGATTGCTACGATTTAATGATCTTAGTAAGCAGATTTAAACAGTAGTTTTCTTACAAGGAAGGTTGTAAATAGTTTTAGAATAGAATTTAACAAACCCTTTTTTTTTAATGCAGTAGACTAGTTATTCCTTTATTTGTTACATGATAATAACTAGATGCGTAAAATTTTATTTAAAACAATTTGTATCTCAGATGTAAAAAGCATTGGTTCTGAATCTTTTAGAAACCGTAAAACATTAATCTTGGACATTTTTTTTTGTTTGAAGTACACTTGAATACATCAGCTTTAACAGCTTGTAAAGTTTTAAAAGTTAAAACCATTTTTGTTTGATCCTATAACATCTGAACTGTTCTGAGACTAAATATATTATTTCTAACATCCGTCGTGTGTAAGTCTTATGTTTGATTTTTTAAATACTTCAAATTACATCTCTTACTCATCTGACTTGCAGATTTCTTCAAGTTTCTCTTAGAAAAAAGTCAGTTATAAAAATTTAAGCTAAAAATTACTTTTCAAAAAAAAAATTAAAATATTATTGGGTATTTATACTTAAACTATTGAATATCTCCCTAATTATCTGTGCAACTATGAATAGTTTTCGTTATCTTTACTGTCGGTTTTTATATTTGGAGGCATAGTTTCCTTTCTGCTTGTTTTAGGTATAGATTTCTTTCTGGCTTTTATATTTTACCTGTGCTAGGCATTAATTGGTGACTTTTTGGAGGTGAGATTGAGAATGTGATCAGCAAGTTGCAATCTCCTGGCTAGCTCTGGGACCAAAGGGTGCCTCCAACAACATTTACAGCTCATGCCCTGACAGAACCTTAAAAATCCATGTAATAAATTAACAGTGCCTATGATTTTATTTGTAGGGTCACTAGATAACTTATCATCTTTGTAGGGACCATTGCTGGCAGGATTAAAATAAATGCAGTATCATTAGCCAAGGAAAAACAGCAGATTCATATGTTTCTTGAGGTTCCATTCTTTTGAGGTTGTAAACCTTGAGTGTTCTATCATGTTAACCATGAAATGACTACATTTCAGTGATTGATTCTTTTTCAAATATTGCTTAGGTCTTGCAATTGTTCTTTTTTTCAGCTGCTTTTGGGGTAATTTTAAATGTATCAGTTTTGGGTTTTTATAAATCTTGATAATATGTATTGTTTTTTCGTGCCTCATATATGTTATGCTAATATAGAAAATTATTCTAGTATTACAGGCCAGCTAAACTATATGGTCATTGGCCAGTTACTATAAATAACCTATGTGCTTTAGAAATATTTCATAGTTGTGAAATTAACCCATTATTTTGTTGCCAAGATGTGTGAAATTTGGTATCTTTTCTTATCCAAGCACAAAAACTTCATTTTTAAACAATTTTTATCTCCATAAGTTTTCAGCACAATTACCCCATCGGCAGTTGCATTGCGTCATTCTTATTTCTTACAGTTTGCAGAGCTAGATAGCTCCAATAATCTCTTATTAGCGCTGATTGATCATTTTATAAAATCAAGACAGACAAACATAAAAAAATTATCTCATCAGAAATGCTTTACATTCTTACCTTATTGTTGTTTATGGCTTGTACACCATGTCTGGTTTTGCACAACAAACAAAAGCTAGAGAACTGTCAGGAGTTTATGAGGTTTTTTTAGAAGATAGTTTTACATATTCAAGTGGATCATATGCTGGCAGAATTACCCATGAGCTAATCAGTGTTATGAAATGCAGAGGTCAGACTTTTTTTTAACCGCAAACACTCATAGTTAACTATCACTGATTCCATTTAAGAAAATTTTATAAAGATTAAATTTTAAGACTGTGTCGCATAATTTTTTAATCATTTAAAAAAAAAATTTCTTAGAGCTTCACAGTTGACGACACTCCACCCCAGCCGAGAGAAATGTGGGTCGGCGATAGAGAACCTCAGCAGCGGCCCATCATGTCTGAACGTGCTGCCGCCATTGTTTCCGAGCGTGCTGCGCCAAAAAGGAGGTCAACTGTCATGGTATTAGCGGCACCGGAGGATCCAGATGCTAGTAAGTTTCAGTCTGCTGATAACTTTAACGCCGTTAGTTTTTACTAGCTGTACCATGCTAAAACCTTTGCAGAGTTATAAGCCCTTAGGTTTAATCAGTAGGCTAGGTTATTCTTGGTTTCGGACAGATCCGATTTTTTCATGATTTTTATTACTATTGTTTACTTTTGACGATTTTAAACTGGAATACTGTTGTATTAATTCTTTACTTTCGATTTAACGCAGAACCCACACCGCTATTATTTATATAGATTATGTAGTTGTATCATCCAGCATTCATGCATGTTATATGTGTAAATTTAAACGCTGTTGCTGTTTATGTCCCCCTGCCATGTTTCTGTCCATCAAGTATCCCTCTCCTGCCACACCTGGCACTGAGCTTTTTCTTTTTAAACCTGTGGTTTACATGTCATGTTAAGTTTCATTTCCTGACCAGAAAAGGTATCTTTACACAAATTAACAACATGGATGGCTGCCGGAGAGAATTTCCCAATAAACAAAATTTCACAGTGTCCTAATGTTAATGGTTGCTTAACAGACTTACAAATGAACACATTGGGCTTAAATCTTATGGTGCTGGTTCTCAAATTTGTATGTTTTGCAACCCACCTTGACACCTGTTTTGTTTTTGCCATCCACTTGTAAAGAAAAAGAATAACTTGATGAAAGTAATAGAAAAAAAAAAAAGCTTTTTGATTTTAGAAACAGATTGTACATACGGAACGTACATACAGATTTTCTGCCTTTTACTATTCAGATTAACCATCTTTCATTTTTATGACCTGTAGAGTTGTACTAATACTGACATAGGCCATGGTTCCTTTCTTTATAAATTTTCTTGTCACCCACCTAAAATTCATCAGCGACCCACCGGTGGGCCGCCCAACCCCCCACACTTTGAGAGCCACTTTATTTCGGTATTGATCCCTCTGATAATGATTCGCCATGTCTTGATTGATTGAAAAAAACAAACAAACCGGACATTTATTTTTAAAAATATTTCTGTCAAGATTTTAAAAAAAAAAAATGTACTTTTATGTTTTTTTTTGCTTTGAAGATAAGAAAAATAAAAGCACTTTTGTCTTTTTTCATTTCTCTTATAAAATGTTGAAATAGTAGAGACTGTTTTTTTTGTACACCTCCCTTTCCCCACCCCCCACACCTGCTTATAAATGTCACCTGTCTTTCTGCTGTTACTTATATGTTATCACCATCTCAGAAGATTTCGGACAAAAAAAATAAATTTTAATTTTGACCAGTTGTGACCATTTGAGAAGTAGCCCAACATAAGTAAAAAAAAAGTGAGTTAGGCATAGTTTATACTTCATAGTTTATACTTCATAGTTTATACTTCAAATTACACTTCATGGTTTATACTTCAAATTACACTTCATGGTTTATACTTCAAATTACACTTCATGGTTTATACTTCAAATTACACTTCATGGTTTATACTTCAAATTACACTTCATAGATTATACTTCAAATTACACTTCATAGTTTATACTTCATGGTTTACACTTCAAATTACACTTCATGGTTTATACTTCAAATTACACTTCATGGTTTATACTTCAAATTACATTTCATGGTTTATACTTCAAATTACACTTCATGGTTTATACTTCAAATTACACTTCATGGTTTATACTTCAAATTACACTTCATGGTTTATACTTTAAATTACACTTCATGGTTTATACTTCAAATTACACTTCATGGTTTATATTTCAAATTATACTTCATGGTTTATACTTCAAATTACACTTAGTAGTTTATACTTCATGGTTTATACTTCAAATTACACTTCATGGTTTATACTTCAAATTACACTTCATGGTTTACACTTCATGGTTTATACTTCAAATTACACTTCATAGTTCATACTTCAAATTACACTTCATAGTTTATACTTCATGGTTTACACTTCATAGTTTATACTTCATAGTTTATACTTCATAGTTTATACTTCAAATTACACTTCATGGTTTATACTTCAAATTACACTTCATAGTTTATACTTCAAATTACACTTCATAGTTTAAATTTCACAGTTTATACTTCCTATTGCACTTTATAGTTTATACTTCATTGTTTTACTTTACTTTAAAAAAAATCACATTTGAGAAAGACATCTTGATGTGTCTCTTTTGGCACCTCTGCTACTGTCAAATGACCCCCCCCCCCCCCACAACAAAGCTGTCATTTGTTAGCATTTTTTTGGTTTGACAAACTGCTTCACTGTTCTAAATTATTATGTCATAAATCGTGCAACTGTTCGTCTGGTACATTCGTACCACACCTTACGTTTATATTCTGGTTTGTGTGTGAAGGCCGGAGGAATAAAAAACAAATCAAAACATAAATCAATGCAAAGCCTGACATTCTGATAGCTGGAAGACCTGTAGTGGTGGCAGTCACTCCTGTTACCGTTTGGCATTCCTGGCCTGGATCTGTTCAGCCCCCCCCCCCCGCCCCCCACGGGCTGGTTCTTTTATTGTAAATAGGAAAGTAAATTGAAATTAATATTCGCAATTCACCCGCTTTTTGGCTCTGGAACCGTACAATCACAGGACAGACTTGGCTCTGGAACCGTACAATCACAGGACAGACATAATAGCTGTTGATAGCTGGTGTGAACAAGTTTTTTTTTTTTATTGGGTCGGGGTGGGGTTGTACAGAAAAGAAATGTTTGCAGCTATTGTATGGTGAGTAATGTTTATATCCTCCTCCCCAGTCTGTCTCGATACACCCTGTGTCTGTGTGTTTATTGTTGTTCCCCTGGCTGGTTCAGTTTAAAAAGACCTATTTTATTTATTTTGAGTCATTTACTGCCAGTGTTCCCTCTTTACGTTGCCTGAAATATTTTGTTGGCATATGTAACTTTTTTTTTGTATCATACAGTATCATATGGAGAGGAGTACATAAAATATCCACGGGGGGGGGGTGTCGAGGTGCTTCTGGACTTTTCTTTATGTCAGAGTAATTGACAAGTAACAGCTTGACGGCTACGGTCACTCCCACTTGAACCGTCGGGCGTTGGGTGGATCAGATATTGGCTCTGCTCATTTACCTTGAGAGTGTATGACATCTTCTAAACTGTAGATAATATGTGATGACATGGGTTCTGTTCATTACCTTTATTGTATGACATCTTCTAAACTGTAGATAATCTGTGATGATATGGGTTCTGTTCATTACCTTTAGTGTATGACATCTTCTAAACTGTAGATAATCTGTGATGATATGGGTTCTGTTCATTACCTTTAGTGTATGACACCAGCTAAGCTGCAGACAGTCTGTGATGATTAGCTCAAACAAATCGTGGAATTAAATTTGTTGCATGATTTAGTTTGACTAAGACCAATTTCTCTTACATATTTTCTTATTTCTGTCTATATAATTGTGTCCTTGGAAAAGGCACACACGCACGCACATACACACACATAAAAACACAATTTAGAATAAACAAACACCACTGTGTTATAAAAATTGAAATACAAAAAAAAAAAAACGTTGTCTGCTTAATTTTAAAAAAAAAATAGTGTCCCCTAAACAGTGAAATAACATGTTAATGTAAATATTGCACAAGTATGCCAGATTGGCTGCAGTTTTTATTTGGATTAGCTGCGGTTTTCTTTTGTCAGTCAAGATAGTGTGCTGGTTATTGTTGACCTTACTTTACGCATGCTGTCTTGACAGTGTCTATTCCAATAACAACCCAGACATTGTGCACGACTTGTTTTTTTTTTTTTAAAGTAAATATACCTATTTATAAAAAAAATGGCTAAAAACCATCTTAATCTTCTTGTACAATTATGTCCCGCCATGGTCATGTGACACACCCCAGTGTATAACTGAAACAATGACGGCCGAAGTAACCTCCCTTTAATAACGGACCACTCGGTGGACCAACGGGAGTGGAGCCGTGGACAAAAATAAGTCAACGATTTGTGTGTGTTTTATTTTTTCTTTCTCTTTTCTGCGCGATCCGAAAGCCCCCCTCCCCCCCCCCCCACGGGCTTCCATTTGTTGCGCCAGGACTTAAATCACTTACTGATAATGATGTTTACTTACCAATCTCGAGAATGGTTTGTGTGGAGGATGGTGGGGGGTTGTCTTAAAGTGGCCGGGGGGGGGGAATGTTTGGCAATGGAAAGCCAGAGCAGACGACCGCGGAGTTTTAAAGAAAGGGGGAGGGTAATCAATAATTTTTTTTTTTTTTGAAAATACAAATATTTTTCGCTATGCATTCCTCTCTGCAACATTAACTTGTTGTTACTGCTTGAAAGAATGGGGGGGGGGGAACCTTTTAGTCCTAATATGTTTGGATTCGGTTTTTAGCTACTAGCGAGTTCGTTGTCACTTTATTATTTATGTCTGCGTCCTTTTTTGTATAGATCACATGCATCTCTATGTTTAACAATCAGCCTATTACTTACAGGCAGTCCTTGGTGTGGCCCAGTTATACACTCAGAACGAATACACTATCATTTTATCTTTTTTTTTTTAAAGTTTCATTTTTTGCTGAGTTGTATTTTTTAAATTACTTTTTTTTTTCCTTTTTGACATTAGTTTAATTAAATCGTACTGAAACAATTTCACCTTATTGAATTATTATTACCGTATTGACCATTTCCCCATCTCTCTCTCTTATAATAGTCTCTGGACGGCTCGACCGTCAATAGATTGCCATTCCTGACTCTAAATGTGATGTAAATATCCATTCCTTTCTGTCAGGTTCTTCCTACACTCAGTTGTATCAACAGAAGCTAAGACGGCAACAGGTGGGCGGTGCCCCTATTAGAAGAGTTGATGGTAAGTTCCCTT
>JAGDYQ010000052.1:2606047-2618504 GCA_021962125.1 Bulinus truncatus
TTTATGCAGTTATAAAAAAAAAATATTTTTATACAATTTGCTGAATTCATTATCTTTTTTTAATAAATTATTTACTTTGAATCAGCTTCCATCTGCAAATCTCTTGAGGAGATAACTCTTTTAGCATAATATGTATACATCAATTCAATTTTGATCAATTTATTCTTATAATTCACCGCTGCAATGTAAATACAGTGAAATGTCGTTAACGAACGTCAGTGTAACGAATTATTCAGTACAGCGAATTTTTTTCGCCCCTTCCCCATCGCTTATATAACATCTGTTAAAAATTGTCGTTGTAACGAATTTCGTGCTTTCAGTATTGCGAAAAAATAGCCGTTTTGCAGATATTTAATTTTATCCCCTTACCAAAAAAAATTAATTCGGAAAATTTCTAAAACTCAAGTCAACTTGAACTCAAACGACATTCACATTTACTAAATAATGGGAGGGGGGAGTGTGAGAGGAGTAAGATGTTATGGTAACCTTTAACCTCTACTGATGAGGATAGTAAAAATAAATTCCACCATGTGCAGTACTGAGACAAGTATCGTCTTGGGACGGCGAGGGGGGGGGTAGTGAGTGGCGGTGTCACAATTATGTAACAACTAATGGGGGGGGGTGGGGGGGTGAGAGTTTTAGCAAGGTCGGGAAGGGGAGGAGGGAGAGAGCCTAAAACGCCATGGGACAAACACATGAATGTAGGGAACGTTACACATTCACACATTCCCGGGATTAAAAAAAAATCAATAAACCAGTGTTACGTCTGTGTTGGGGAAATGCGCTAATGAGAAAGAAGCCATACACTTAAAAGTATAGCTTATTGGGAGGTATGAGAAAGACATAATGGTTTTGGTATGTGTAGAAAGTAACTTGATAGTTTTAGTAAAAAAAACAATCTTATTGTTTTCGGTAGGGGCTTGATAGTGGGTCGCAATTTTTTTTAGAAAATGGTGATCTTATAGTTTGTGATAGGGACTTAATGGACAGAAGACCGCATTTTGCCAAGATGTTAATAAACTACCGGTACCTGTATTTAATTAATAATACAGGAATGGAAGAATAAATTAGTTATTTATTTGACCTTTTTGTGACATTGAACTATACTTTTTTTTCTAATTATAATAAAATTTAATCCAGTTACAAAAATAAATAAATATATAAATATATTTTTAAAATGATTTCGGTTAATAAATCAGACAATATGAGTAAGATAGCCGTAATGGGTTTCTTATAAATTAAGTGAAGTAAGTCATGTTGAATAACTGTTATAAAAATAAATGAATTACGTCCCTTAGTTCAACGACCGTTAGCGGTAACGAAAGCTGAACGCTAAATTACTAGCTTAACTAATGAGAAATAAACGGAGAGAATATTTAACATATTTTTAGCTAAATATCTTTGGAAAAAGTAGTAAAATAACATAATATATTTGCATTTATACCCAAATGCCAAATGAACTATATCCACATATTGCCAACAGAAAATGTCGACGTCGACGACACTCCTCCCCCCCCCCCCGATTTGAGTGTAACAAATTTTCAGTATTACGAACGGATTTCGAATCCCCGTCAATTTCGTTATAGGGACATTTCACTGTATTCCTTCCTGTAAGATGTGAGCACTTGGTTCCTTTTTATAACTAAAGCGTTATGTTAATTTTCTTCCTTCAGAAACAAAATTTGACTATAGCTACAGTTTGTCTTAATTTTCTGTCCACTTTCTATGAAACTGAAGCCAAACAGGTTTGAAGAAATATTTTTTTTATTTGAAGTTTTTAATTATTTTACTTTATTTACATGTTTTCCATTTTATAATGAGCCTTATAATACATTTTATAACATATTCTATGTCTTCCAGAGCGGAATAGATGAAATATCCAGACTAGATGCCATTAAGGAACTCTGTAACTCATCACTGGTAGCTTTTTTGTCATCATTTGGTCTGTCAGTCATCACCAACAATCTTTGGTTTGTAGCAATATTTTTTATTTTTTTTTACCAATTTCATTTTAACATTGAACTCAATGACTAAGGACACTTACACCTTCCACAAAGTGGTACATATGTTCCTAAAAAATTCCGTACTTGGTGAAATCGTGTGTGAAATGAAACATTAAAAATAAGAAGGGGGAATGCATGTCAATAAAACGCGTAAATCAAATTTTTTTTTTGTTTTTTAAAGGGGGTATTGATTGGCAGAAAACTTTTTAAGCACATTTTATTTTCTCCTTATGTCAATTTTGACTTTTTTTTTTTAATCTCGATTGAAAGTATAATGAATCTATAAAAAAAACAAAAAAAACCACTAAATATTGTTATATAATTCAAACTTATTTTAATTCTAATCAATGGTCAATACTATTAGTGTTTTTCCTTATAAAGGACTAAAATTAAGTCAGTTAGGTAGTTGGGTATTTTTTTTCTTTCAAGTAAGTGCTATCATTATGTCAATTATTACACATAATACTCAGTTAGGTGCACCAAACACAGATATTCCCAATCTTCAAATAATAAACACATGCAAATCAGAAAATTCCCAAATTTCACATCCTTTTCGCATCTTTTGTTTTCACATTTTCATTTCCTATTCAGAGCAAAAATGTGTTGTACGAGGGAATGTAGCAATTTTCTAAATATTCCCAGGGGTGTGTGTAGATCACTAAATATAAATATATAAAAATAGGATGTTTATACCCGTGTCTCAGATGTCAATGCTCATCTATGAAGCTGTTCTTATAACAAAAAAAAGTGACCAAAGATGTAATTATCCAATGTGTTGGTCAATATCCATTTCAAATTACCAGATTAATGACAATACATATTTTGCCCCCTTTCATTAGATTATTTAGCTATAACAGTCAGGCTATTAGCATAGGGATGGTGACGCAGTAACTTTAGTTCAAACATCTATTTGATGTCAGCCTCCATTTTTAAATCTGGGCTATGAAAAGGAACATTTGGGCAGGTGTGGAACAAATCATTTGCCAATTCGTCTGTCACCTATTCATTGCTTCTTCTTTTCCGACCCCCTCCTATATGGATGTTGAAGGTGTAATTATATTATACAAAATTAGAGAGTTAAACTGCAACCTTTTTACCGCTGGGTTATAAAAAAAAATAGAGATGATGAAGGAGGCACCGTAATTTAAATTATCCATATACATACAATATTTATTTGAACTATTCCCCCACCCTAGATGCTGAAAAGTGATTGCAATATAAAACCTACAGAAGAAGGAGATTATAACTTTGCAGAATGGTAGATGATTCGATTGAATACAATAATTTAGGACTAAAAAAAAAATTTTTTTAATCATAATGTATATTCTTTCCATTTTTCAGTAACTTGAGCAGAATGGTGTTATTAAAAAAAGCCTTCTTAGTTGCAAAAAAAATAAATAAAAATTAAATTTTGAAAGTGACTAACTAAGAAATTGCAGTTAATTTCCAGGCAAATGCTCTTTACTTTAATTTTGCTTTTTCTTCTTTTTCCAATTTTTTTTTATGATTTAAAAAAAAATGTAATATACCATATTTCCCCATGTATAAGCCACCCCTTTTTTCCAAAATTTTCAAGCCCAAAAAGACAGTGATGATGAGTGATTTTTATGAATCTTGAATTTTGTTTCTTTGTAAATTTTCTTTCTTTATAACTTGTTTCTCTAATAAAATATTTTTTGTCAAAACTTCACAGTCCAAATATTGGGGGGGGGGGGGGGGGGCTTATACAAAGGGGGTGCTTATAAATGGGGAAATACAGTAATTTTAAAAAATTTATTCTGCTATACACACTACTGTTGTCACTGATCTCAAAGGAATGCCAGAGTCAAGAGGTTTCAATATACCATAGTTTAACTACGTTTTATATGTCACAACGATTTAAAAAAAAATGTAATTAATTAAACAGCGTTAAGTGGGTCTGACTGTATTTTAATAGAGCCACTGTTCATTTTTATGATCAACATTTTTTTAATGGCCTTTTTTCTCGCTTCACTTTAAACTATCATTAGTTTATTAATCACTTTAATTAACTGGCTAATAAAATTGGTAGTTGTTTTTTTTTCCCCCCTCTAAATGCCACCAACAAAAAGCTTTTTATCTGTAACCATTTCAACACATTTAAACATAGGACTGTATGTATGCATGTATTTCATGACATTATTTTTAGAATCCATTTATTCACCAAAGTTTCACAATTTTTTTTTTTTAGTGGCAGTTCAAATATTTTAGCCGCGGACAGTGTTAGGTCACTTGAGACGGCACCAAATCTGCCCACCTTAGGGGTTCACAAAGTTGCAGCTGACGACGACCAACAGTTATTTGCATCAAATGTTCCAACTCTACGTCCACATTCACCGTTTGGTTTTTTGGTAGCTTTATTAAGGCTGTTACTGTCGCTTTCACGCCGCCATAAGGATATGATAGCTGTGGTACATCATCCAGCCTTTTTTTTTTCTTAAATGAAATATTTGTATTATTTTATGTAGTTTTCAAATATAGCTTACAGTTAGCATTGTTTTTATGAATTAGAATTTAGCAACTTTATGATATACATTTATTTATTCCTTTTTTTGCTGCACTGTAGTTGCTACAGCCAATAACTCAAAATAAAGATATTCTCGTGTATGTGAAGAAAACAGTCTCATCCAGCAAGTCTCACCTTTGCTCATCACATTTCACGATGCCAGAGAATTTGTTTCACTTCTTTTGGCTTAAATGCTGTATTTTGAGGGTAAGACGGATTTCTCCAAAATCTGATTCATAATACTTCTTCGCTAGTTCATAGATGGAAAGCTTTAAATTAAAGTTATTTGTCAAACCTTAGAATCTGACAGCTCCTATAAATGATTATGTGTCATTGATTACAGCCCAATTTGGAAATGGACGTCGCTCACAGAGCAGCCCTTGCTTTGTTGTCTAGACTTCATTTTGGGGACGAACACCTGGCTCATGACCTCCTGTCCACGGTTATTTTTTCACCGTCATTTATAAGGTTTGTGTTGGTGACTGTAAAAAAACAACGTTTAAATGAAAGAAAACATCATCGTAGTTATAGTATATAGTTCTTTCAAAGGGTCTTGGTTAACTTTTGAATGAAACATTCAGTGAAGTGCATTCCTTATTCACAAGTCAAAAAATTACATGAAATTTAGGTCTTAAATAGGGAAGGGAATTTAAATCAGAAGGATGCAGATAATAAAAACAAAAATGTAGCAAGAACCAGACAGTCTGGAATAAGAGCATTGTAAATAAGGTCATTAGTGGGGAGCACCGCTGTAATAATTAAGTATTCTGAATAATGTGAAATTGGTAAATACCATATTTTACGGGTGCACCAGACTATAAACCGCACCCAGTATTTAGATCAGGATAACAAGACAAAAAATATTCTACAGCTCTGATAAACAGCACTCAGACAATAAGACGCACACTCATTTCCTCCTTCGCTTTTTTGGGGGGAAAAGTGGGTCTTGAAGTCCGAAAAATATGGAATGTTAAAAAATAAAAAAACGACATCAATGGAATAATAATTCTGCGCCAATTATGAGAAAGAATACTTTGCCTGACCAGTTACTCTTTTACAGCCAAAAAAAAAAATTTACCTAAATATCAATTATTAAGCTAATGAAAATGTTAAAATTAAATCTTGTCTTTAACAGAAAGTGAAATTTGTATTCTTTTGACTGCTTCCCTTTGACTTGCTGAAGTTAATGTTCTTTAGGTTGTTTTCTCTCCATCTTGTATATTTCAGTCAAGTTTGTTTGACCTGCTAAACTTGTTTTTTTTTTTTTTAAGTTCTACTTTAAACCATTCTTTCTCACATCACTGAGTATATTTACTGATACATGTATTTTACAGTGAGGCAGAAGATGTCCAGCTGACCTCTCAAGCTTTGACCAACTTGAAACTGTCAGAGACTCTCCACTTGAAGAGCGCCACTCAAGAGGACATCAATGTCAGCCAGAGTCGGCTGCTCCAGGAAACTTACAAATCATTAAACCTAATCAGGGCACATTATCTAATGGCATTTTGTAGCATGGAGAAAGCTGCCCGCTCTTCCAGGTTAGAAATGGTTTGATTTTTTTTTTTTTTTTTTTTTTTTTTTTTTGTTTTTTAATCTAAATTGTCACATTATTTTTTGACATCAAATTGTGTGAAATGTTCAGAAATTCAGCAAAAATATATTTTGTTATTGAAAATAGGTTACAGTAATCTAACTGTTGTTTGTTTACCTTCAGTAATGATCAGATCTTTTTATACATTTATCTTAACTTTTTGTAATGAAAGCCTAATCATGTTTTTTTATGGTACATAAAAGACATATATATAAATATATATATATACACACTGTATCATTTTTTTATAATGTCTGACAAATTAGTAAAAATTTTTTTTTAAGAAGTTGATATATTTAATGTGAGAAATGTTTTAAAATATTCATCTGATATATATTACCACTTACTTCGCTCTAAATTATCAAATACTCCATAATTCTACTTAGTTCCTAGACTTGACTGATATTTTTTCTGTTTCCTTTTAATTTTGGCCAGAAATGTATATTTGGGGAACTGCCCTGATGTTTTATCATTGCTGGTCAGAAACCCAGATGAAAGTTTAATGCCTAAAGACTGGGTTTTCATGCCACTCATCCAGATATACAACAGCATTTCACAAAGGTTGGTCTTGGCTCATCAGTTGTTCACTTTATAAAATTCTCCATTTAAAGTTATTGAATTTTTTTTTTAAACCTGTGAAATTTTATGCCTTGCTATTTATAACAGAAATCTTTTAAATTTAACTGAAAAACATGAAAAACTAGTGTTTGTTTATATTTTTTTTAACATTTTTCTGTAGAAAAAATTACAGAAACTGTAGAAAATTTAAGTAGACTTGTAGATGTTCACATTTTCTGTTAAGTTATTTACCGCATATAAATATTCTTAATAAATTAAAATAAAAAAAATATATCAGGATAATCACTGAAAGTCTTTTTTTCTAATGCCAAATTTGTCATGCATAAGATTGGGCCCTAAAACCTTATTGAGAAAACAGTATCTCCATATTAAATAGCTGCCCAGGGGTAGTACCATGGCTCAGGCCATTCAAAATGGCATAGTGATAAATTTAATGAAACAGAAAATCTGTACAATTTCTAAGACCTTGCAGATATATTCCAATCCATTTATTTTATTAACCTTAACATTTGTAAGTAAAAAAAAAAAAGACTAATTGAATTAAAAAAACAACAACTATTTGTGCCCAAGTAAACTCTACATTTTAAGAAGTGCAGTATACTGTCTCTCACACAGAGGGCCGTTGGAGGACAAGAACCTGCCATCACAGACTATTGCCAAAGTCACCAGTGTTTTACAGTGGACTTACCTGCTGGAGATATTAAGGCCGTTGGAAATGGACAGAATGTCGGTAGCCCTGAGACTGTCAAGGATTTTTTGTGCCTTCATAGCAGGTGATGATCATTCATCAGATTCAGTTACTGTTACCAATGAATGAATTAATGGTTCATAATTTTAACTTTCAAACCAATTTTATTTGCCAAAATATCTAAATTTTTTTTATTTTATTTGTTTTTATGAATGAATTTATGTTTTATTAGGGTGGCCATTTTATCATTAATTTTGTTTCATATTCAGTTTTCAAACCATTTTCTCTACTCGAAACTTGTGTTTATATTTGTATTTATTTAGAAAATCTCTGTAATTGATTTTCGAGGCACTTTTTAGGGATAAATTTTCTTGAAATTGTGCATCCATGTTCTTGCTCCATGTCAATGCATGATTCAAAAATAAATTTTGCAATTAATTTATTTTTTTGTTTGTTTATGCTAAGTAACCAATAGGTGTCAAAAAAAATTATCATTATGCTACTCAAGGGATATAACCGCGTTTAGCTATGACAAATGACACTAATAAATGGGCTACTTCCTTTGCATTAAAAAATACTACAAATATGCGTTTCCAGATGAGATATTTTCTTATCAATTGCTGGAAATCGGGAACAGAAAGGTGCCGGTTGATCTGACATCAGGACGAATTTCATTGCCCCATAATTTCTGCCATTTAAACATCATAAGATTAAAATTTATTTCAAAGTTTAAAAAAATATATCTTAGATAACGGTTAGTTTTAAAAACTCTGTTTTTATCTTGACTTGTTTTTATTTATTCATATATTCATATTTATTCATCTCCATCTCTTTCTGAAAACAGGTGCAGATCTGTTCCTTGAAAAACCAGTTCACCAATATCTTGCTGGCCTCATCAGAGTTCTGAGCTCACAAATGTTACTGGACAAAATGGACTTGGATGAGAAAATTCCAGGGATCACATCTTTTTATGACCTGTAATTTGAAATTTTCATTTCATTCAGACGTTTCTTTATGAGTGTAAATATTCATCCAGATGTTTCTTTATGAGTGTAAATATTCATCCAGACATTTCTTTATGAGTGTAAATATTCATCCAGCTTTGTCCAGATAAAGAGTTTTTATTAGCTATTAATAAATCAAACAAAAAAAAAAATACAATTAGATTTACTTTTTTGTTAGTTTGCTTCTGCTAGAAAATGTTCAATATTTGACGTATTTTTTTCCCGCTTCAGTTATCAAGAATTTTTAGATCACTATGAGGCTGTTTCTTTTGGTGATCCAGTCTTCGGCCTATTTGTTCTGTTGCCATTGCAGCAGAAACACAGCCCTCTTCTCAGAAGAGCCATCTGGGAAGAACGAAGAAAAATGTTGAGAACTTTGCGTGTTCCACTAGAAGAGGTAAGAAGGAAGGCTTTTTCTGTGCTGAATTTTCAATGAATTGGCAATAGTTAAATTTCTTTAGCTGTTGTTTAGAATATTTTGATGAAATAGCTCATCGAGTTTAAAAAGGGAGAGAAAAAAAAATTCCAAGTCTTTTGTAGTTATCTATTAAATTTTAAAAAAAATGTATTTTGATGTTATAATGCCAGTGATCTAAGTATAAGTCAGGGATGTCATGGCTGAGAGATGCTTTCTGGTTTTTTTATATTGTAAAAACACTTTTAAGAATTGCCGTAGTTTCGAGTTAGAAATAAAAAGACTGGCTCATTTGGAGGTGCACCAAACTCAACAAAGCATGCATCTTTACAACACGTTGTCCATCACAGGTGTAGAAAATAGTTAAACAGAATTCTTCTTCTCTTATAATTTGGACAGTCCATTGTCAGTTGATCTGTGATATTTCTATTTCACTGTAAATATTAATAAGCAATTAACAAATCTCAGTTTCTATTAAATAGAAAAAAAAGCTTTCCCATAATCTTCAGCGAATTAGAAATTTTAGAATCATGGACCTGGGCGGACTGTCTTAACATTTGATTTAGAGTAACTTACCCAAAATGCAAATTCTGACTTTTCTTCATTCAGGTCGACATAGTTTTAATTTATTTCTCATTCTTCTTTTTTGCTACTTTCTTGTTAAATTTCGTTCATAATTTCAACTGATTTAAATATTTTATTACTGGGCAGTTTAGTTGAAATTTACAGATCATTGATAAATTATGTCTGCAGCATGTTCTCAGAATTAATTAATCTTCGCTCCGAACGTCTCCAGATGTTGATTCCAGTTCAGAACTTCCTGTATCCCGAGGAGACAGACCAGCGTCTGCTACAACTTTACTCCACAGCACTAGCTGCGAATGCTGTTTTTCCCACTTGGTCCCCAATGTTGTACCTGATGGCTGTGCACCACCTGAACAGATTTCTGTACACGTCTCAAGATGATGGCAATCACTCGCTCAGGCAGAACCTGTGGAAACAAATCCTGGCTTCCAGGGATAAAGTAAGATTATTAATTATTTTCTTTGAACAAATTTCTGCTGTATCATAAACCCAGATCACTTGACTAGATATTTGAAGGGAGACTCATTAAAATGTGTTTCATCAAAATATGAACTCATTTCTCTTTTACAATATAGAGATAATTTTAGCTTTAGCATAACTATGTTTATGAATTTCAGAAAATTTGATTATCTTCTTATAATGGTGATAAGGGTGGGGATGATTATACTACTTCAGTAAAAGAAAAACAATTAGATCCTTTTGAATTTTAATGTAACCAGAAATCCAGAAAATGAACATAGCCATTATTAAAACTTAAAGAAAAAAAAAATTTTAATTTTCTCTTCTGCAGGTGTCAGATGTAATTTATTACAAACAATACAACCCTGACTGTAAACACGGTTTGGAGCTCTATGATCAGTTGCCTTCAAACAGACAGAAATTACTGGACTCACAGATGCATGCTGCATTTGTTCAACCCTCCGCTTGAATAGTTTGTCATTCATATAAATAAACAGTACGGATTTATTTCACTTTACCCTATTAGCTGTAAATCAAACATTTTAGGAAAACTCCTTGCCGAAATGAATTCCTTCAATTATCCTGTCTAGTGTCTTGAAGGAAATTTAAGCTTGATTAAAATTATTAATTTTTAAAATTTGACATTTTATCATTATTTGCTTTCCTGATAATGTGAGGCTTTATGTGAAATCATGTGAGACTTTATGTGAAATTCCTCAAAAATTATAATAAACTATGAAAATATGTTATATTTTGGATTATTTTTGTTCTTTGTCTCTGATCTTTATTTGTATTGTTTATTGTTTGTTTTGTTTACTGTTATTGTTGATCTGAGGAAGAAAAAAGAAAGATACTCTAACTTGTGATGAGATTATTTTTTTGAGGCTAAGTCCATCTTGATCTTGGCACAAGTGGCTGTTGTTTAGATGATATAAAATATAGAACACAAGTTCAAAGCCAAGATAGGCTGTCATGCAAATCACTCACACTGAGTCAGTGCTTATATAAATAAATCTGTGCTAAGATTCACTGAATCAAATGAATAAAGATTCACTGAATCAAATGAAAAAATTCACCGGATTAAATGAAAAGATTCACCGAATCAAATGAAAAAAATTCACTGGATTAAATGAAAAGATTCACTGAATCAAATGAAAAAATTCACTGGATTAAATGAAAAGATTCACTGAATCAAATGAAACAATTCACTGGATTAAATGAAAAGATTCACTGAATCAAATGAAAAAATTCACTGGATTAAATGAAAAGATTCACTGAATCAAATGAAAACTACATATGCACTTTGGCTAGACTGGCACAAAAAAAGAAAATTGTGTTTTGTAAAGATTTCAACTGTGCCTGCAAATAAAATGTATTGTTGCATTATGGGATACTTCAAATGGAGACTATGGGATATATGTACTTTGAAACCAGCAGGGGTTTTCAGGGCAGACTCTTCAAAATGCTGCCCATTCCCAGTGCCAAACCTGCTAATGGCAACGTGATGCTCCCACCCACACACACACACTCCCTAGTTACCCCACTGTGGTGGGGAGGAGGGAGGCTTTTATGGCAATGCACAGCAGTGGGGGGGTGGTGTGACCACGACTTTATCGACCTTGCCTGTGAGCATCTTTGTTTGGTACCTAACTGTATCAAAACTGAAAGTCTGTTCCAGGCCCCGCATCTCTATGCTACTTTCCTCCATTAAATACCCGGAACTGACCGGGGATCGAGCTCGTGTCCTTATGGTCGTCAGTCAGGCGCTCTACCACACTGCCATCCTTTATAGTAAGGCCCAGAACTTCTATGAACCGCCTTGCATATTAAACTCGTTTGTTGTATCCAATGCCTTTATGCACTAAACCCTTTTGAAAATATTGCTTAGTATGACTAAATTCTTGAATCAATCGATTTTTTTTTAAATTGCGCCATCTAGGAATAAATAATGTGACGTTCCCCAGGCCTTCTACAAATATAGATAACGAACATAATAAAGTCCAACTCCTATACATAGATCAATTATTAAAACTTATCCAAAAAAAAAAACGGTCCTATACAAAGAGAGAAAGTCAATCAACGCGACTAATTAAAACAGACGGCAGTGTTTTCAAGTGGCAATAATTTACCGCTATCTAGAGCAAAAGGTAATCAAGTCTGCAGTTTTTGAGTCTTCTTCGAGAGTACTTTTGGAATTGCTGTAATCTTGATTGGGGATCTCTTCATCCATCCAGGGCCGGCCATTGGAGGTGCTGGGTTTGATTGGGAGGAGCACTATAGTCTATAGATGAAGTCCAGATTTCACATACATATTGGACTGTGCTGTGGTTTCTTCACTAGCCGAGATCAGATTACAATAGAGATGGGCCTCCTATCCGGCGATATCCGATTAAGAGTCATCTATCCCATTGATTAAAGGCGATCATCAATCAATCAATCAATCAATCAATCTATCTATCTATCTATCAATCTATCAACTAATCTATCTATCTATCTATCTATCTATCTATCTATCTATCTATCTATCTATCTATCTATCTATCTATCTATCTATCTATCTATCTATCTATCTATCTATCTATCAACTAATCTGTCTGTTTACTTGTCTT
>JAGDYQ010000052.1:2619004-2624004 GCA_021962125.1 Bulinus truncatus
TTGTTCATTTTCTCTGTCTTTTGTTCATGAAAATTTTTGTTTAGTTCATTATTTTATGTAGGAGTTTTTCGTAGTGATTCTTTTGTTAAGTGTTTTGCTGAGTTAGTCATTGATAGACGTTCAAAACGTAGCAATGTTCAACTGTTCAACACGCAGCAATGTTAAACTGTTCAACACGCAGCAATGTTAAACTGTTCCACACGCAGCAACGTTAAACTGTTCAACGCGCAGCAATGTTAAACTGTTCAACACGCAGGAGTGTTAAACTGTAAAACACCCAGCAATGTTAAACTGTTCAACACGCAGCAATGCTAAACTGTTCAACACGCAGCAATGCTAAACTGCTCAGATTGCTCATTTTACACTTGTCTTCGTGTTTTTGTCTCTCTTTACTACAATGTTGGGCCACAGAATATAAATTGTTCAGAACGCACATCGTCAATTTAAATTGGATATTCCCGAAGCCGCCATATTTGTTTATTATTCTGCCGTGTATCAATATTTAAGGTACTACAATATTAAAAAGTGAAAATAACCTAAATGGTTGAATTATTTTTTATTTTAGTCATTAGTAATTCACTTTTTAATTAGTGATGCGCTTTTTGTATGATGTCTTTTTACGTGGGGTGGGCTATCTTTCTGAAACGTGGGACACAAAGGGTCTTTAATTTGACAAAAGGACCGGACCCACGGCGGACCTATCGCAGATGTTGGAGCGCTTGACATGGACTTGTATACATGATATGAAATTTAAAGTGCGCGGGCTAAATGATTTTGCCGGAGAACTAATATGCCCATTACAGCTATAATTACTTATTGTATTTCTCAAAGTACAGTCGATTCCGCTTAATTGGGACACATCGGGATCGAGGCTTTTTGTCCCAATTAAGCGGCTGCCTCTATTAAACATACAAATTTACTATTGGCTTCTTGGTTTGGTTTCTTTGAGATCTGTCCCAAATAAGTGGCTGTCCCAATTAAGCGGTGTCCCAATTAAGCGGAATCCACTGTATGTACATTTTGCCTTCAAAACAGTCTATGTACTGTACAGGTCAAATCAATCTATGTACTGTACAGATCAAATCAGTCTATGTACTGTATAGATTAAATCAATATATGTACTGTATAGATCAAATCAATATATGTACTGTATAGAACAAATAAGTCTATGTACTTCAAATGAAAAAAAAAATAATTTGTTTTTTTTTGGGCTCTAAGAACGAATGTGTTTGATTTATTTAGGGAAAAAAAAACTGATTGGGAATTATGCCGACTATTCCGGAATGGATTAAAAACGAAATGGAAGGTAATGACTGTGCAACAGATTAAACCTTTTGCCAGAAGAAAAATATCAACAATCCAGCTCCATGAATGTCAGATCGTAATGGGGAGGGGGGGGGGGGAGCAAGGCTTTTCAATTCAGAACTTCTTTTTTTTTTACCCCATTTCCTTTATAATAGCTAGCTAGCGTTCGTTGTGTTAAACGGGGAAAGGAAAAAAAGCGATGGCGTCATTTTCAGAGCTAGCCTCTCCGCCAAATTGCATAAAGTAAACATACTCTCGCTCACGTAAGAATTTAGCGCAGACCCCGGCGGTCGCAGTTTTTTTGGGGTTTTTTATTAAACAAAAATGAGACAGCTGTTAGCATGCCGCCAAAATTTGTATTGGGCAGAAATTGAATTAATGTGATGGACGGTGAGTGTTTTTTTTTTGTTTCATTTGTTTTAGTGGACAAGGTTTGAACGGAGCTCATTTCCCGTAATGTGCCTCTTTCTCATCTCATATGATTGTGGCTAGCTGTAATGCCCGGCGTTGCCCGGGAAATCGATGTGCTGTAAGACACTTCCTCCACTCTCTCTTTAATCATTTTAACCTCTTTTTTTCTGCTAACGATTAATTAGATATTACAATTAATATGGGGTGGGGAAACGGGGGGAGGGGGTGGCGGCTCACTGGCCATCTAACGATTTGGAATTTGAAAGTACATTTATTAATTAAAATGTTCTTTAATGTTATTATCCATAAACTTTAATTTATACGTTATCACTCTGGGTCATTTTTAAATGTATCATATAAGATGTTTTATTCATCATTAGGTGTTATTTAGTCATTCTTAATTTGCATTTTAGCTTTTATCTATTGTATCTAGCCAGATAATAAAATTAATTCATTTTTAAAATCATTTAAGCCAAATTGATGCAGTATGACGAATGAAAGCGGTTTCAGGAACCCACTTGAAATGTAAATGCTTTTCTATGGGGGGGGGGTCTCAAAAACCGGTTCATGTATACGGGGCCCTTAATGTTATCACAAATTTTAAAATAGATTTATATAAAACTTAATAAGTGTACTTTACAGACATTTATAAAAAAAAAAAAAATCTTTCCTCAATAAAATGTTAACATTTTTGAATAAATGTCACTCGAAAATGATAAATTATACTCCTAGAAAGTGAATTTTTACACGTAATTATTCAAACTCAACAGCCAATGTAAACAATTAGATGGGTGGGACTGACTGTAGCGCAGTATTATTCAGGAAAGATAATTTCTTGTGTCTTCTTATTTCAGAAAAAACAGAGTTATCTACCGTAGCCCCACCTGCCAATAGACAGCCGCACGGACGAAAACTGACCATGGGCTGGAAGATCTTTGGAATAGTCATGAGCTTCATCTTGGTAGCCGTTGCCGTGGCCTTATCGTCCCTTGCTTGGGCTGGTCACTCGGGGCGGACAGAGGCCGCCGTCCTGCCCCCAACCATCTCAACGCCCGGCGGGCTCCGCTACGTCGGCGCCGCGGCCACCAGCGTCTTCAACGGGAAGAGCTACGTCACGTACAGATCCATACCGTTCGCCAAGCCCCCCGTAGGGCCACTGCGGTTCAAGCGCCCGCAGAGCCTCGATCCCCCGTCGGGGAACCAGTACCAGAACTCCGAGAGCTTCAAGCCCTCGTGTTGGACGGTGACCAAGCAGAGCACCGACCCGATGTACAGCGAGGACTGCCTGTACCTGAACGTTTACGTCCCAGGGGACGCCCCGGGCGCCGACCCCCAGAGGTCATACCCGGTCATGGTCTGGATTCACGGAGGGGGTTTCGTGGCCGGGACCACCTTCCCGGAGCCGGTCAAGATGGTGACCCGGGGCGACGTCATCGTCGTCACCGTCAACTACAGGATGGGGGCGTTCGGGTTCCTCACCACCCTCGACGGCGACCTGCCCGCCAACAACGGCCTGTGGGACGTGGAGATGGCCCTGCAGTGGGTTCAGGACAACATCCGGTACTTTTCCGGAAACGATTCGTCCGTCACCGTCTTCGGGGAGTCCGCCGGGGCCGTCAGTGCGGCCCTCCTGGCTTTCTCCCCCGTGTCCGGGAAACATTTCCACAAGGTGATTCTGCAGAGCGGCTCCGCCACGACGACGATCTTGTCCAGGGACGCCCCTCAAAGAGCCCGCGAGTTCGCCGCCGCCGTTGGATGCTCGCCGCAAGGGGCGCCTTCATCCCAACTCGCCCAGTGCCTGCGCAACGCGAGCGTCGATAACATACTGAAGAACAGCAAGCCTTCGTCTTTCAACCTCACGGCCGGCCGGCGACAGGCCGATTTCGTCTGGGTGCCGATCGTAGACGGGGAGCTAATACCGGGGGAGCCTGCAGCCTCGCTCTCCAACCTGACCTACCTCAAGAACGTCGGCGCCCTAGAGAAAGACTACATCATCGGGGTGCTGAACAACGAGGGCGGGCTGATCTCGGAGAATTTTCTAGGCCAAGTGCCGCTGAGCACGGTTGGGACGCCCAACTTCCCATCTGAAATTTTGGATCATCTCTTCTTCAGCAGATACAACGTGACGATCAGCCAGAAGATTAGGGATGCCGTCTTCCAATTTTACGACATCGTCCCCAATAATTTCACGCGCCCGCAGAACGTCCTGAACTTTTCCGGGGATCTGCTGTTCGAGGTTCCGGCCGTGGAGACGGCCCTGGCCTTATCCAGATGCTCCGGCGTGAGCCCGTGGACGCAGGTCAACGCAAGTGCCGCCTTCCCTGGATGCTCGCGGTACAACCCCAGGATTTACGTGTACCACTTCGATTACTGTCCGCCGATCACTAACCTTAACAAGCCGCAGTGCCTAGTCCACGGTGTCGATGTGGGGTATGAGATGCCCAAAGCTAACCTGAGTGACCCCATTCAGAATCAACTGTCGGACACTTTTATTGACCTCTTGACCTCGTTCGCCCACGACTCAACTCCGGGTTCCGCCGTCGCCTCCGGCTGGCCCACTTTCGACCAGTTCACCCAGATGTACCTTCGACTGGACACAACCCCGTCCGTCAGGACGGGGCCTTTTAATACCAGGGTCAACTTTTGGCTAAACACAGTCCCCGCTTTGCTCAAAAGTAACGCATGAACCAATCCACAAAGAGTAGTGTTTGTAAAGTCATTTTGTGTCATTAGATATTTATTAACAGGAAATGTGCTAGTTCAAAAAAAAAAAAAGAAATACATCAGGTAAATATGATTGGCCAACAATAAGGAATGTTGATTGAAAGTGTTGCGGTCAAACATGCTACAATCCATTTCATGTTTTTTTTTTTAATTTCTGGGACCATATCATTATCTAAATTTGAATGAAATGTAAAACTAAAACTATATTTAGAACATTTGCGCTTTGACTGTGCGGGCACTGAATATAACTTGTTATCCCTCTGTTGATGTTTTAAAAAAATCACGTGACATTTCACTGGACAGAGTCCGATATTTTATTTAATAATGTCGTTTCTTTCAGCACTGCCCCGGATTTATTCTCAAAACTAAAACCTACATTTACTTTGAATGCCCTTATTTTTGTTATTACGTCAACATCTGTTTACATTAGAGACATTTTTGTTGGATATTTAGCAATATTTGCCATATACCTCTCTACATTTTCAGCTTTAAAACAGCCTTATAGTATTTAGACTTTTTTTCATTGTTTGATAGAAACTTGTATTTGTTTGAAAATGTGC